>CM019064.1:195555598-195864643 GCA_009667805.1 Leptobrachium leishanense
GAAGAATCTGGTATAAGGATTTTATCCTAAAGTATTTGTTGCAATGATACAAAAATATATATATATATATATATATATATACGGTAGCGGTATCACTGCCTCATGACGTAGCGGAGTTGGGATCCTTCAGGGTAAAAGTATCTGCTTGATTAACACAGAAATTTTGCAAAATACAGACTGTAACTCCAAAACCAAGGAGTCTCAAGGACTGACTAAATTGCCTCTAAGCTCTGTCAATTTTGAGACCGACAGATAACCTAGGGCACGCTCAGAAACACAAGACGTAGGTCGACAGTCTATATAGTATTCAAGGTGCAGGGCAGTCAAGAGAAAAGCATAAACCTTTTGTACTGTGATGTAATTGCGTATAGTAGATACCTGGCGAATACCAGTGTAACGCTGAGTGAGATAACACACACAGGCAGTAGCGTAGTAGGATCTTATTGGGCAGAATGTCACAAGCAGAACACCGGGATTATGAAATGAAACAAAACACACTTAATCGTGACAAGCTCTGCTGATTTCGAGACCAGCAGTTAGCTTGAGAAACCTTAAACACACTGAGAGAGGAACCCTATATAGTAGGGTGGTACAAAAATCTAAGAACCCAGAAGGTAGTTAGTAGAGGTCTGGCCTCTGGTATGGGAACTAGACACAGCCTGAGAGAATGCCTTGTGATTAGGCCAATAACACTATGTGAAGTCGCCTACATCTGTCGCCTGCAAGACTTCATAGCAGAGGAGCTGGCACGCAGCACGAGGGCGCTAACGGCGGAGGTCCAGGTAATTGGGACACGCACAGCGCGTCTCGAGGAACGGGCAGAGGCATTCACGGACACGTGCAACACACTTGCTCACCATGCTGAGACACTGGCAACACGGGTGGAGACACTAGAGGAGGCTTTGGAAGATTTATCAAACAGGTCCAGACGCAACAACGTCAGACTCTCTAGGGACTGGTCTCCGGCTGGAGATTGAATATGGACAGCCGTGGGTGTCCTAAGTGGGGGCATGTATATCCTTCAGTCCAGGTTTTGCGGGGCTTAGGCCCTTAGATGGCTCTTTGATGCTTTCTTAGGTTATTTTTTGGTTTTTCTCTGTACCTCTGATTTACGTGTTAAGGTGGTTGTAGTTTTAGCATGACGTTTAATGTGGCGGTTGCTCGGGGGGACAGTGGCCGAGGGTTTTTTCCCCATGGCTTGCTGGTTTCCCCGAGACTACCTCCTCCTCCAAGGTTCCGTTCCTTTGGTTTACCCATCCGTTCGGGACGTTTTTTTTTTTTTCTTTCCTCTTTCTTCTTGTTTCCCCTTCCCAACCTATCCCCCCGGCCCGGCCCTACTTTCTCTCTTCTGACCTTTCGGCTATATGATTATGTGGATGTATTTCATACTTTTGATTCCCATGTAGGTGGCTCCCGTCCTGTCGCCTCCCCCCTCGGTAAGAGGCTGGGAGATGGCGGAACGGGACAGGGGTGGAGACGTGGGGAGGATGGTGGCCATGAGTTCCCCCTCCTAGTCCCATAATGGTTTCAGATCTTAAATTCCTCTCCTTGAATGTCAAGGGACTAAATTCCCCGCGCAAGCGTCATCTCCTGTTTCGGGACCTTAAGCGGAAATCTGCGAACATCTCATTCCTCCAAGAGACTAGGATCTCTACCACTGCGGCCTTTCGCTTAGCGGACCCATCCTACTCCCGTGTCTTCACCTCATGTGCCATCCCTAAACGGAATGGAGCCGCTATTCTGTTGCATAATTCCTGCCCGCTGCAGATTGTTGATGTATATTCTGACTCCGCTGGGAGGTATGTCTTGGCGAGGGGTACTTGTTCGTCTAAATGGTATACATTGATGTCGGTATATGCACCAAATGGGCCTGACGCGGGATTTTGGGCGGACCTCTCCTCCTTTCTCAGGTTGGATGCTAAGGGTAAAATTATATTGGGAGGGGACTTTAATGCTACCCTCTGCTCTCCTCAGGATCGATCCGGCCACCCCCCTCACGCCGGTTTGACTCCATCCTCTTCCCAAGATAGGCAGTTTCATGCATTTGTGCGTAATCATGCTCTGGTAGACATTTGGAGAGTACAGCACCCCACAATGAAGGATTTCACCTTTTACTCCCCGGTCCATTCCTCATACTCCAGATTAGATTATTTTCTGATTTCCCCGGACTGTATTCCCTTGATTGCGAAATCAGGCATTGGCTCCATAACTTGGTCCGATCATGCAGATGTGTTTTTACATGTCCGCCCACTGGCGTCTGGCAGCAGTGGCCAATGGCGGCTCGATCCCTATGCTTCTTTTGAAAAAGGGGGTTAGGGAAGCGGTTGGATCCGCGCTGTATTCATACTTTTTGTTAAATGACACTCCTGACGTGTCCATACCTACATTATGGAATGCTCATAAAGCAGTGATTAGGGGAGTGCTACTTAGTCAGGCTGCCTACCACAAACGCATGAAGCTGCAGGCCATAGTCACGTTACAGACTGACCTGCGGAGACTGGAACTCAGGCATAAACGTGTCCCGACTGACGACACCCTTGCGCAGCTTAATCGAGTTCGTGCAGACCTTAACGGTTTATTTTTAGATGATGTGGGGAGATCGTTGCTATGGTCCAAAAGGCACTATTATGAACGAGCGAATAAAGCAGATACACCCCTGGCCAGGATGCTGCGCCCTAGACACCACACCGTCCTGTTCCCGTTGATCCGAGATAAAAAAGGGCAGGTTCATAAATCTCCTGAGGATATCCGGGATGCCTTCACAGCGTACTTTATGGATATATACAATCATTCCCCCACCCACAAAATAGGAAACCGCGACCTGATAGATAATATAGAAACTTACCTGAGGCGTCAGAACCTCCCTACTCTTGATAAGGTTCAGTCCCTATTGTTGGGCTCCCCAGTGGCGTAACTAGAAACCTGAGGGCCCCGGTGCAAGAATCCATGAAGGGCCCACCCCAACCCCCCCAAAAAAAGATCCATATTTTTACCTTTTTTTTTTCCCTGCAATATAATAAAGATAGTATTTCCCCCAGCTCACATGGATATATATATTGCCCCAGCTCACATGGATATATATATTGCCCCCAGCTCACATGGACATATATTGCCCCCAGACCACACATGGATATATTGCCCCCAGGCCACACATGGATATATTGTTCCAGCTCACACATGGATATTTTTGCCCCCAGCTCATGGAAATACTGCCCCAACACATGGATATACTGCCCCAACACATGGATACTGCCCCAGCACATGGATATACTGCCCCAGCTCTGCCCCCCAGCTCATGGATATACTGCCCCAGCTCTGCCCCCCCAGCTCCTCATGGATATACTGCCCCAGCTCATGGATATACTGCCCCAGCTCTGCCCCAGCTCATGGATATACTGCCCCAGCTCTGCCCCCCCAGCTCCTCATGGATATACTGCCCCAGCTCTGCCCCCCAGCTCATGGATATACTGCCCCAGCTCTGCCCCCCCCCAGCTCCTCATGGATATATTGCCCCAGCTCATGGATATACTGCCCCAGCTTTGCCCCAGCTCATGGATATACTGCCCCAGCTCTGCCCCCCCCCCCAGCTCCTCATGGATATACTGCACCAGCTCTGCCCCCAGCTCATGGATATACTGCCCCAGCTCTGCCCCCCAGCTCATGGATATACTGCCCCAGCTCTGCCCCAGCTCATGGATATACTGCCCCAGCTCTGCCCCCCAGCTCATGGATATACTGCCCCAGCTCTTCTCCCCAGCTCCTCATGGATATACTGCCCCAGCTCTGCCCCAGCTCATGGATATACTGCCCCAGCTCATGGATATACTGCCCCAGCTCTGCCCCCCAGCTCCTCATGGATATACTGCCCCAGCTCTGCCCCAGCTCATGCATATACTGCCCCAGCTCTTGGATATACTGCCCCAGCTCTGCCCCCCAGCTTCTCATGGATATACTGCCCCAGCTCTGCCCCCCAGCTCATGGATATACTGCCCCAGCTCCTCATGGATATACTGCCCCAGCTCTGCCCCCCAGCTCATGGATATACTGCCCCAGCTCATGGATATACTGCCCCAGCTCTGCCCCCCCAGCTCCTCATGGATATACTGCCCCAGCTCTGCCCCCCAGCTCATGGATATACTGCCCCAGCTCTGCCCCCCAGCTCATGGATATACTGCCCCAGCTCTGCCCCCCAGCTCCTCATGGATATACTGCCCCAGCTCTGCCCCAGCTCATGGATATACTGCCCCAGCTCTGCCCCCCCAGCTCCTCATGGATATACTGCACCAGCTCTGCCCCCCAGCCAGGGCCGCCATCAGGGCATTACGCCCATTACTGCCGTAAGGGGCCCGGGCCCGGTGGGGGCCCGGGCCGCCGGGGCCTGGGGGGAGGATCCCGGGCCCCCGACGGCAGCGGCGTCGCCCTTTAACAGCTCCGGTATCGGACTCGATGAGTCCGAATCCGGAGCTGTGTCCCTGCTGCTGCTGCAGGAGCCGGAGGAGACTGAGACACTGTGTCTCCTCCGGCTCCTGGCAGCTTCACTTCCTGGCTGGGCGGGGCCAAGCAGCGTGTGAGGGGCCTCCCAAGCACGTTGCTTTGGCTCCGCCCCTCCACTCAGTGAAGCTGCGCGCCGGAGCTGGAGGGACCAGGAAGATCAGAAGAAAAGAAGAGAAGAAGATTGAAGAAAAGGTGAAGAAAAGAAGAGCAGAAGAAAAGAAGATAGAAGACAGCGAGTGGTGAGCCAGGGCCCAGACCCTAGGGCCCAGGGTCCAGACCCCTAGGCCCAGACCCCAAGACCCAAACCCAGGGCCCAGACCCTATGGCCCAGACCCCTAGGCCCAAACCCATGGCCCAGACCCTAGGGCCCAGGGCCCAGACCCCTAGGCCCAGACCCCTAGGCCCAGACCCCAAGGCCCAGACCCTAGGGCCCAGGGTCCAGACCCCTAGGCCCAGGGCCCAGACCCCAAGACTCAAACCCAGGGCCCAGACCCTATGGCCCAAACCCATGGCCCAGACCCCAAGGCCCAGACCCTAGGGCCCAGACCCTTAGGCCCAGACCCCTAGGCCCAGACCCCAAGGCCCAGGGCCCAGACCCTAGGGCCCAGGGTCCAGACCCCTAGGCCCAGACCCCAAGACCCAACCCAGGGCCCAGACCCTATGGCCAAACCCATGGCCCAGACCCCAAGGCCCAGACCCTAGGGCCCAGGGCCCAGACCCTTAGGCCCAGACCCCTAGGCCCAAACCCATGGCCCAGACCCTAGGGCCCAGACCCCTAGGCCCAGACCCCTAGGCCCAGACCCCTAGGCCCAGACCCAAGGCCCAGTAGGGCCCAGGGTCCAGACCCCTAGGCCCAGGGCCCAGACCCCAAGACCCAGACCCTATGGCCCAAACCCATGGCCCAGACCCCAAGGCCCACCCTAGGGCCCAGGGCCCAGACCCTTAGGCCCAGACCCCTAGGCCCAGACCCCCTAGGCCCAGACCCCAAGGCCCAGACCCTAGGGCCCAGGGTCCAGACCCCTAGGCCCAGACCCAAGGCCCAGACCCAGGGCCCAGACCCTAGGGCCCAGGGTCCAGACCCCTAGGCCCAGGGCCAAGGCCCAGACCCAGGGCAAATGCCCAGGGCCCAGACCCCAAGACCCAAACCCAGGGCCCAGACCCTATGGCCCAGACCCAGGGCAAAGGCCCAGGGCCCAGACCCAGGGTCCAGACCCCTAGGCCCAAACCCATGGCCCAGACCCCAAGGCCCAGGACCCAGACCCAGGGCCCAGACCCCCTAGACCCAAACCCAGGGCCCAGACCCCAAGGCCCAGACCCAGGGCCCAGACCCCTAAGCCCAGACCCCAAGGCCCAGGACCCAGACCCCAAGGCCCAAACCCAGGGCCCAGACCCCAAGGCCCAGGACCCAGACCCAAGGCCCAGACCCCCTAGGCCCAAACCCAGGGCCCAGACCCCTAGGCCCAAACCCCAGACCCTGGGCCCAGACCCCCCTAGGCCCAAACCCAGGGCCCAGACCCCAAGGCCCAGACCCAGGGCCCAGACCCAAGGGCCCAGACCCAAGGCCCAAACCCAGGGCTCAGGCCCTAAGACCCAGACCCCTAGGCCCAAACCCAGGGCCCAGACCCCAAGGCCCAGACCCAGGGCCCAGACCCCCTAGGCCCAGACCCTAGGGCCCAGACCCCCTAGGCCCAGACCCTAGGGCCCAGACCCCCTAGGCCCAAACCCAGGGCCCAGACCCCTAGGCCCAAACCCAGGACCCAAGGCCCAGACCCCCTAGGCCCAGACCCCTAGGCCCAGACCCAGGGCCCAGACCCTAGGCCCAACCCCAGGGCCCAGACCCCAAAGCCCAAATACAGACCCAGGGCCCAGACCCTAGGGTCCAGACCCCAAACCCAGGGCCCAGACCCCAAATACAGACCCAGGGCCCAGACCCTAGGGTCCAGACCCCATACCCAGGGCCCAGACCCCAGGGCCCAGACCCTAGGGCCCAGACCCTAGGACCCAGACCCCAGAGACCAGGGCCCAGGCTAGACCCCAGGGACCAGACCCCAGGGACCAGACCTCAGGGACCAGACCCCAGGGCCCAGACCCCAGGGCCCAGACCCCAAGGCCCAGACCCTAGGACCCAGACCCCAAGGCCCAGAGACCAGGGCCCAGGTTAGACCCCAGGGACCAGACCCCAAGGCCCAGTCCCAGGGACCAGACCCAGGGCCCAGGCCCAGACCCAGACCCAAAGGCCATCATACACAGCCCATTTCTGTGAGATTTATTGCTGTGGATTCTGTGATATGTTCAGACACACCGCTCATTACTGTGAGTTTTATTGCTGTGGATACTGTGATAAGCTAATACACACTGCACATTACTGGGAGTTTTATTGCTGTGGTGCTATGTTATGTCTTTTTTTTTTTTGAAGGGGGAGAAAAGCTCTTAGAGGTTGAGGGGGGGCCCTGGGGGGCCCCATCGTGAGGTTTAGTAAGGGGCCCCATCATTTCTGATGGCTGCCCTGCCCCCAGCTCATGGATATACTGCCCCAGCTCTGCCCCCAGCTCATGGATATACTGCCCCAGCTCTGCCCCAGCTCATGGATATACTGCCCAGCTCTGCCCCCAGCTCATGGATATACTGCCCCAGCTCTTCTCCCCCAGCTCCTCATGGATATACTGCCCCAGCTCTGCCCCAGCTCATGGATATACTGCCCCAGCTCATGGATATACTGCCCAGCTCTGCCCCCCAGCTCCTCATGGATATACTGCCCCAGCTCTGCCCCAGCTCATGGATATACTGCCCAGCTCTTGGATATACTGCCCCAGCTCTGCCCCCCCAGCTTCTCATGGATATACTGCCCAGCTCTGCCCCCAGCTCATGGATATACTGCCCCAGCTCCTCATGGATATACTGCCCCAGCTCTGCCCCCAGCTCATGGATATACTGCCCCAGCTCATGGATATACTGCCCCAGCTCTGCCCCCCAGCTCCTCATGGATATACTGCCCCAGCTCTGCCCCCCAGCTCATGGATATACTGCCCCAGCTCTGCCCCAGCTCATGGATATACTGCCCCAGCTCTGCCCCCCAGCTCATGGATATACTGCCCCAGCTCTTCTCCCCCAGCTCCTCATGGATATACTGCCCCAGCTCTGCCCCCCAGCTCATGGATATACTGCCCCAGCTCATGATATACTGCCCCAGCTCTGCCCCCCCAGCTCCTCATGGATATACTGCCCCAGCTCTGCCCCAGCTCATGGATATACTGCCCCAGCTCATGGATATACTGCCCCAGCTCTGCCCCCCAGCTCCTCATGGATATACTGCCCCAGCTCTGCCCCAGCTCATGGATATACTGCCCCAGCTCTGCCCCCCCAGCTCCTCATGGATATACTGCCCCAGCTCTGCCCCCCAGCTCATGGATATACTGCCCCAGCTCTGCCCCCCAGCTCCTCATGGATATACTGCCCCAGCTCTGCCCCCAGCTCATGGATATACTGCCCCAGCTCTGCCCCCCAGCTCCTCATGGATATACTGCCCCAGCTCTGCCCCCAGCAGCTCATGGATATACTGCCCCAGCTCTGCCCCCCCAGCTCCTCATCATGGATATACTGCCCCAGCTCTGCCCCCCCAGCTCCTCATCATGGATATACTGCCCCAGCTCTGCCCCCCAGCTCATGGATATACTGCCCCCAGCCCAGCTCTTACCTGCTCTGCTGGCCCCATTCCCAGGGCAGGCTCCGCCAGCGTCTTCTCCTCCTTGGCGAGCGGCCGCTGGAAACATGCAGCTTGGCCGCTCGCCGGAAACCACCTGATCAGCGCGAGGTCTCGTGCACTGGTCAGGTGGTTTCTCTCCCACGTGAGCGGCCAAGCTGCATGTCAGCGGCCGCTCGCATAGGGAGAGGGACGGCCAGCGCGCGGCTCCCAGATTCCGGCGCTGATTGCCGGAATCTGGCGGCGGCGCTGGGCCCCCTCCAGTGGCGGAATGCCAGGGCCCGGTCGCAACTGCGACCGCTGCGACCCTGGTACTTCCGCCACTGGGGCTCCCCTATAACAGAAGAGGAGATAGGGAGGGCTTTGGGCTTGATGAAGCCATTAAAGGCCCCTGGGCCAGATGGCTTCACATACCGGTATTATAAAGCGTTCTGCCCTAAATTAAAGCCCATTCTTTGCCGTTTATTTAATGCCGCACGGGAGGGTGCCTCTTTCCCTGCAGAGTCACTGTTGGCGGCCATAGTTCTCCTCCCCAAACCTGGGAAAGACCCTGAGAACATTGACAGTTACAGGCCCATATCCCTCTTAAATACGGACATTAAACTACTAGCAAAAATTTTGGCCCTGCGCCTAGACCCTCTTCTCCCCTTTCTGGTATCACCGGACCAGGTGGGGTTCATCCCAGGTCGGCAAGTGTACGATAATATGAGACGCGCGGCGGACCTTATTTGGTTCGCTGAGACCTATCGGAAGCCTTCCTTATTTTTGTCCTTAGACGTTGAGAAGGCCTTTGATAGGGCGGAGTGGCCGTTCTTATTTATGTTACTTAAACAACTGGGGTTCCCCCTCACTTTTCTCCGCATGATCTTGGCTTTGTATGCTTCTCCAGGAGCGCAAATTTTGATACCGGGAGCTGATAGGATCCCCTTTGTAATCCGGAACGGTACCAGGCAGGGCTGCCCCTTGTCCCCGGCTTTATTTGCCCTTTTTTTGGAACCTCTATTGCTTGCTATTAAATCAGACGCGGGAATCTCGGGATTTACGGTGGGTGACTTGGAATTTAAATTATCGGCTTATGCCGATGATGTCCTTCTCTCCCTGACAGAACCCTCCACCTCCTTGCCCCGGGTTCTGGACCTGCTCAGTGCCTTTTCTGCTCTTTCAGGATATAAAATTAATGTTACTAAATCAGAGGCACTCCCGGTGGCGCTGACAGCAGAGGCGATTGCAACTCTCTCTTCTTCCTGCCCTATAAGGTTCACCCACTCGGAGCTGGTCTACCTGGGGGTCCGCTTAACATCATGCTCGGCAGACCTTTATTCGGCTAATTACCCCCGCCTATTTGCGACTCTCAAAGCGGAGTTAGAATGTTGGACTAAATATGCGATATCATGGCTCGGTATAGGCTTAACTGCATTAAGATGAATGTGTTGCCCAGATTATTGTATATGTTTCAGGCATTACAGGTTCCTCTCGCTGCTTCAGAGGTCATCGCTTTGCAGCGCTCCATTGATTGTTTTATATGGGCAGGGAAACGATGCCGCGTAGCTAGACACACTCTCTATCGCCCACGGTCTCTGGGCGGCCTGGGCCTTCCATCTCTCTTCACCTATTACTATGCAACTCAATTGGCACAAGTGGTAGCCTAGCATGCTCCAGCGGGGTCTCGCAGGTGGGTCGACCTGGAAGCGTCCCTTATGCGGCCGAATAAGATACAATATTGGATATGGCTGGCTCGAGAACATCGTCCTTTGATTACCACCACATGCCCAGCCATATTAAATTCTCTGCGCCTTTGGCATAGGCTAGCAGTGAAATGCGAGTTGACGTCTACACCATCACCTATGACTCCGATTCTTGGGAACAGAGACTTCCGTCCTGGTCTACTCATGAGGCCTTGGCGTGACCTATTGGACTCAGGTGTGTGCAGAATACATAATTTATACCACAACGGAACTTTGATTCCTCTTCGAGATATTTCGGGACTGTCTTTTCTCCACATTTTTCAATTGACATCCTACGCCACCCAGGCTCACATCAAGCAAGCTGCACTGGCGCCGCTGACTCGCTTTGAGCGATTATGCCTGGCCGGCACATACCCGAGAGGCCTTATATCTTCATTATACCGGGATCTAACATCACTGTTGGACTGGAAAGACCTGTCCTATATCCATGCTTGGGAAAGAGATATCGGGGAAACCCTGGACTCAGAGGACTGGCTGGACATATGGGAGATGTCTCGCTCCATGTCGGTGTGCGCCTCCTTGCAGGAACAGTCCATTAAAATAATTATGCGGTGGTACGTTACACCTTCTCAATTAGCGCACATGAACAGAAATCTACCGGATGTATGCTGGAGATTATGCACCTCCAAGGGCTCCTTTTTCCACATGTGGTGGACATGTCCATGAATTGTACCTTTATGGAAGGAAGTCCAAGATCTACTGATTTTAGTTCTATCTAAACTTATCCCGTTGGATCCTTGGGCGTTTTTGCTCTCTAGGCCGCTCCCTGAACTTACTTTCCATGAAAATAAACTATTATCCAAAATTACACTGGCAACGAGACGGGCTATAGCGGAAGTCTGGATACAACCCCTTCCGCCCTGTATGGCTAAAGTCTATGGCAAAATCAGAGACACTCAGGTTATGGACGAACTGGCCGCTATAGTACGTTTTACAATGCCTTCGTATAGTAAAACATGGGGGCCCTGGCTGGATGCTGGGTTATAATCTATGGCGGGAATGTGGGCTATGGTCGCGTATATAGGGCTTCTTGGCCCCTTTTGCCTACTTTTTCCCTTTTTTGGCACTCTCTCCTCCCCCACCCTTCTACATTTACCTCTATAGCACTCGACAGGTTGGATTAATATTTATGTTTTAGGATTTTGGCCTGGGCCGGGCCACTCATTCTCCTCATTCCCCCCCCCTTTATTCTTTTCCTTTTCTCCTCACCTCACCCTACCTTCATTTCATAATATGGACGGGACTATGGTTTACTAAGATGCATAAATTTGTTGATAGTACCTTTTTGGCGCTGTGACGCCGCTTTTGCACCCATGTTGCTTTTATTGTCTTATCGTCCAATAAAATTATGTTTAAAAAAAATATATATATAGCCTAGGTCAGATACACAATACGAGGTCCTCAGAAAAACGCCAAAGTCAAAATACCATAATTCAATGTAGCAATAGAAAGCTCAGAGTGGATACCACGTCAGGGCACCTAAGCAACCTCTTGCACCCTCTTTTAAACCCGGTGACCTCTCACGTTCCTGCTAGGCCCCGCCCCCTCAGACGTTGGCCGGCCATTAACCCTTGAGGGTCTGGAATCAAACTGAGAGCCAGGAGGTAAACCAGATCCCCCTGGCAACACTGCTCGGGTGGAGGACATCACAGAACCCCCCCTCCACGATTGGGCACCGAACAATCGCCAGGTGCTGAAGGATGGGCCGCATGGAATCGGTGAATGAGACGAGGTGCATGGACTGCAACAGCAGGCAACCAGGACCGGTCCTCGGGACCATACCCCACCCAATCCACCCAATACTGCAAAACCCATCTGACTCTACGTGAGTCTAGAATGGCCCGAACCTCATACTCCTCCTCACCCTGGGACCGAACCGGTGGAGGGGGAGCAAGCACTTTGGTGTATCTGTTGCAGGTAAGGGGCTTGAGGAGACTCATGTAGAACACGTTATGTATCTTCAGATACAGAGGCAATGCCAGAGCATAAGAAACAGGGTTGATAGGACGTAGAACCCTATAGGGGCCGATGTACCTGGGGGCCATTTTCATGGACGGAACCAATAACCTTATGTTCCTTGTGAACAACCACACTCTGTCCCCTGCTTTTTACACCGGAGCAGTACCCCTGTGTCTATCTGCTCTGACTTTCTGTTTACCGATGTTTGTCTTCATGATCTTTTTTACTGTCTCCCATGTATCTTTCAAGTGCGACAGTCGTTCCTCCAAGGCAGGCAAAGCAGTACCCTGGAACTCACCCGGTAGTATGGGTGGATCAAATCCATACACGGTATGGAATGGTGAGTGACCTGTGGTCACGCTAATGGAATTATTCATAGCGATCTCAGCCCAAGGCAACAGGTCACACCACTCCTCCTGTTTCTCAGACACAAAACATCGTAGACACTGTTCTACACTTTGGTTGGCTCTCTCTGCAGCTCCATTAGTTTGAGGATGATATGCTGAGGAGAAGCTCAACTCAATACTGAGGTTCACACAGAACCCTTTCCAGAATCGTGACACGAATTGGGTTCCTCTGTCGGATTCCCAGAGGAAGCCCATGAAGTCTGACGATATTCTTCACGAACACAGGTACCAATTCACTGGCAGATGGGAGTTTGGGTAAAGACACGAAATGTACCATTTTTGAGAAACGGTCTACCACTGTAAGGATCACTATGTCCCTGCGACGGGGAAGATCAGTTATAAAGTCCATGGCTAGGTGGGACCACGGTCTCTCAGGTACAGGCAAAGGCTGCAACAGACCTACAGGCAAGGACCTGGGATTTTTGCTCCTACAGCACACTTCACAAGTGGCAATGTAGTCCTTAACATCCCCTCGCATGCCTCTCCACCATAACTGTTTGTCAATGCTCGCCAGGGTCTTTGTTATCCCCATGTGCCCATAGGGTTTAGAATCATGGTATACCTGCATGACTTTGACTCTCTCTCTTTTGGGTACAAAGAGTTTACCAGGCAGTCCCTTGGGAGGAGCCCCATTTTGAGCCGCTAGAATTCTCTCCAGGAGAGGAAACTGTAAGGACGGTGGTGGCAAGAATTCTTTCTTGAGGAACAATGGGGCTATTATCATACGTATGCTGTTCGTATGAATCGAATTGACGAGAGAGAGCATCGGCCTTGGCATTCTTTGAACCAGGATGGTAAGTCAACAAGAAGTTGAAGCTGGAAAGAAACCAGGACCACCTTGCTTGTCTAGCACCCAAACGTTTCGCATCACCCATATATACCAGATTTTTATGATCAGTGATAATGATTACTGGATCCTTTGTGCCTTCTAGGAGATGGCGCCATTCTTTTAAGGCTGCTATCACTGCCAAGAGTTCTCTATTACCAATATCGTAATTTTTCTCCACGGACAACATTTTTCTGGAGAAAAACCCACATGGGTGTAATGGTCCCTCAGGATGCTCTCTCTGGGACAGTACAGCACCAATACCTATTTCTGAGGCGTCAACCTCCAACTCGAAAGGTAGGCCCGGCACAGGGTGACGTAGAATGGGTGCGGTGACGAATGCCTGTTTGAGTGACTCGAACGCTTCCTTAGCTTGGTCACTCCAAACCTGATTTTGGGCACCCTTTTTTGTCATAGCATTGATGGGTGCTACTATTGTAGAGAAACCCTTGATGAATCTTCTGTAATAATTAGAGAAGCCTAGGAATCTCTGTATGGCTTTTAAGCCTTTTGGCAATGGCTCTTCTTTGATGGCAGTCAATTTCTTTGGGTCCATCTCAAACCCCTTAGGTGTGATAACGTAACCCTGGAACTGGACTGAAGTGATGTCGCATAGACATTTTTCTAGCTTGCAGTACAGTTTGTTCTCCAGTAGACGTTTTAAGACAGTTCTAACGTGAACATGGTGTGTCTCTAAATCAGGAGAATATATCAAAATGTCGTCTAACTAGACATTACAAAGACCTGTAAAAAATCCCTCAAGACATCATTTATCAAGTCTTGGAAGACTGCTGGTGCGTTACATAAGCCGAAAGGCATAACCAAATATTTGTAATGACCGCTTCTGGGGTTAAAGTCACTCTTCCACTCATGACCCTCTTTAACCCTTACAAGATTATAAGCGCCGTGCAAATCCAACTTAGTGTAGACCTTGGCACTCCTTAAACGATCAAATAATTCAGGAATTAGAGGAATGGGGCAAGCATTCCTTATGGTGATTTTGTTTAAACCCCTGTAATCTATACAGGGCCTAAGATCCTCCTCTTTCTTTGAGACAAAAAAGAAGCCTGCACCTGCAGGTGAAGAAGAGCGCCGGATGAATCCCCTTGCCAGATTTTCTTTTATATATTCTTCCATTATGGCATTCTCTTTTTGGGATAGTGGATACACGTGTCCCTTGGGAGGCATGGTACCTGGCAAGAGGTCTATGGCACAGTCATAGGGCCTGTGCGGAGGTAGTATCTCAGATCTGCCTTTCTCAAACACCTCTTTGAGATCACTATACCATTTGGGTACCTCCTTAAACGATCAAATAATTCAGGAATTAGAGGAATGGGGTAAGCATTCCTTATGGTGAGTTTGTTTAAACCCCTGTAATCTATACAGGGCCTAAGATCCCCCTCTTTCTTTGAGACAAAAAAGAAGCCTACACCTGCAGGTGAAGAAGAGCGCCGGATGAATCCCCTTGCCAGATTTTCTTTTATATATTCTTCCATTATGGCATTCTCTTTTTGGGATACTGGATACACGTATCCCTTGGGAGGCATGGTACCTAGCAAGAGGTCTATGGCACAGTCATAGGGCCTGCGTGGAGGTAGTATCTCAGATCTGCCTTTCTCAAACACCTCTTTGAAATCACTATACCATTTGGGTACCTCGGTGGATAGTGGGGGAGCAGTTGCCACATTTAAACTGCCCACTATACCTTTCTTTCCCATACATCTGGGCCAACGCTTTACTCCCCAGGAACCCAAGTCCCTTATAGACCAGTCAATCACAGGGTTATGCTTTGCCACCCACGGGTACCCCAGGACAATTGGCACTGTTGGTGATTCTATAATCTGGAATACCAATTTTTCTTTATGCAGAAAGCCGGTACAAAAGGAGACAGGAACAGTATCGTGAGTTACATGAGGTCTTAGTAACCTTCTACCATCAATGCTCTCAATACATAACGGTACCTCCCTCTCGACCAGAGGTACTTGATGAATTGCGGCAAATCCCAAAACCAGGAAATTGCCTGCGGATCCTGATTCAATCAGTGCCTCGGTGTCAATACTGGTTTTCTCCCAAGCTATAGTCACCGGTACTACAACCTGAGATCTCTTTTTACATTTTCTCTTACTTTCAGATATGAGAGACAGTATAGTAGAACCCAAAACCCTTCTCTCATAAAGGTTCTAGGCTTGCCCGTTTCCTGAGACCTTAGAGTTTCTTGGACGCTTGGGACATTGTAGACGGAAATGTCCTCTGGCCGCACAATAAAGACACAACCCTTCTTGCATCCTATACTGTCTCTCCTCTTTAGAGATACCAGCTCTTCCTAATTGTATAGGTTCTGGTTCACTATGTGTAGGAACAGAAAGAGGTACAGTAGACACTGGCTTAGGACCTGGAATGTTACTTGCAAGAGTTTTATGAACCTTATTGCGGCCAGACCTTCGATCTCGTATCTGGTTGTCCATAGCGATGCAATAATCAATGAGGTCCTCAATATCCTCAGGAAATGACAGTGGTGCTAGTTCATGCATAAGTGCGTCAGAAATGCCCTCGAGAAAAGCAGTGACAAGGACCTCATTTGGCCACGATAATTCGGCAGCCACGGTTTTTAACTCTATGGCGTACCTGGCCACACGACAAGCACCTTGAGTCATACGCCATAGCACTCTTGCTTCACCCGTTGCTCTTCGAGCAGGGTCGAACGTACGCCTCAAAGCTCCCATAAACTCTGTGTAATCATATATGATGGTCTTTTTCAGGTCCCACAACGGAGTAGCCCAGAGCAAAGCTTTGTCAATTAGATGATTAATGACATAACCCACCTTCGCTTTCTCTGAGGGACACATTTCAGGATTTAGCTCAAACATTATATTGATCTGCGTAATAAACCCTCTGCAAGAACCAGAAGCCCCGTTGAAGCTTGCAGGAGATCACAAATTGACATGACCCACGCAGTGGCCACCTGGGCAGAAACTGATACTGCCTGAGGAGTATTGCCGATTGCAGGAGGGGAGGGCGGCGAGACCTTACTGGACCTGGGCAAATTGGTCCATACGGTGGTCCTGCTCCTCCTGTTTGGAGACGATCTCCCCCAGTCTGGACATGAGTAGTGACAGGTCTGCCTGATCCATTTGGCCCTGATGTAATATAACGATAGTGGTTTCGCTGCCACAAGACGTAGCGGAGTTGGGATCCTTCAGGGAAAAAGTATCTGCTTGATTAACACAGGAAGTTTGTGAAATACAGACTGTAACTCCAAAACCAAGGAGTCCCAAGGACTGACTAAATTGTCTCTAAGCTCTGTCAATTTCGAGACCGACAGATAACCTAGGGCACGCTCAGAAACACAAGATGTAGGTCGACAGTCTATATAGTATTCAAGGTGCAGGGCAGTCAAGAGAAAAGCAGAAACCTTTTGTACTGTGCTGTGCTTGCGTATAGTAGATACCTGACGAATACCAGTGTAACGCTGAGTGGGATAACACACACACAGGCAGTAGCGTAGTAGGATCTTATTGGGCAGAATGTCACAAGCAGAACACCGGGATTATGAAATGAAACAAAACACACTTAATCGTGACAAGCTCTGCTGATTTCGAGACCAGCAGCCAGCTTGAGAAACCTTAAACACACTGAGAGAGGAACCCTATATAGTAGGGTGGTACAAAAATCTAAGAACCCAGAAGGTAGTTAGCAGAGGTCTGGCCTCTGGCATGGGAACTAGACACAGCCTGAGAGAATGCCTTGTGATTAGGCCAATAACACTATGTGAATAAACCAGGGGGAAATTCAGGGAAACAAATACCAGAGGGTAAGTATAAGGACTAAAATGGAAAAACACGATCGTACGAGTATAGCACAAATGAACGACCGCAAAGCGGTACTAGAAAAATAGCAGGGTATATCAGCAGGGTGTGCGTTAGCAAGCCGGGGTTAAGACCAGTAGATTTGTGCAAGGTCACAATATAAACACGGTACAGATAAAGTGAAAAGTGGAAAGAATCGTCAATATATAGCCTAGGTCAGCTACACAATACGAGGTCCTCAGAAAACGCCAAAGTCAAAATACCAGAATTCAATGTAGCAATAGAAAGCTCAGAGTGGATACCACATCAGGGCACCTAAACAACCTCTTGCACCCTCTTTTAAACCCGGTGACCTCTCACGTTCCTGCTAGGCCCCGCCCCCTCAGACGTTGGCCGGCCATTAACCCTTGGGGGTCTGGAATCAACCTGAGAGCCAGGAGGTAAACCAGATCCCCCAGGCAACACTGCTGGGGCAGAGGACGTCACAATATATATTGAATTTGGAAGTTACTGTGATTGAAGTAATTAAGCAAGGAATTATATAACCCAAATATAACGGGCAGAAGATTAGAAGCTTAATTCTCGATATTAGGGGAGGATTCACTAAATAAGTTTTTCTTACTTATCATTCTAGAAATAGATCAACAAAAGATGAGCTATCACTTATTCTAAGTAGCATAAGATATATATATATATATACTGTATATCTACAAGATGCTAGCTTGTTTTAAATATTGGTTTGCTGGGAATATATGTTAATTGGTTTCTTTAAGTTATTAAGTGAACTAACCATCTATGTATAGTTACTAACAGGATACATATTTTAAAAAGCTAGAGATCTGTATGCTGATGGATGGATGTGGTGTTTGATAAATCTTTGATTATGTGGTGAGATTAAATCAATTTTGTATACGTAATAAATATATATATTTTTATCTAAGCTGGTTGGTTTTATTTTTTAAAGTAAAACACGTACAATAAAAGAATTTAGGAGAACTGAGAAATATAGATGATTGATGTTTATATCTCGTATAAATTTCTTACCTGTAATATCTCCAACATATATGGAGGCACGAGCTGAGATTGTAGTTTTTGTTTGAAATAATACTGCCAGTACTGTCTGATATAGATAGAGGTAGAATATATATATATATTTTGACTTTTTGTTGTTGTATTTTGCTTTGTGATTTTAATATTGTTTACTAAACAGTGTAAACAATGTCTGAGTCAGAATCTGAGATTCGTGACAACGCTAATGAAGATGTACATATACATGCCACCCAAATTGTGTTGATAGATGTGGTGTCTTATTTAAAGGACAAGTTACACATCACAGACGATTTGTTTGATTGGATAAAAGTATTACAATCAAATGTTTCTAATTATGCTGTTACAATTTGGTCTGATCACTCAACATTTGTTGATTATTTGCGACAAATCTGTGCCGCTAAGACCAAGAAAGAGAAAGAAGCCCTTGTCTTTCAATTCTTGCCTGAATGTATATATTTGATTGCAGAATTAATCAAGAGATTGAGTGATACAAATGAGACTATGCAAAGCGTAGAAAGAAGAAACAGCGAATTGCATGTTACTGTAAATCAAATAAACCATGAATCAGAATGTATGATCAAATAGTTGAATGTGTATACAAAAGAGAAAAATCAAATGCAAAAAGAGATCGATCAATTGTCCAAACTAAATAAGGAACTGAATGCACAATTGGCGAGAATGAAACACGAACATGAGAAATTCGCTGATGAGTTTCGTCAGGTTGAAGCTGATGCAAAAAGGGTTAATAAAACTCCTTCCTTTGAGAGATTCCCTTTGAAAGCTTTTAGCCATAATAAATCAGTGATTGTTGACAGGCCTGTGTTTCAGAGCGAGAGCGAAAGTGAAAGTGAAACTAATTCTCATGATGAAAAAAGAGCAATGCCTCGTACACATGAGTATTTCAAATCACATCACTCTAGCCAGCCACAGTCTATTAAGCATGATAGAAAATCTCATGTAGTGAGGGATTCGATCAAGGTGGTAACATTTTTAAAGGATTCGGTAGGGATATTCAAATTGAAGAATTCTCCAGCCATTGTCAATCATTTGGAAACGTTTGAGGAAGCTTTATCTGTTCTAGGCATTAATTCAGATGATCAGAAAATTGAATTTATCCCATGGGTCTTTGAAGGCAAACCTAAATATTTCTTTCAGTCTTTGAAACAATCTGGTATACAAAATTGGAGTAACATTGTCTCTGAGGTCAAATCTGAATTTGGGCCTCACCGCACCAGCCTAGCTGCGAAAAGAGCTATTTTAACTCTAAAATGCAGTCCTAATCAAAGCCCCCGTGAATTTCTTTAAGTCCTTAAAAATGTGTACAGCTTGGCTGAAAGAAACACAGATTTTGAAAACCCTAAATTTATCCAATTATTTTATGACGCATTGCCCAATAAAATAAAGGTTATATTGGCAAGGAATTATGACCCGAGAAATGGTTTGGATTGGATACTAAAAGAAAGTATGACCTTATTTACTGTATTTGAATTTAGTGAAGAAGCCCAGGGGAAAAGTAAAAAGTCACCTGAGGAAATATCGGAAACTTATGTCAAAAAGGGTGACATTTATTATTATTTTTTTTGAGAAAGGATTTTACCAGGAAGGATACATTGAGATTTCTCTCATTTTCAAGTATGTCCTGGGTGGTGAGTATGTACCGTTAGGTGTCTTGCCAAGGACACCTACTGGAGAGGTTGCTCGCTGGGATTGAACCCATGACTCCACAGTCTCTCTCCATGCAGAGCAGTGACATTACCTCTGCTCCACCCAGCCGGTACAATGGTAAATTTGAATCCCATAAAAAGAGTTACGCGGAGGTCATGAAAAGTCCTAAACCTAAGGTAGAAAAACCTAAGCCAGACCAGGAAATTTCAGGAGGTAAATTTCAACCCAGGAAGCAATGGGTACCTAGAAATCAATGGGTTAATTCAAGGGAAAATGTGCCTAAAACTGAATCTAATGAAGCAGATAATGCACAAGCTTCATCCCCAAGGACGAATAGAAAGCGGAGATACAATCCAATGCTTATCGTGGATCTGTCCCAAAATCGCCTAATTATTGGAATGGACCTTCTTAAAAGGTTAAATCCAATCATTGATTTTATCAAAGAGGTCATTTGGTCCCAAGTAAATGTTCCAATCCCATCACGCTCAGCGTAATTGCCACGTGATTGAGGAAAGGCCAGACTCTATTGAGGTCCACTTCAGAAATAGCCAGACACCTGATAAGGCCAAAGCCCCTGACTCCAGGTGAGCAGGAGGATAACACCATATGTGTTCCCCCTGAGAGAATCCGAGATATATGTCTGGAGAATGACGTGCTAATTATTCACCTCCACAAGAGAGAGAGAACCTAATGGGCACAGTGACCATTCTCAATTCTTAACTGAAATTGAGAAGATAAATGAAGAGGTATTTTTCCCGATACGTGTAAATAGTTTAGCTAGAGAAACAATGGCTAATCTAGATTTGTGCCAGGAAAATAGCTACATTAGCAGGGAGCTGCTGAATAAGATGGCTAACCTTAAAGTGATCAAATACCCTAATCCTCAAGATGAGTGGATAACAGATCTAGATAATGACGGAGACAGTCATAATGTCATTGGAAAATGTATGTTATGTATTTCTATAAGAAATAAAACTGCCATGCTCAATTGCATGCTTGTCATCCTAGATCTCAACTCAGAATGTGCGAAGATGGAACAGCAGAAGACTCGTAACTGGTATCATTGGAAGTGATTGTTTTGATTAATATGTGATAATTCTTCCCAGTATTCAGATGTTTAACTCAAGTTAGTAGGAAGACTAGAGCCATACGGTTAATTATAATTTAATCAGAGATCAGTGTATCTATAGGGAATTTGAGTGAGATAGCTAGTTATGTTTGAGAAAAGCTGACTAGAGTATAGTTTAAAATTTAAAAATGGTTATTTATATTTTTTCTTTCAACAGAAATAGAGAAAGGTGGTTAATCCGACTTGCGAGACGCTAATCCGCAAAGATGAGTAGGACCAGCAAGGGTATTGCGATTATCTGGGTAATTCTACGGCTTTCCGCACAATTCCGAGCAGATCCGATTATAGAACCAGGACCGTCTTCTGGCATCATAATCCAAGACGCGCCTGGATTTCTTCTGACGGAAAGGAGAGTGTTAATGTCCCATGTGAATCAAGCTCAAGCAAGCATGAAAGACATGCTGGATAAAGCCAGGAAACCATTTATTGCTATATACAAGAACAACCGGCAGAAAAGATTTGTCGCATTTCTTATTGCAACCGCTGTTATTCACAGAAAGAGAAGCAAATGTTTACCGGAAGGATCTGGTACAAAACAAGAAAGTGTTGATACCTACTCCAGTGTTCCTTGTAAAAGTTCCAAAAGAATCAAGAGTTGTAATCGGAGAAATTACTCTCTATCCGGTCGGAAATGAAGTCTGGTATGACGAGATACAAATCGTTGATGCATTCCAAGGACGAGAAATACCTATTTGAAATTTCTGTTAGAGAACAAGCCTGATCATATCATTGAACTTCTAATAGAGAAAGATAATTTAACGATTTATACTCCAATGTATTCACAGCTTGATCATCAATTGCTATCTGCTTATTATGGGCCAAATGTTGCAGAAATAGTAATATGTATAGTAATTATGTTTCTAATTGTTTGGATGATTGTACTAACAAGGACTGTACGTACATTGAATTTTAAAAACACTGCATCTTAAATTATTAAATGGATGAAAGGAGAAAGATGTGTTGCGAAAGGTGGAAACCTAGCATACTTTTTGGTTAAGTGTGGAAAATATTGCATGCTTCCATCTTGATTTTTAGTCTAAAATAATCTAGAATCAGATGAAACCAAAGGGGGGTTATGTCAGGTATTTTCAGAGACACACAAAATGGATGCCTGTAGCCATCTTGTTTAATGTAAAGTCTTTCTCAACTTTCGCCTAGTTTTAGAATGAACTCAGAATTTTTTTATATAAGTTCATTTGAAGGTATTGTCAATGTAAAATGTCAGCCTTGGATAGTATTTTATAATATCTATTCAGACTGGAGGCTCTTGATCTCACAGCACCTCTGTTGATGTTGAAGTTGACACTATTCTGCAAAGCTGTGAGGTGTGGATGCTTTAGACTAGCGAAGTCTGTATTTGACCGGTACTCACACGATGAAGTTCAGCAGATAGTTTCAACTCAGCAAGACTGACACGTAGAAAGATGAATCCAGTTGAAGAGGTTAATGATCAGACTGACAATCTTGTTAATGTACAGCTTTGCAGGTAAAAAGTCATTAATTTTGTCTAGCAGTGAGCACAGAATGGCTGCTATGTAACCAGGAAGTCCCTCAGAACAAGACACTAAGCAAAGGGGTGGAACTAGCTTAATGCAGAAAGCTAAGGAAACTCAGCAGGGACAAAATAGCTGTGAAATCAATAGCATGTAAGCAGCAAAGGCAGATTCAACAGAAAACAGAAAAATATTAAATAAATCCTAAATCATGGGGCATGACACTCCCCGTCTGAAATCTTTAGATTTCAAAATAAACTGTAAGGTATTTTCAGAGACACACAAAATGGATGCCTGTAGCCATCTTGTTTAATGTAAAGTCTTTCTCAACTTTCGCCTAGTTTTAGAATGATCTCAGATTTCTTTTATATAAGTTCATATGAAGGTAAACTAGAAGAGTTATGTATGTCTAACTTGCTAGACTATGATGCTATATATTATACAGTTGTGTTCAAAATTATTCAACCCCCAATGCTGTAAAGGGTTTTAGGGTATTTAGTGTACATTTGTAATTGTATTCAGAATGAAATCCTACAAGGACTTTTTAAAGAACCATATGCAACTAAAATGACATCAATTGGTTTTGTAATACAGTAGTAAATGTTTCTTTTGTGAATTCATTGACACAATTATTCAACCCCTTAAAGACTACCACTCTGAAGAACAGAGGTTCATTCAAGTGTTTTCAGTCAGGTATTGAAAACACCTGTGGATGTCACGGAGCAGCAATAAAGCATAATAAGCACCAATTAGGCAGCTTTAAAATGACTGTGATACTCAGCTCCTTCTAGACATTTACTGGTGTGGTTACAAACATGGTGAAGTCAAGAGAATGGTCCAGGAAGACAAGAGAAGAGGTGATTACTCTTCACAGGAAGGGCAATGGCTATAAGAAGATTGCAAAGATGTTAAACATACCAAGAGAGACCATAGGAAGCATCATTCGCAAATTCAAGGCAAAGGGCACTGTTGAAACGCTACCTGGTCGTGGCAGAAAGAAGATGCTGACTTCGACTGCTGTGTGCTACCTGAAGCGTAGAGTGGAGAAAAGTCCCCGTGTGACTGCTGAGGAACTGAGAAAAGATTTGTCAGATGTGGGTACTGAAGTTTCAGCTCAGACAATACGGCGCACACTGCGTAATGAAGGCCTCCATGCCAGAACTCCCAGGCGCACCCCCTTGCTGTCTCCAAAGAATAAGAAGAGTCGACTGCAGTATGCCAAAAGTCATGTGGACAAACCACAGAAGTTTTGGGATAGTGTTCTGTGGACTGATGAAACAAAATTAGAACTGTTTGGGCCCATGGATCAACGCTATGTTTGGAGGAGGAAGAACAAGGCCTATGAAGAAAAGAACACCTTGCCTACTGTGAAGCATGGCGGGGGGTCAATCATGCTTTGGGGCTGTTTTGCTTCTGCAGGTACAGGGAAGCTTCAGCGTGTGCAAGGTACCATGAATTCTCTTCAGTACCAGGAGATATTGGATGACAATGTGATGCAGTCCGTCACAAACCTGAGGCTTGGGAGACGTTGGACCTTTCAACAGGACAATGATCCCAAGCATACCTCCAAGTCCACTAGAGCATGGTTGCAGATTAAAGGCTGGAACATTTTGGAGTGGCCATCGCAGTCACCTGACTTAAATCCGATTGAGAACCTCTGGTGGGACTTAAAGAAAGCAGTTGCAGTGCGCAAGCCTAAGAATGTGACTGAACTGGAGGCTTTTGCCCATGACGAATGGGCGAAGATACCCGTAGATCGCTGCAAGACACTTGTGTCAAGCTATGCTTCACGTTTAAAAGCTGTTATAACTGTAAAAGGATGTTGTACTAAGTACTAAGATTGAATGTCACTTGGGGTTGAATAAAACTGATAATGATGTGAGCACAGAAAAGACATTTGTGGTTATTTCATTATAAATGTTATGTTATATTTGTCTGACCTACACGTGCCTCTTTGATTTAATTGTAAGCAAGATGACTGAATGATCAAAATCAATGTCAAACTGGCCAAAACACTCAATTTCAGTGGGGGTTGAATAATTTTGAACACAACTGTATATGCCGAGTTTAAGTGCCAGACATGTCATATTTAAATTTATAGGTTTGTTTTAACAAGTTTTTGATTTAAAGATTTTTTTTCTAGTATATAAATATTAAGGTTTAAAAGATATGCAAGTATATCTATGCTATCCACAAAAATATATTCTTATAATCAATATATGTATTCTATGTTAGAAGCACAGTAAAATGGTGTATTAAGAAATATTTTGAAGAGTGTAGAACTAAATAACAGTATAATTACTGAAAGACAGAAATAAGTTGTTTAACTGAAGAATAGAAGTATTCTCTGTCGATTAATGGAAAAGGAATGCGTAACTGATAAGACAACCTTGAAATGGATAGAAATGAAGAAATATTAAATCAAATATGACAACCCGAGATGCACTGTCTGAAGAGAATATGAGCATCTTTGTTCAAAATTGATAAGACAGAATGACCTTTGATCCCTGTCACATGTTTCAAATTAATTTTTATTATTTTTTTCTGAAAAGCAACAATGCCATCTTGTGGTGTAGTAAAGGTTGACAGTAAAGGAATTTATAATAGAAATCAATGAAGAAAGCCAATATTTAAATTAGGAGGTAGTTAAATGAGTGACGTAAAATCCCCTATAACTGGCCATGTACTGTTAGTTGCAGGGCATTCAGATAATTTCAGGACACAAGACACAATGCATTGATTCCAGGATATTACACATCATTTCAATTAAGTTTCAATTTCAAATTTCAATTCACCTAAATTCTCCCCCATGGGAATACACATATTCCTAATTCTTATGCATTGATTTATATCTCTCCCTTATACCAAGGAGATGCTAAAAGAAAGATACTCTCACAAAGAAACATAGAAACTAAGATATAACATCTTATAAAAAATACTTTCATATATTGCAAGACAATATATTATATACAAAGAAATTATTGCTGCTGTAAGAAGACTGCAGAAACGTTCCAGATTTTGGACAGGTAATGTATGGAAAACAAAGAGTGGCATTAATGTAATATATATATATATATATATATATATATATATATATATGGGTGTGTATCTTGCAATAGATATAGACTGAAATTTATTTCAGGTACTGTTAGATCCGGAATCTTCAAAAATATTTCTAATCTGCAGATAGAGATATAAAGAAGAATCTGGAATAAGGATTTTATCCTAAAGTATTTGTTGCAATTATATACAAATATATATATTGAATTTGGAAGTTACTGCGATTGAAGTAATTAAGCAAGGAATTATATAACCCAAATATAACAAGCAGAAGATTAGAAGCTTATTTCTTGATATTAGGGGAGGATTCACTATATAAGTTTTTCTTACTTATCATTCTAGAAATAGAATAAGTGATAGCTCATCTTTTGTTGATCCAAGTAGCACAAGAGATATATATATATATATATATATCTACAAGATACTAGCTTGTTTTAAATCTTGGTTTGCTGGGAATACATGTTAATTGTTTTCTTTAAGTTATTAAGTGAACTAACCATCTATATGTAGTTACTAACAGGATACATATTTCAAAAAGCTAGAGATCTGTATGCTGATGGATGGATGTGGTGTTTGGTAAATCTTTGATTATGTGGTGAGATTAAATCAACTTTGTATACGTAATAAATATATACAGTATATTTTTATCTAAGCTGGTTGGTTTTATTTTTTAAAGCAAAACACGTACAATAAAAGAATTTAGGAGAACTGAGAAATATAGACAATTGATGTTTATATCTCGTATAAATTTCTTACCTGTAATATTTCCAACAAAACTAACACTATAACTTTAAATGTCCTCCTGGAAACCCAATGCGGAGACCTGAAAAACAAAGATAAAGCATTCAACAATACAACTTTACACTTTATAGTCAGTAAGTAAGTTGACAGTCTTAAACGTAGGCCATAGTTCCAGATGCGAGGAGTAGTTTAACAAGTTAACACATCTTAGTGCTGGGGAAGCTGCACTAGGCCAAAACTTCCACAAACACAATTGTAATCCAACTGGCTGTATGTGGAAAGGCTTCTGCCGAGAGTAGAAGCTCTTAACTGACCTTTTCCCTTGGCAGAAGGAGTATCAGTTCAGTGATTGGCCGTAAGAAACTATGGACAACACCTCCTTTAGTCCCCTTGACCTTTTCTCCACGGATTCCTCCATCGTCACTGGGCATATCCTGAGTGACACGATCCATTGGCAGGAGTTGGGAATCCACAAACTTCTGATCAGCTTTGTGCTGTTGTGTGACTGCGTATTTGTCCTTCTCTGTTTTAAAGATCTTTCCCTCCTGGTGCTTGGGTTTGCACAGCCTCTTCTTCCTTTCAATCTTTGTTTCTGGGGCTTTGTACTTGAACTTGTAGAGGGCTTTCCTGGCAGAACTGGAACATTTCCCGATTCCGCGGACCAGCACTGGATTCCGGCTGGCATGGAGCTGGGTCATCTTCTTCACAGCCTCAGTTTTCTTCTTCGAGGTGCTTTTTAGAGAGGCAAATCGAGCAACTGCTTGCTGTGGATTGTTAGGTAGCTTTTCTCTAGGCGTACGAGAGGGTAAGGCTGCTACCCAGCTATTGACATCATCCTAAAGCGAATTCTTTATCCATCGTCTTGAGGAATTCCCTATCTTCTCTTGCCAGTGCCAGTTTGGTGTCATCATTGGTAGAATTGAACACTGTGGCTCCAAAGGTGTTATCCTAGGACTGAAAGCATTTAATTTATCTTGGTCGTCATGTTGCCATTCGTTGCTGTTCAATTTTTGCTTCACTCTGTAATGGTGTGGGCACGGTTCAAGATAGTTGTTGCGACCATTTGGCAAGATATGTGTTTTGTAGGAAGCAATCTTGGTAGGCCCCATCGTTTCCCTTATACAAACATTGCCTATTATAACCCAACCTAGATCAAGGCGTTGAGCGAATGGAGCATCATGTGGACCATTAATTTGTTCCCGTACCTTATGTACTCTGAGGCTATCTCTGCCCAGGAGAATTAAGATATTTGCATTCTTGTCAAGGGCTGGTATTTCATTAGCTATAGCCTTCAGATGAGGATGGTGTAGGGCAGCTTCTGGTGTATCTTGCTCGTTAGATGGGATCTGGTTGCACTCGACAAGTGTGGGTAATTCCAGATTACCCCCAAGAGAAGCTACTACGAATCTGCTGGCTCATCTTCCAGAGAACGCTGTAATGCCACTACAGGTACCTAAAGTATATGGGTAGGAATCTCCTTTTATGTTGAAAAGATCAAAGAGTTCTGTTCTTGCGAGCGAACGATTGCTCTGATCGTCCAGGATAGTGAATACTTTAGCAGACTTTCCTGGGTGATCCTTTTGATATGTGTTAACTAAGCATATTTTAGCACAAGACTTGTCGCAAAGATCTTCACCGCATACTGCTGTACAAGAAGAGGACACTATGGTAACTTCCTGATCTGTAGTCTCCCCGCCGTGCATTAACCCAGGAGGGGAGTGTCAGGGTTCAGACTGATTGATGCAGCAGGTGCGGTTGTGAGCCCAAGATGTAGTGAGGCAGGTTTGCAGAATAAACAGAGTTTATTGAATAATAGACACCAGAACATAAAACATACACAATATCTGAATAGGGCAATAGAGGAGACTGGGCACAATGGAGAATAGCTAGAGGAGGAGGAAAGGAGATGTGGGAAAAGGAGGTTGAGGCCAAAAGGGATGGCTGAGAGTAGTGGGAAGGGAGGTTAGGGAGAACTGAATATGAGAGCAGTTAGAAAGCAGGAGAAATGAGGGATAGCAAGAGGAGACTAAGATACTGGAGAAGTGAGTAGAAAGAGACACAAAGGGAACTTAACAGCACGTGGGGCAAGCAATGAATAAACAATACACTAAACAGATATATACATAAACACAGATGACATAAGCAGCGGGCTCAGGCAGGGGGCAGGCAATAGAATAGTCATGGGCAAAGCAGGGGGTCTAGGCAAGGTGGCAGTCAGGTTGGTCAAAGTCCAAAATCAAGGGGGTCTGGTAGCCAGGGGTTCAAGATGGGGGGAATCAGGAAGCACAGGGGGGTTACTGGCTTGAAGGGTGAATGTCCAGGAAATAGACAGAGTCCTCTCAGGAAGGTCTGGATTAGGAGAGTTCAGGATTCAGCTCTGCAATGTAATACAGTCTGGGACTTCAATGAGGAAGTCCAGGGTAGAGGGTGTGACTTCCTTAAATGCAGGACTGATTAGGGAGGATGAAGGGCAGGTGAGGTTCCCGGGTTAGAATGTCAGAGTCCAGGAATGTGTATAGTCTGATATAAAGTCCTGGAACCTGCATAGGGCATGCAGGATGTGACATAGAAAGGGGGCACCAGGGGGTCAGGGCCTCTAGGACCTGACAGGGAGTCTGTTGACGGTGCAGGCATGTACTGAGATGGATGTAGCACCTGCATGTGAGCCACACTATCGCATTCTATGCACTTGATAGGAAATTTGCAGTCTTTGGCAAAGTGCTCAGTAGAAGCACAACATCTGAAACATACACCATATGCCTTTAGGAGCTCTTTGCGCTCTTGGAGTGGTTTCTTTCTGAAGCCGATGCATTTTTTGAGGGGATGTGGCTTCTTATAAATAGGACAAAGGCGGTTAGGATTCTCAATCTTTTCACCTTGTTTGCACTTGTGTCACGGGTGATCAAGGGATACTGTGTTTTCAGAATGATGGGAACCCAGAGAGCGGAGTATGCCAGATCGTATGAGCCACTACACGAAGGGTGGGATAAAGTGAACAACCTTATTCGTGATAGTAACCGAGACATCGGGAGTAAGTAGGATAGACGTGGAGGCGCAGCTAGCAGAGGCTTGACACGGCGATCAGTAGGTAAACATAGAATACTGAGATGTAAGGATAATGTCATATGGGGTTCGTAGTACTCACGGTAAGTTGGCACTCGTGGTAGGTTGTGGTTCTGGAGTAGATGAGGAGACTGTAGGCGTAGCGGTAAACTGAGGCCTCTGGAGCAGGTGAGGATACTGTAGATACTACGGTATGTTGAGGTCTTTGGAGCAAGTGAGGAGACTGTATATGCTGCGGTATGTTGAGGTCTTTGGAGCAGGGGAGGAGACTGTAAATGCTGCGGTACGCTGAGGTCTTTTGAGCAGGTGAGGAGACTGTAGATGCTGCGGTACGCTGAGGTCTTTGGAGCAGGTGAGGAGACTGTAGATGCCGCGGTATGCTGAGGTCTTTGGAGCAGGTGAGGAGACTGTAGATGCTGCGGTATGCTGAGGTCTTTGGAGCAGGTGAGGAGACTGTAGATGCTGCGGTACGCTGAGGTCTTAGGAGCAGGTGAGGAGACTGTAGATGCCGCGGTATGCTGAGGTCTTTGGAGCAGGTGAGGAGACTGTAGATGCTGCGGTACGCTGAGGTCTTAGGAGCAGGTGAGGAGACTGTAGATGCCGCGGTATGCTGAGGTCTTTGGAGCAGGTGAGGAGACTGTAGATGCCGCGGTATGCTGAGGTCTTTGGAGCAGGTGAGGAGACTGTAGATGCTGCGGTACGCTGAGGTCTTTGGAGCAGGTGAGGAGACTGTAGATGCCGCGGTGTGCTGAGGTCTTTGGAGCAGGTGAGGAGACTGTAGATGCTGCGGTACGCTGAGGTCTTAGGAGCAGGTGAGGAGACTGTAGATGCCGCGGTATGCTGAGGTATGTTGAGGCTCAAGAGCTGGCGAAAAGACTGTGAACGCTGCAGTATGCTAAAGAGAGATAGCTATACATAAGGCAGAGAGTATACAGTTCAGGTAGCAAACTCAATAATTGGGCGATACTCACAGTCCCGCGGTTTCTTTTAAGCTGGTCCCCGCCTTGTCTCAGTATCTGGCGTCTGACGTCATCTCTCGGCGCCGAGGCCATCCAACCTTTTCCATAGCCTTCTTCGATGTGGCGCGCATGCGTGTGCCGGCCGTTGCCTAGCAACGAGGCGTCGGGGAACAAACCACGGCAATAACGCCGGCTGCTTGTAGGTTGTTAGCGATGGTATAGATGGCATCATGGATGGGTCCGGCGGCGGTCAGACGACACCAAGGGGCGATCCTGACAACTTGTCAGGAATTGAGGTAGGAGGGGGAGGACGTTAGTCTTCTTCACTGATACTGGACACCTGCTGCCTCTGTGGTTAAAGTGCGAGCTATCGGACATCTGAGGAAGGACGCCCAGAGCGTGGAACTCATTGTAGGAAAAACTGGGGTCATTCTTTGTTTCTGCAATGTCCCTTATGAACTCACAAAAGTAGGAGAAAGGTGGAAAGGAGATATGGTTCACTCTTTTATACTTTGCCCCAATTGCAGTCCATTTTTCCTGGATATTGTATGGCAGCCTGGAAACTATTGGGTTTACCCCACGAGCAGTTTCCAGATAGCTGAGGCCAGGTAGGAAAGTGTCTGTCTTGGCCAGCTGCAGCTCCCAGAGAAGGTCACTGAGTTCCAAGTATTTCTGATTATCCTTGCCGGAAATCTTTGGGAAACAGTGCAGGCGATTCAACAGAGCGTTCTCTATGGCTTCAGGGCTGCCGTAGCTTTGATCAAGTCTTTGCCAAGCAGCATCGAGGCCTGACATTGGATTATTGATGTGGACAGCTCTGAGTCTCTTGACACGTTCTGTAGACTGTGGACCAAGCCATCTGATCAGCAGGTCCAGTTCTTCAGCAGGAGTAATGCCAAGATCATTAATTGCAGTTCTGAAGGCACCCTTCCAGTTTCTATAGTTTTCAGGCTGGTCATCAAAGTTCGAAAGGCTTGCCTTGGTGAGTTCACGGCGAGCCATGTATCTAGCAAACTCAGACATGTCTGTTTTCTCTGACTTTGGGCAGGGAAAGGAAGTTTGAAAGGCATTTGCAGTATTCTGGTTAAGTGATATAGAGAAGTATGCGGTTGCATCTGCATTTAGCCCTGGAGTCGGTTTAACATCCATAGACTCGGGCAGGCATGGTTTTATAGCTGTATGGTTGCTAGGATTTTGTTGAATTGCTGGAGGGTGGAATTGCATCTGAGAGTTCATGCATTGGGATTGCTGTTGCACTAGGGCGTGTGAAGAAAGCTCAAGGTCATTGGCTAGTAGAGTTTTGTACTGACCTTGGATGCAGGGTACTACTATAGAGTCTTTTCCCTGTTTTGGAAGGTTGTCACAACTGTCAGGAACATTTGATGTTATGAGAGATTCACTGTTTTGCTTTAGTACATAGTCTCTGGTGCGTTTAGTGGAATCTTCCTCATCTACGTTGAATAAGCTGATGCTGTCTCTTTCACTTCCCCCGTCAGCTTGTTCTAGAATTTTCAGTGTTGCTATGGCTGTGGCATGCTCACACTGTTTCTCTAGGGCTTCTATTTCCGCTCTTTTGCAAGCTTCTTCCGTTTACATAGCTGCTTTCTTGCGAGCGGCGTCCATTTCCATTTCTGCTTTTTTGCGAGCGGCGTCCGTCTCCATCTCTGCTTTCCTTTTTGCAAAGGCCACCTGTATTTTTGTGGTTTCTTCCTTTGCCCGGGCTTGGATAAGCTGCAGACTAATTGATGAATTCTTTGAATATTGTGAGGATTTTGACCTTGAGAGACGTGAGCTATTTGAATGCTTGCTAGATGCTGAAATGTGAGAAGCAGTCTCTTGGAGCTGGCAATTCTCTCTTCCGCCTTTACTCTGGCCTGATGTACTCTCTTTTTGCATTAAGACATTTTAATTCATCTATTTCTTGTAAAGCCTGTTCAGAATTTATCTTCTCTAAATTAGAGACATAAATGTGACAAGATATTGAGCATGAGCTGTAGAAAGCTGTCGTAAAACTTCTTTTAGTTTGGTTGCGTCACAAATAGGTTATGTGATTTTGGAGACATAACTCATCACCTGTTCCCAAAGCCATGACATTTGCTGTGATTTCTCATAGTTTATGTCCATAAGGTTTTCAGTAATCTTTCATGTAGGTTTTGTATTGTGTTTGCTTCTGATTGGATTTATTTTCATTACTTCCACATCTGAAACAAGTTGTATTTCCTGTGTTGTTAGAGAGTTTCTTCTGTCGGGTATATTACACTAAGGAATTTTAAAATGGATGCCTGTAGCCATTTTGTTTTTAAAGACAGTTTCTTTTCTTTAAAATTTTCTCTAGGTTTAGAAATGAACGAGATTTTTTTTACAGAGTTCATTCCTGGGTGAAGTCTTTTATATTTTTTTTAAGAAGTGCCAGACATGAAGGAACCTAGAATGTTTGTGTGTGATAAGGTTAGGGTTAAGTGCTAAGACGTGTCATAATTAAATTTATTGGTCTGTCTTAAGTTTTTAAAACAAAAGATATTTTGTCTTTTGGGTATAGGAATAAGAGTTAATATCTCTAATATAGATTTATATTTACAAAATATATGTTTATAATCAAGGTATATTTTATTATATTTACAGTAGGAAATATATACTCCAATAAATATTGTAGAAAGTATATAATTGGTAAATAATAAAAATTACTAAAGAATAGATTCTGTTGAGTTAACCAGAAAAAAATTTAGCTGATAGGACTCTGAGTAAGTAATTTCAAAAGGGAGTAGGGATATAAATTAAGTATGACAGAGGCAGTGTCTAGTTGGGAGAAGAGAAGGTCTTTGTGTAGATTGAACTTTTGACCCGAGATAAGAATATTAAAAAGAAATGGTGGAATTAATTAAGAAGTGCAATACTGCCCTCTAGAGGATAGTAAATATTATAATTGATATTAATAATATTGCCAGTGACGTCAAATTGGCTATAATAAGCGGCAATGTTATTTGCAAGTCAGTCGGAGATTCCAGCATTCAGACTCACACCGCAATGCATTCAGACGTCCAGTACACATGACACTCTGAGAGTAAGTCGGAGATTCCAGCATTCAGACTCACACTGCCATGCATTACACATGACCCTCTGAGAGTCCAAGATTCCAACACTCAGACTCACACCACGATGCAGGCAGATCCCAAGACATGAGGTAATCAAGATTCTCACCAAATTTCTGACTCTCACCAAATCTCTAACTCACATGCATTGATTATCTGATATCGATAATCTTCACATATTCCAAAACAAAGCATCACATAGAAAATTCCAAGACTTATCAACATCCAAATTGGACAGGTAATGTATAAAAAAAAGAATTAGTGTAATTATATATATTTGTAGATATTCTTGCAACGTAGACTGAGATTTCTCAGATAATTGGGTTAGATCCAAATTCTAAGTATTTTCTATTCTGCAGATAGAAATATGAAGAAGTGGATATAAGGATTTATTCCTAAAAGAAATGTTGTAAGATTGATACCAATATATATATTGAATTTGGAAATTACTGTGATTAAAATTAATAAGCAAGGAATTATATAACTACAAAATAAAAAGCAAAAGATTAGAAGTTTAATTCTCGAGATTAGGGGAGGATTCACTAAATAAGTTTTTATTACTTATCATTAAATTAGCTCATCTTTTGTTGATCCATGTAGTATAGAGATATATATATATATATAAGAGCTGGCTGGTTAAACGTTGTTTGCTGGGAAATGCATGTTGTATTAAGCAGAAATGTTTATTAACCATTTATGTATTAGTTACTAACTGATAAGGTAAATGATATTAATCATATATGCAGTTACTAACCGGAGATACATATATTGTGAAGCTAGTTTTTATATGCTAATGGATTGTGGTTTATAAATTTTTGTTTATGATTTGAGATTTGAAACTTTTTTGTATACGTAATAAATATATATATATTTTTATCCGATTATTGATTATTGTATTTTTCAAAGCAAAACACAGACAATTAAAATAATTCAGGAGAATTTATAGGAAATATAAACGATTGATATTTGTGTCTCGTATAAATTTCTTATGAAATAATAATCCCTGATATATTGGAGGCAACTGCCGAGGTAGGTCCAGTAAGTCCAATATAGACATATTGGAGGCTTGGCTGATAAGTCCAATATATAACGTGTTGTATTCACGTGCAGAGATTATATCCGACAAATTGGAGGCACTGTACCGAGATTGTAGTTTATGTTTGGAATATAATTGTCAGTATTGTCTGATTAGACAGAGATAAAATATATATATTTTGACTCCTTGTTGTATTTTGACTTGTGGTTTTACGGTTGTATACTAAACAGTGTAAAAATGTCAGAGTCAGAATCTGAGACTCAGGAAGATGTAGAGATACATGCAGATCAAATAGTATTGATAGATGTTATGTCTTATCTAAAGGACAAGTTACACGTCACAGATGATTTATTTGATTGGATAAAAGAATTGAAATCAAATGTATCCAATTATGTTGATTCAATCTGGTCAGAACAATCAAATTTTCTTGAGTGTTTGCGAAAGATAAGTGCAGCCACGAATAAAAAAGATAAAGAGATTTTTGTTTTAAAAATTGTGCCTGAATGCATATACTTGATCACAGAAATGAACAAGATATTGAATGATGACAAAGAAACCAGAGACAGCTTAGAAAATAAAAATTGTGACTTACATGAAACGGTAAATAAATTAAAAGATGAGTCAGAACGAATGATAATGGAGTTGAAAGTGTGTGCAAGAGAAAAAGATCAATAGCAAGATGAAATTGCTCAATTATCCAAATTAAATAAGGAGCTAAATAAAAAATTGGCGAGAATGAAACGCGAACATGAGAAATTCGCTGATGAGCTTCGTCAGGTTGAAACTGATGTTCAAAGGGTTAAAAATCCTTCGTTAGAGAAGTTCCCTTTGAAAGCTTTGAGTCATAACTCACTGATTAGGCTTGACAGCTCCGTTCTGGAGAGTGAGCAGAGCGAATGTGAAAGTGAAACTAAATCTCATGATGAAAAAAGAGCGAAGCCTCTTACACAGGAGTATTTCAAATCACATCACTCTAGCCAGCCACAGCCTATTAAGAAATCTCATAAAGTTCAGGATTTAACGAAAATCGTTAATTTCTTAAAAAATTCAGTAGGTATTTTTGACCTTAAGGCATCGCCAAAAATAATAAATCATTTAAATATGTTTGAAGAAACTTTGGCAATATTAGGAATTAATTCTGATGCCCAGAAAATTGAGTTGATCCCATGGGTCTTTGAAGGCAAACATAGGTATTTTTTTCAGTCTTTGAAAGAATCTGGTATACGTAACTGGAGTAAAATAGTCTCCGAGGTCAAATCTGAATTTGGGCCTCACCGTACCAGTCTAGCTGCGAAAAGAGCAATTTTAACTCTAAAACGCAGACCTAATCAAAGCCCCCGTGAATTTCTTTCAGTCCTTAAAAATGCGTACAGCTTGGCTGAAAGAAACCCAGATTTTGAAAACCCTGAATTTATCCAATTATTTTATGATGCATTGCCAAATAAAATAAAGGTTATTTTGGCAAGAGATTATGACCCGAGAAATGGTTTGGATTGGGTACTAAAAGAAAGTATGACCCTATTTACTATATTAGAATATAGTGAAGAAACTCAGGGGAAAAGAGTGAAAAACTCACCTGAGGAAATAGTGGAAACACACGTTAAAAAGGGTAATATTAAATTTGAGTCCCACAAAAAGAGTTATGCAGAAATATTGCATGACTCCATACCTCAAAGGGAAAAATCCAAGCCAGATCAGGAAAGAGGGTTTGCCAGAGAAAATTCAGGAAGTAAATTTCAATCTAGGAAGCAATGGGTACCTAGAAGTCAGTGGGTTAAATCAAGGGAAAATGTACCTAGACAGGAAGCAACCAGAGGTAAGACTGAATCTGATGCGTCTGATAATGCGCAAGCTTCGTCCCCAAGGACGAATAGAAAGCGGAGATATAATGTACGCCAGCGTATTGGTCAAATGCAGGAAAATTTCCGTGTGCTGACAGAAAAACTGGATCAGATCACTCAGTTAATGACTGGAAATAACCCTGGTCAGGTTGTAAGCAATGCAACACCTGCAGCCCCACCCAACCAGTGACTAGATGATGTTTCTGATGAAGTAACCAGTATCCATGACAATTTACCAGAAAGTGATGATGAAATGATTAATACAAATGTTTGTATGGTTGATGATTTAAACCCTTCCCTGCAAAGAGAAGGAAAATGTATTTTATCTCCCCAGACTAAGTGCGAGCAAGCTGAGAAGACTGGATCCGAAATGGAAAGCACAGCTGCCAAAAGCACGTTTGAGAGAGCAAAATCAGTTGGTAAAATCTGTACAAAACCTTTTCATATCTCACTCTAAATTCTCTGTAAATTGCATAGCATTGAAGACCGATATTATGTGAATGTAGAATTACAAGATAATTTACCACATATTCCGTCCTTGCTAGACACTGGAAGCCAAGTTACGTTAATATCAGCACATTATTTTGAACAGGTCCAAGAACTGTCCTCCAGGAAGCCTAGATTAGATAAATCTAATGCTAATCTAGTGAGTGTCAGTGGCACATCTCTGAAAGTTCTGGGCACGGCTAAATTGGATTTTAAATTGGGGAATAAAGTAATTCGGCATCCAACGCTTGTTGTGGATCTGCCCCAAAATCGCCTAATTATTGGAATGGACCTCCTCAAAAGGTTAAATCCAATCATTGATTTTATCAATGAGGTTATTTGGTCCCAAGTAAATGTTCCAATCAGCTACGATAGATCCCAATCCCATCACACTCAGCGTAACTGCCACGTGATTGAGGAAAGGCCGGATGCTATTGAAGTCCACTTCAGAAATAGCCAGACACCTGATATCTCTTTCTTAAGGCCAAACCCCCTGACTCCAGGAGAGCAGGAGGATAACACCATATGTGTTCCCCCCGAGAGAATTCGAGATATATGTCTGGAAAATGAGGTGCTAATTATTCACCTCCACAAAAGGGAAACAGAACCAAATGGACATAGTGACCCTGAAGTGATCAGATACCCAAATTCTCAAGATGAGTGGATAACAGATCTAGATAATGACGGAGACAGTCCTAATGTTATTAGAACAAGTTATGTTATGTATTTCTAGAAGAAATAAAACTGCCAAGCTCAATTGCATGATTGTCATCCTAGATCACCTCAGAATGTGAAGATGGAACAGCAGAAGACACTTAACTGGTATCATGTGAAGTGATGTTTTAATTAACACGTGATTCTTCTTCCCAGCATTCAGATGTTTAACCCCTTAGTGACCGGGCGGTTTTACACAAATCCGTCCTTTAGTGACCGCTGCTGTTTTTACGTTTCTGCGCTGTTAGTGTTTAGGACAAATTTTCCTCTTACTCGTTTATGCAACCTACACATATTTTACACTGTTTTTCTCGTCATTAAATGGACTTTATAAAGATACCATTTTTTTCATCATTTCATATAATTTACTATAAAAAACATTGTGAAATATGACAAAAAATTTAAAAAACACCACTTTTTCGAACTTTGACCCCCAAAATTTCTTATGTATCAACAACCGTCAAAAAAATTTAATTCCTTAGTAGTTTCTAAATTTAGTTCTGAGTTTAGCAATACCCAATGTTTACATATTCCTCGCTTTTTTCCTTATTTTATGCAACAAGAAGTGCAAGTAGCACTTTGCCATTTCCAAAGAGTTTATTTTCAAAACTAGTGCTAGTGACATTGTAACACTGATATCTGTCACTAATTGCTGAATAACCCTCCACATATACATATTTTTTAAAGTACACAAATCAAGGTATTAAACTTGGGGTATTTTGACTCTTTCCATGCAAACCATTTTACCACAAATCTATGCCAAAGTTTGAGAAAAAAAAAAGTTTTGGTGATTTTTTTTTTAACGCAATTTAAGAATACATGTACTGTGAACTTTAAGGTTTACTGCCAAAAAGCACCCCAAAATATGTTCAGCAACATCTTCTGAGTAAATTGATACCACCCATGTATAGGTATGTCGGGTCATTTGGGGGCTAATAGGCCTTATTTGGGGGGTGCGCATTTCAGTTTTCCAACTTGGAATTTTCACATTTCGTCATCATGCACCCATGTCCTATTTGGGACATTTTTGAAGCCGGCCAAAGTAATTTACCCCCATCAAACCATATATTTTTAGAAAGGGCACACCCTAGTGTGCTTCAAAGAGTTGGATTTTAACACTTTCCATGCACTAGCTCTATGTCAAACTTTCAGGTAGTCACTTTTTGTGTTATTTTTCACACACATTGTACTTTAGGCATGAATTGTCAAATCCAGTTATAGGTTACTGCCAAAAAACACCCCAAAATATGTTCAGCAACATCTTCTGAGTAAATTGATACCACCCATGTATAGGTATGTCAGGTCATTTGGGGGCTAATAGGCCTTATTTGGGGGTGCGCATTTCAGTTTTCCAACTTGGAATTTTCACATTTCGTCATCATGCACCCATGTCCTATTTGGGACATTTTTGAAGCCGGCCAAAGTAATTTACCCCCATCAAACCATATATTTTTAGAAAGGGCACACCCTAAGGTGCTTCAAAGAGTTGTATTTTAACACTTTCCATGCACTAGCTCTATGTCAAACTTTCAGGTAGTCACTTTTTGTGTAATTTTTTCACATACATTGTACTTTAGGCATGAATTGTCAAATCCAGTTATGGGTTACTGCCAAAAAACACCCCAAAATATGTTCAGCAACATCTTCTGAGTAAATTGATACCACCCATGTATAGGTATGTCGGGTCATTTGGGGGCTAATAGGCCTTATTTGGGGGGTGCGCATTTCAGTTTTCCAACTTGGAATTTTCACATTTCGTCATCATGCACCCATGTCCTATTTGAGACATTTTTGAAGCCGGCCAAAGTAATTTACCCCCATCAAACCGTATATTTTTAGAAAGGGCACACCCTAGGGTGCTTCAAAGAGTTGTATTTTAACACATTCCATGCACTAGCTCTATGTCAAACTTTCAGGTAGTCACGTTTTGTGTTATTTTTTCACACACATTGTACTTTAGGCATGAATTGTCAAATCCAGTTATGGGTTACTGCCAAAAAACACCCCAAAATATGTTCAGCAACATCGTCTGAGTAAATTGATACCACCCATATATAGATTTGTTCTGTTGTTTTTGGGGTGCTACGCCAATCTTTTGACATGTGCTTGTCAATTTTCTAATTTGACATACAGTATCTTCTTTGCTTATCTTCTTTTTAGGGGCCTTTTTACATACCCCAATTTTATGAACGTGCATATATTTGGTAAGCTAACACCCCAAAGTATTGTAAATGGAGTGTTTTTATGCCATGGATGCAACCGTTTGCTCCAAACAAATTGGATACTGTTTGGTGGTCATTTTTCATTTTCACACCCACATCAGTTTTGGACTGTGATTTAGGAGACACTGTTGTTTGTTACTGCATGAAAACTCTCCAGGTTGTTTTCTGCAAAGTCTCCTGAGTACACCCATGCCCCCCATGCATAGGTTTGCCAGGATTTTGGAAGGTTCAAATACAATTTTTATGACTTTGACATTGGAGTTGAAATTGAGATTATTTCTTCAGCTAGGCCTATCTTTGGTTTTGGGTCTACCGCATACCCCAGTTTGAATTATTGCCAGAAAATTTTTATATTTGTTATATTGACACCCCAAGGTATTGCATATGGAGTGCTTTGATGCCATGGATGCAACGGTTTTAGCCCAAAACATTTGAGAAGGTGTGTGGCGGTAATTTTTTAATTTTCAGATTTTTACGCCCACATTAGATTTGGACTGTGATTTAGGAGACACTGTTGTTTGTTACTACATGAAAACTCTCCAGGTTGTTTTCTGCAAGGTCTCCTGAGTACACCCATGCCCCCCATGTATAGGTTTGCCAGGATTTTGGGAAGGTTCAAATACAATTTTTATGACTTTGTCATTGGAGTTGAAATTGAGATTATTTCTTCAGCTAGGCCTATCTTTGGTTTTGGGTCTACCGCATACCCCAGTTTGAATTATTACCAGAAAATTGTTTATATTTGTTATGTTGACACCCCAAGGTATTGCATATGGAGTGCTTTGATGCCATGGATGCAACGGTTTTAGCCAAAACATTTGAGAAGGTGTGTGGCGGTAATTTTTCAATTTTCAGATTTTTACGCCCACAGTAGTTTTGGACTGTGATTTAGGAGACACGGTTGTTTGTTACTGCATGAAAACTCTCCAGGTTGTTTTCTGCAAGGTCTCCTGAGTACACCCATGCCCCCCATGCATAGGTTTGCCAAAATTTTGGGAAGGTTCAAATACAATTTTTATGACTTTGTCATTGGAGTTGAAATTAAGATTATTTCTTCAGCTAGGCCTATCTTTGGTTTTGGGTCTACCGCATACCCCAGTTTGAATTATTGCCAGAAAATTGTTTATATTTGTCACGGGATGGCTCAGCACCCTCAGCCAGGGGCGGTGCAGTGACAGTGGTGGCTATGGACACTTAGGTGCGGTGGCACGCACCTAGTTTTGCAAGTACTTTTATTTAGATGTGTTTATTGTGTGGTGTAAAAAAGTGTCCCCGTTGGTTTATTGCGAAATGTATTTTCCCTTTGCCTGCCTTGCCCGCCGCCATTTTTCGATCACCTTGTGGCGCAGTTCAGAATCTTCGATTCGGAAAATGGCCGATTCGAACCATCCGGTTCGAATCGTAAAATGGCCGATTCGGACCATCCGGTCCGAATCGGCGACTCCCCGAATCGTAATGGCCAATGGGTCCTGGGAGGGCGGGCAAGGATTCCCATTGTATTGTAATTTGTGGAAAGTTGATAAATGCTTGAACTGTAAATAATAAAGCCAGACTTAGCAGTGCATCCAGCCTCGACTGATGTGGTTATTTCCCCGCCGTATTTTCGCATCTGAGTATCCTCCGCGGTCTCAGGATACGGTGCCACCCAGATACGAACCGAACCGAGCGCTCTGTGCCTGCATCGAGCATCAGGACAGAGGCGCAGCGGATGGTGTTTGGTTCGCAGATTGAGAGATCCGATCCGAAGGGCGCGGCCGTGTACCGCGCTTCGGTATTGCGAGGGATTGCGGTAAGATCCGAATCCCTCGCCGATCCCGCAAGATCCGAAGCTTCATCTGTCCCCGATCCGAAAAGTCCTCCACCGGAGATCCGAAGATTCACCCGCGCTGGATCGGAAACGTTTCCCGCAGAAGATCCGAAACGTTTCCCACATAAGATCCGAAGATTCCTCCGCGGCTGGCAGATCCGATTTCCACGAACGTCCCACACCCACAAGGTCAGTGAACCAGCTGCTCGGGACGCTGAGTGCTGTATGGCTCAGTGGTCGGGCTGGTTCTAGGCAGGGGTCCCCTCCACCGCCCGCTAACCCCTTCCCGGGGTCACGCCAGGCCGCACGAGACGCCGAGTGTGCGCCACTCGGTAGTCGGGCCAGCGGTAAGCGACGGGGTCACGCAGATAGAGCACACCCGCAGGCGGAACAACATCCCATTCCGTCATACTGGTGGCAGCGGTGGGATCGCTCTCTGCAGGCCCCTAGGAGACCTACGCCATGGTGGTGTACACCCACTACGACCGGGACACCCTGCGTGGGATGTTGGAAAACCGGGGAGGAACGCCGGGTAAGAAGAACCGGAAAACCTTGATCAAGGCGCTGACCAGGTTGGATCAGGACGGGGTGATGACGCCCGTCCCCAGCCCTGTCCACGCGGAGGTGGAGGAAGATGCTGGCCTCAGAGAGTTGCGGCGTCGGATCGCCGTGCTCGGGGACGACCCAGCGACGGCGGATAGATGCAGAGTGATTCGGGAGTTCTACCGTGAAGTGGAGCAAGAGAAGGACCGCCAGCACGAGCTGCGGTTGGCAGAGCTCCGCGGAGCAGAGACTGAATATAGTAACCCTGAACCCTACCCCGTGGAACCCTGGGACGAGGCTTGCAGCTTGACTGGAGCTTCACCTTGGGAATCTGCAACCCCCAGTGATTGCCCTTGCGGGACTCTCAGCTCGCCTGGAGCCTGTACTGAGGACGTCACTCATCCCAGCGACCCTCGGATGGAGACTCACAGCTCGCCTGGAGCTGCATCTGAGGACGCCCCATTCCCTGTTGAGGAGCGGTGCTCCTGTGCTGGCACCTTTGCTGACATGAAGGTCGTGTTGGCAAGAAGGCTGCAGGGGGGCCTGGAGCGGGACCAGAGGTCCACAGAGGAACTTTGGTACGAGGCCCTGGACCATGAGCGGGACTGCCATGGTGTGTACATTCCCTCCAACGCTGTCGTCCATCGGGTGCAGTACGATGTGCGAGCAGCGTTCCTGCAAGGTCGGGCCCCAGAGGAGTGGGAGGCCGAGTTCCGGAGTCTGGTGCAACAGGAGATCGCACTGGACGCCGCGTACCGCGCGCTCCGGTGGCTAACCGCCTCTCTGACGGTGCGCCCTATTAAAGGCAGTTCCACGGCAGGGCCTCGCTACGGAGGCACGGGGCTGCTCTACGAGGGCATGGCCGCCGACCCTGAGTTCGGAGAGGAGACCGAGGAACGGATGGAAGAGATCTTGGAGCGACGGGAACTGGAGCTCCCGTCAGACAGCAGGGACTCGGTGTTTGAGGAACTGGAGTCTCTAGCAGAGCGAGAGTGGGAGCTCGAGGTGGCTTACCGAAGACTGTTGGACGGCGTTCCGCAGTCGAGCCTGAGCTCCCCGTGGTGGGACGGGTCGGCGGAGGAAGTCGACAGTCCCCAGGTTTGGGACCTATGGGAGGCCGAGGCGGACCCATGGGTGCCCGTGGGGGTTCCGGCAGAGGAAGTTACCCCCTTCACCCCGCAAGAGGACAGGGTGGCCGAGGCCACGGGTCCAGCGGGGGAGGAGACGGATGGTCTCCCCGGGATGGGTTGTGCGCAACCGTTGTTTGCCCCGGGGGGTGAAGTGACCATCCTTCCCCAAGGAGATCTCCAACCAGCGGAAGAGCTGGCTACGGGGCAGAGTGCCGCTGGCCTCTGCCCACTGCTTACAGTCTGCCGGGAGGAGCAGACAGATGGTCTCCCCGGGATGGGTTGTGCGCAACCATCGATTGCCCCGGGGGGTGAAGTGACCATCCTTCCCCAAGGAGATCTCCAACCAGCGGAAGAGCTGGCTACGGGGCAGAGTGCCGCTGGCCTCTGCCCACTACCCAAAATCTGCCAGGAGGAGCAGACAGATGGTTCCCCCGGGATGGGTTGTGCGCAACCATTGATTGCCCCGGGGGGGGAAGAAATCATCCTCCTGCCAGGAGATCCTCACCCAGGTGAAGAGCTGGCCACGGGGCAGAGCGCCGCTGGCCTCTGCCCACCACTCACAGTCTGCCAGGTAGAGCAGACAGATGGTCCCCCCGGGCTGGGTTGTGCGCAACCGCTGATTGCCCCGGGGGGGGAAGAAACCATCTTCCCGCAAGGAGGCCCTCACCCAGCTGAAGAGCTGGCCCCGGGGCAGAGCGCCGCTGGCCTCTGCCCACTATCCACGGTCTGCCAGGTGGAGCAGACAGATGGTCCTCCCGGGCTGGGTTGTGCGCAACCGCTGATGGCCCCGGGGGGGAAAGAAACCATCCTCCCGCAAGGAGATCCCCACCCAGCAGAAGAGCTGACACCAGGGCAGAGCGCCGCTGGCCTCTGCCCGTTTCTCCCAACTTGCCCCGAGGGGCAGAGCGAGGATGACCCCGTGCAACTGCTGTTGCATCCATTTGTCTCCTTCTTCGGCTGCCAGGAAGGGCAGCCAGGTTTGGCTCTATTTGTTCCCTCGGTTGCCGTGTCCGTACCTGGCCATCCAGCGGAAGAGCTGGCGACGGGGCAGAGCGCCGCTGGCCTCTGCCCATTTTGGCAACCCTTGGGCTCGGGGGCCTCACGCAGCCATGGTTCTGTCCCACGGCTGACCTGGGCACCCGGGGCGTGTGCATTTAGCACCCGGGTTCCCCGGGTGAGCGATAACCCTGGAGGGGACACAGGAGGTACTCCGGCCCAGACGTATGGCCTCTCGCCCAGCCGGGGTAACCCTAAGGACGTGGGGTCCCGACCAAGCTGGCACGGCCGCAAGGCCAAATGGAGAGGCCTGGTGACCCGGCCTCCCCAGACAGACTACGGGCCTGGGAGCACCGACTTCCCCGGTATGACCCGGTGGGGTCAGACCAGGTGCGTCGAACTGGGGGAGGGGGAGGAGTGTCACGGGATGGCTCAGCACCCTCAGCCAGGGGCGGTGCAGTGACAGTGGTGGCTATGGACACTTAGGTGCGGTGGCACGCACCTAGTTTTGCAAGTACTTTTATTTAGATGTGTTTATTGTGTGGTGTAAAAAAGTGTCCCCGTTGGTTTATTGCGAAATGTATTTTCCCTTTGCCTGCCTTGCCCGCCGCCATTTTTCGATCACCTTGTGGCGCAGTTCAGAATCTTCGATTCGTAAAATGGCCGATTCGAACCATCCGGTTCGAATCGTAAAATGGCCGATTCGGACCATCCGGTCCGAATCGGCGACTCCCCGAATCGTAATGGCCAATGGGTCCTGGGAGGGCGGGCAAGGATTCCCATTGTATTGTAATTTGTGGAAAGTTGATAAATGCTTGAACTGTAAATAATAAAGCCAGACTTAGCAGTGCATCCAGCCTCGACTGATGTGGTTATTTCCCCGCCGTATTTTCGCATCTGAGTATCCTCCGCGGTCTCAGGATACGGTGCCACCCAGATACGAACCGAACCGAGCGCTCTGTGCCTGCATCGAGCATCAGGACAGAGGCGCAGCGGATGGTGTTTGGTTCGCAGATTGAGAGATCCGATCCGAAGGGCGCGGCCGTGTACCGCGCTTCGGTATTGCGAGGGATTGCGGTAAGATCCGAATCCCTCGCCGATCCCGCAAGATCCGAAGCTTCATCTGTCCCCGATCCGAAAAGTCCTCCACCGGAGATCCGAAGATTCACCCGCGCCTGGATCGGAAACGTTTCCCGCAGAAGATCCGAAACGTTTCCCACATAAGATCCGAAGATTCCTCCGCGGCTGGCAGATCCGATTTCCACGAACGTCCCACACCCACAAGGTCAGTGAACCAGCTGCTCGGGACGCTGAGTGCTGTATGGCTCAGTGGTCGGGCTGGTTCTAGGCAGGGGTCCCCTCCACCGCCCGCTAACCCCTTCCCGGGGTCACGCCAGGCCGCACGAGACGCCGAGTGTGCGCCACTCGGTAGTCGGGCCAGCGGTAAGCGACGGGGTCACGCAGATAGAGCACACCCGCAGGCGGAACAACATCCCATTCCGTCATAATATTTGTTATGTTGACACCCCAAGGTATTGCATATGGAGTGCTTTGATGCCATGGATGCAACGGTTTTAGCCCAAAACATTTGAGAAGGTGTGTGGCGGTAATTTTTTAATTTTCAGATTTTTACGCCCACATTAGATTTGGACTGTGATTTAGGAGACACTGTTGTTTGTTACTGCATGAAAACTCTCCAGGTTGTTTTCTGCAAGGTCTCCTGAGTACACCCATGCCCCCCATGCATAGGTTTGCCAGGATTTTGGGAAGGTTCAAATACAATTTTTCTGACTTTGTCATTGGAGTTGAAATTGAGATTATTTCTTCAGCTAGGCCTATCTTTGGTTTTGGGTCTACCGCATACCCCAGTTTGAATTATTGCCAGAAAATTGTTTATATTTGTTATGTTGACACCCCAAGGTATTGCATATGGAGTGCTTTGATGCCATGGATGCAACGGTTTTAGCCCAAAACATTTGAGAAGGTGTGTGGCGGTAATTTTTCAATTTTCAGATTTTTACGCCCACATTAGATTTGGACTGTGATTTAGGAGACACTGTTGTTTGTTACTGCATGAAAACTCTCCAGGTTGTTTTCTGCAAGGTCTCCTGAGTACACCCATGCCCCCCATGCATAGGTTTGCCAGGATTTTGGGAAGGTTCAAATACAATTTTTATGACTTTGTCATTGGAGTTGAAATTGAGATTATTTCATCAGCTAGGCCTATCTTTGGTTTTGGGTCTACCGCATACCCCAGTTTGAATTATTGCCAGAAAATTGTTTATATTTGTTATGTTGACACCCCAAGGTATTGCATATGGAGTGCTTTGATGCCATGGATGCGACGGTTTTAGCCCAAAACATTTGAGAAGGTGTGTGGCGGTAATTTTTCAATTTTCAGATTTTTACGCCCACATTAGATTTGGACTGTGATTTAGGAGACACTGTTGTTTGTTACTGCATGAAAACTCTCCAGGTTGTTTTCTGCAAGGTCTCCTGAGTACACCCATGCCCCCCATGCATAGGTTTGCCAGGATTTTGGGAAGGTTCAAATACAATTTTTATGACTTTGTCATTGGAGTTGAAATTGAGATTATTTCTTCAGCTAGGCCTATCTTTGGTTTTGGGTCTACCGCATACCCCAGTTTGAATTATTGCCAGAAAATTGTTTATATTTGTTATGTTGACACCCCAAGGTATTGCATATGGAGTGCTTTGATGCCATGGATGCAACGGTTTTAGCCCAAAACATTTGAGAAGGTGTGTGGCGGTAATTTTTCAATTTTCAGATTTTTACGCCCACAGTAGTTTTGGACTGTGATTTAGGAGACACTGTTGTTTGTTACTGCATGAAAACTCTCCAGGTTGTTTTCTGCAAGGTCTCCTGAGTACACCCATGCCCCCCATGCATAGGTTTGCCAGGATTTTGGGAAGGTTCAAATACAATTTTTATGACTTTGTCATTGGAGTTGAAATTGAGATTATTTCTTCAGCTAGGCCTATCTTTGGTTTTGGGTCTACCGCATACCCCAGTTTGAATTATTGCCAGAAAATTGTTTATATTTGTTATGTTGACACCCCAAGGTATTGCATATGGAGTGCTTTGATGCCATGGATGCAACGGTTTTAGCCCAAAACATTTGAGAAGGTGTGTGGCGGTAATTTTTCAATTTTCAGATTTTTACGCCCACATTAGATTTGGACTGTGATTTAGGAGACACTGTTGTTTGTTACTGCATGAAAACTCTCCAGGTTGTTTTCTGCAAGGTCTCCTGAGTACACCCATGCCCCCCATGCATAGGTGTGCAAAGATTTTGGCAAAATACAGCACCAATTGTAGAACATAAAAATGTACGAATAAAATGTAAAAGTCTGGTGCAGTAAAAGAAAAAAAAAACTAAACTGAACTAACTAACTGGAGTGTGAGAAAAAATAGAAAGGAAAACAAAAAATCACAGATCACGCACAGTGTGATATATCTTGAAACAGTCCCCAAGACACAGACCGGGTTGTCCAGGGCATTCTGGGCAGTAAAAGATTGTGTCTCTCCTCTGCCCCCTCTTGAAACACACCCTGCATCTTTTTTGGGGTTTCTGTTTGCCCTCAGTAGGGGGGATTTTATAAATAAAATGTGTAGCCCCAACTCTGTCCCCCATCACCGCTCGGGGAGCATGTGCATCCTGGTACAAAAACCCCGAAATGACCTGGAGCTGAAACTGTAAAAAGGACAGCGTCACTCCGGGGTTTGCCTTTTTGCAGAGCAAAAAGGCATTGTGGGTTGCAATTTGCATCAGGTAAATTGCAACCTTTTTGTACCAGGCCCTTGACTTCCGGATAATCTGGTAGGGCTGGAGCAGCTGATCTGCCAGATCAACCCCACCCATATGCCGGTTATAGTCTTTGATGCACACTGGCTTCCTGATGCGCTCAGCTCTGCCACGTACAGAGACCTCCACAGACCTCTCAGTGTGGATGGTGGATAGAAGGTATACATCCTTCTTGTCTCTGTACTTGACCGCCAACAGCTCCTCTTGGCGCAGAGCTGAGGTCTCCCCCCTTTTTAGCCGGGTGCGGACAAGCTGTGCTGGGAAACCTACGCGGTTCTTGCGAACAGTACCGCATGCTGCTGTATCAAAACAATACAGCAGCTTGAACAAAGGGACACTTGTATAAAAATTATCAACATACAAGTGGTACCCTTTGTTCATCAGGGGAAAAAGTAGGTCCCACACAATCTTGCCACTGGTTCCCATGTGTTCTGGGCAACCTGGAGGGTCAAGGCTACTATCCTTTCCCTCGTACACCCGGAAGGCCTGAGTATACCCACTCTCGCTGTCACAGAGCTTATACACCTTCACTCCATACCTGGAGCGTTTGGAAGGAATATACTGCTTGAATCCCAGCCTTCCCTTGTATTTCATTAGGGATTCATCCACGCAGATATTCCTTCCAGGTGTATAAGCCTCTGCAAACCTGGCGGCGAAGTGGGTAATCAGGGGGCGGATTTTATACAGCCTGTCAAACTGGGGATGCTCTCTAGGAGGGCACAGGCTGTTGTCACTGAAGTGCATGAAACGCAAAATGTTTTCATACCTTCTACGTGACATTGATTGGGGGTAAATGGGGGTAGAGCAGATGGGGCTACTGCTCCAGTAGAAGCGAATTGAGGGCTTCTTTATGATGCCCATCAGCATAGTAAGTGCCCAGAATTTCAGAAATTCTGGCACATCTAGCGGGGTCCATTGCTGCCTTGCCAAGTCGGAGTCTGGCTTCGCAGCACAATGCTGATGGGCATACAGATTTGATTGGGCCACGATGTGGCCCAACAAATCATCCCCCGTAAACACCTGCAAAAACTGTGTGGCGGTAAATCCTGCAACATCAATATTGATGCCAGGATTTGCCGTGAAAGGAGGGATATCTGGCCTCTGGCGATGAGGCACTACCCACTCCTCAGCTGGAGCTGTGCGTCTCCTGCTGGCAGGTGGTGACCCAGGATCTGCATCAGAAACATCACTAGATACATCAGCCAGCGTAGATAATGTATCTAGCGACGTCTCTGAGCAGTTAGCGGGGTCGAAATCAGGGTCTGAGTCTGACGCAGATGCCTCAGATTCTGACGCCAGGATGGCATATGCCTCCTCGGCGCTGTACACCCTCTCAGACATTATATATAATAGATTATAAAATGTTATAATTATTATATATATAAGCGGATTGTTGGTTCTTAGAAGAACCGTTGGGTTTCACAAGAAAATACAAATAAACACCTAAATCTCTCTAAATCACTCTAAACCTGCCTCAATTCTTCTAAATCTCCCTAAAATCTCTCTAAATCTGCCTCAATTTTTCTAATCTCACTAAATCTACCTAAAATCTCTAACCTGTCAAATCTGATCTCTCTCTCTCGCTCACCAAAACACAAGTGAGGAGAGGAGGGAGAATCACAGAGGTCAGAGCCAATATTTACAAAATATTGACCTGACCTGACAAATTAGAAATTTTATTTTGATTTTTTCTAACTTCTGATTGGATGTTGCTAGCCTGCCTCTCTGATGAGGCAGGCTAGGAACATCCCACTCAGCCCCAAGATGACCCTGCCCTTAGAAGGGCAGCGCCATCTTGGCTGTCAGTTTATTTTATACCTTTTTATTTATTTTTATTTAACTTTTTTTTTCTTTTTTTACACTTTTTTTTACTCTGCTGGGTGCCTTGATCCCTCGAGGCACCCAGCAGAGCACCTGATCACTCATGTGATCTATTATGTACTGAGTGCCACGATACCTCGTGGCACTCAGTACTTCCTGCCGCTACCGGAAGTGATCGCTCGGGGGGAGCGATCACGGACGGACCGGCGGCAGGTAAGCATATTGCAAGGATGCCTCGATGTCGAGGCATCTTTGCAATATACACAGAGCAGCTGGAAGCGATCCGATCGCTTCCAGCGCTCTCTAGAAGTGCCGGGCACCTCTCCGGTAAAACCGGATGTTGATCGCTCCCGGGGAGCGATCACAAGGTGCCCCGGCACTTGTAACCGCCATTGCATGGATGCCTGGACTCCCAGGCAGCGTGCAATGGCGTTTGAGCTGCTGGAAGCGATCCGATCGCTTCCAGCACTCAAAAGACCGCAGGACGTACCATGTACGTCAGCGGGTCTAAAAGAGACCCGCGGCCATGACGTACATGGTACGTCCAAGGTCCCTAAGGGGTTAACTCAAGCTAGTAGATAGACTAGATCCGTACGGTTAATTAAATTTAATCAGAGATCAAGGTATCTATAGGGAATTTGAGTGAAATCGCTAGTCTATGAATGGTTATTTATACTCTTTCTTTCAACAGAAATTTAGAAAAGTGGTTAATCCGAACTGCGATGCTAATCCGCAAAGATGAATCAGACCACCAAGGAGATTGCGATTATCTGGAAATTCTACGGTTTTCCGCACAATTCCAAGCAGGAGAATGCTAAAGTCCCATGCGAATCAAGCTCATGCAAGCCTGAAAGACATGCTGGATAAAGCCAGGATACCATTGATTGCTATGTACAAGAACCACTAAAGGAAAAGATTTGCTGCATATTTTTTTTGCAACCGCTGTTTGATACAGAGAGAGAAGCAAATGTTTACCGGAAGGATCTGGTACAATACAAGAGAGTGTTCATACCCACACCAGTGATTCTCGTAAAAGTTCCTAAAGAATCAAGAGTTGTTATCGAGAAGTTACTTTTTATAAATGAAGTCTGGTATGAAGAGATACAAATCGTTGTCGTATTCCAAGGGCAAGAGATACCTATGAATCCAGATTTGAAATCTTTGCAAAAGAACTAGCATGACCATACTATTGAACTTTTAATAAAAGAAGGATAATCTAACAATTTATGCTCCAATGTATTCACAGATTGATCATCGATTGCTTTCTGCTTATAACGGGCCAAAGATTACAGAGATTGTGATTTGTATAGTAATTATGTTTCTAACTGTCTGGATGATTGTACTAACAAAGAAAGTACGTACATTGAAGTTTAAAAACACTGCATCTTCAGTTATTAAATGGATGAAAGAAGAAAAACGTGTTGTGAAAGGTGGAAACCTAGCCTAATTGGTAAAGGGGGGAGATATTGTATGTTTTCCTCAAATTTATTTGATCAATAAATATAGATGTAACCAAAGGGGGGTTATGTCGGGTATATTACACAAAGGAATTTTAAAATGGAAGCCTGTAGCCATTTTGTTTTTAAAGACAGTTTCTTTTCTTTAAAATTTTCTCTAGGTTTAGAAATGAACGAGATTTTGTTTTACAGAGTTCATTCCTGGGTGAAGTCTTTTATATTTTTTTTAAGAAGTGCCAGACATGAAGGAACCTAGAATGTTTGTGTGTGATAAGGTTAGGGTTAAGTGCTAATACGTGTCATAATTAAATTAATTGGTCTGTCTTAAGTTTTTAAAACAAAAGATATTTTGTCTTTTGGGTATAGGAATAAGAGTTAATATCTCTAATATAGATTTATATTTACAAAATATATGTTTATAATCAAGGTATATTTTATTATATTTACAGTAGGAAATTTATACTCCAATAAATATTGTAGAAAGTATATAATTGGTAAATAATAAAAATTACTAAAGAATAGATTCTGTTGAGTTAACCAGAAAATAATTTAGCTGATAGGACTCTGAGTAAGTAATTTCAAAAGGGAGTAGGGATATAAATTAAGTATGACAGAGGCAGTGTCTAGTTGGGAGAAGAGAAGGTCTTTGTGTAGACTGAACTTTTGACCCGAGATAAGAATATTAAAAAGAAATGGTGGAATTAATTAAGAAGTGCAATACTGCCCTCTAGAGGATAGTAAATATTATAATTGATATTAATAATATTGCCAGTGACGTCAAATTGGCTATAATAAGCGGCAATGTTATTTGCAAGTCAGTCGGAGATTCCAGCATTCAGACTCACACCACAATGCATTCAGACGTCCAGTACACACTCTGAGAGTAAGTCGGAGATTCCAGCATTCAGACTCACACTGCCATGCATTACACATGACCCTCTGAGAGTCCAAGATTCCAACACTCAGACTCACACCACGATGCAGGCAGATCCCAAGACATGAGGTAATCAAGATTCTCACCAAATCTCTAACTCACATGCATTGATTATCTGATATCGATAATCTTCACATATTCCAAAACAAAGCATCACATAGAAAATTCCAAGACTTATCAACATCCAAATTGGAAAGGTAATGTATAAAAAAAAAAGAATTAATGTAATTATATATATTTGTAGATATTCTTGCAACGTAGACTGAGATTTCTCAGATAATTGAGTTAGATCCAAATTCTAAGTATTTTCTATTCTGCAGATAGAAATATGAAGAAGTGGATATAAGGATTTATTCCTAAAAGAAATGTTGTAAGATTGATACCAATATATATATTGAATTTGGAAATTACTGTGATTAAAATTAATAAGCAAGGAATTATATAACTACAAAATAAAAAGTAAAAGATTAGAAGTTTAATTCTCGAGATTAGGGGAGGATTCACTAAATAAGTTTTTATTACTTATCATTAAATTAGCTCATCTTTTGTTGATCCATGTAGTATAGAGATATATATATATCTATAAGAGCTGGCTGGTTAAACATTGTTTGCTGGGAAATGCATGTTGTATTAAGCAGAAATGTTTATTAACCATTTGTGTATTAGTTACTAACTGATAAGGTAAATGATATTAATCATATATGCAGTTACTAACCGGAGATACATATATTGTGAAGCTAGTTTTTATATGCTGATGGATTGTGGTTTATAAATTTTTGTTTATGTTATGAGATTTGAAACTTTTTTGTATACGTAATAAATATATATATATTTTTATCCGATTATTGATTATTGTATTTTTCAAAGCAAAACACAGACAATTAAAAGAATTCAGGAGAATTTATAGGAAATATAAACGATTGATATTTGTGTCTCATATAAGTTTCTTATGAAATAATAATCCCTGATATATTGGAGGCAACTGCCGAGGTAGGTCCAGTAAATCCAATATAGACATATTGGAGGCTTGGCTGATAAGTCCAATATATAACATGTTGTATTCACGTGCAGAGATTATATCCGACACTTCTGTCTGCCATGCTTACACAGATGAGAAAATAAGAGGAGAGCAGCAGAGTAGCTGTGGTTAACACGTCTGTGGGATGCAGCAGTATCTGCTCTCTGGTTACTGAAGCTGTATATTAGTGCTGCAAGCTCTTTCACTGCTGGTTTAGATGCTTACTTCTGCGGCAGCTGCTGTTAATGTCTTTTACTATTGCTAGCAGTTGTTGTCTTTTCACTAACAGCAGTAATGCTAGACAGTATTGACTTTTTACTATTCTGCTTCTCTAAGCAAAGCTGTGAGGTGTGGATGCTTTAGACTAGCGAAGTCTGTATTTGACCAGTACTCACACAATGAAGTTCAGCAGATAGCTTCAACTCAGCAAGACTGACACGTAGAAAGATGAATCCAGTTGAAGAGTTTAATGATCAGACTGACAAACTTGTTAATGTACAGCTTTGCAGGTAAAAAGTCATTAATTTTGCCTAGCAGTGAGCACAGAATGGCTGCTATGTAACCAGGAAGTCCCTTAGAACAAGACACTAAGCAAAGGGGTGGAACTAGCTGAATGCAGAAAGCTAAGGAAGCTCAGCAGGGACAAAATAGCTGTGAAATCAATAGCATGTAACGCAGTCTCTAGTCTAACCACTAGAGGACAGTATACTACTAGAGGACTTCTGTTATTACCCAGACCAAAAAGGTGTCTCATACAGCACATCTTTTCAACCACCAGATAGTGACTCTATTTGACTGTCAATGCTTCCCCAAACTTGGTAGTCTCACAAAAATACACTAATGTATCAGGTGTATCAAAATCCCATTTATCTCTTTTTTTCGATCACGGAGAATGCAGAGTATAACCGGTCATAAACCATCTCTACTTTAAGTATCCCCTTAAGACTCTTTTTAAAAAACCAGGGTCTCCTAAACCTTTCCCATTCTGCAAGGTATAATAATAAACCTGAGGACATCACATTTCACCATATGTGAATATACCTCCATATAGAAGGTGCACTTCACAAAGCGCAACATATACTTCTACAGGTAGCGCTCAACACAGATATACCACCCATTCTCTGATACCATTGGCAGGTGTGTAACACTGCCTCTCTATCTGAGTCAAGCAGCAACCTGTAATACATCAGACAGCGCCATATAAAGGATCATTCCTTGCGAATTTACCCACAAAATTTTTATTTGTGTTTGTGGATGGATATCTTGATCCAGAGTAGAGATGGGAAGGCTACGAAAAAAACAGGGTTTTTTTTTTCCGTTTTTTTTCCAAACCCATTTTTGTTTTTTCTCGGAAAAGTTTAAACACCAAAAGTGTGTGATATGTCCTTTTACAATGATATATAATATGTCTAATTTAGATTTAATACCATATCATAACATTAGGATCTTAATGAAAGACTTCTGAGACTTTATTTAAAGTCTTAAATCATTACAATTTCTCTGAGCAGAAGACGAGCAAATCCTGGAATACAATGCAAGTAACACGTCTCAATGCGATACTCAGACAACAAAAATATCCATTTCAGTCTCTAGGGGGCGCTACAGGGAAAAGGCTTCAGTTTGGCTTGATTGGGAGCTCCATCTTGTACCTCCTACAGTGGTTGTTGGGATACAATTGATGATAGTTTCTGTCTTCTCAGGCCTTAATTGACAAGGAGGGAGGAGGTTAAATTTGTCCCTATTTGTTCCCTACTAACCCTTTGGCTGCGGAGGACGTCCTCCGCTTGCGGGAGCCCTGCGAGAGATACTAAACTCTCTCTCTGGGGTCCCGCAGCGTTCTGACTTCCTGGAAGTCAGACGCCGAATTTATGGGCCTCCCCGCGTAAAATGACGTCACCGTGCCTACGCGATGATGTCATTTTCAGGCGACCCCCCGGCAATGACGGGAGATCGCCTAAAAGGGAGGGGAGAGTCTCCCCTTTTAAGCGGTGCCAGGCTTTAACCCCTGAGGCACCGGGCCACGATCACGGCCTAGCTCCGGTGGTCCATGGCGCGATGATGTCAGTTAGCTGGGGCACCCCTAGCTGCCCGGGGATTTCCCAAGGAATGGTGGAAGCTAGGGGAAGCTAGGGGATCTGTGGAAGCTAGGGGATCATGGAGGCTATCATTCGAAAAAACAGAGCATGGCCTTTCGATTGATACCAAACATGACCATGTTTAAAGTAAAGAAAAAAAAATTAAATAATTAAAAACAAATTTAAAAAATAAAAATTTGTGATTTTTTGGGTGTTATTTTTATTAATGCAGCAATATTGTTCCCATTTCAATTATAATGTGAACAATGATGCTGCACTAATGATTTTTTTCTATGGGGTGCGTTTGCTAAAAATCACGTAATTCCCCCCAAAAAAATGTAACGAGTCCCCATTTCTAATTTTTCTAACAAGCACACCCCATAGAAAATATAACCGCAAACGCTTGTGTGATGAAATGTGAAAAGAAACACTTTACACGCTGTAGATGATTAAAAATTCAAATGTTCTCGCATTTTTTGTTATAATACTCAGGCAGGACATGACATATACATATAATAATGATATATTATGAATCTGCCGAGTCTGCTGGAAAGAACAATATATAATATGTCAGGGTCATATAATAAAACGTGGCTTCAAATCACATTTAAACATGATGAGCAAAAGAGGTAGCTCAGCACACAGACGTGAAATGGCTCAGCAGTGAAGGGGTTAATGTCCCCCCAGTACAGTCTGTGTTTCTGCAAAATATATCCCTCCTGCAACATGGTGGCAAGGTCTCTGCACAACACAACCTCTGACACCTCTTGCATCTCGCTTCCTGCAGATTCCTGCATCTTCTGCTGCTGCTGTGAAAGAATCTGCTCTATGTTTGCCAATATTCATACCAAATGAAGAAACAAACTAACCCGTGAAAGGGGAGAAACGCTTGTTTCAATCAGTGCAAACCTTACGTTTTTAGGCTGGGGTCAGACAAACGCAGTGTTAACGTCCGTGTAGCCGCACTTTAGTATGTCCGTGGTAGCAGGTAATCATGACCAATGAAGGCCCACACACTGTAGAATATGTGTGTTGCATATATACATAGCTATGTGGAGACATGGGGGTGGAGACAGGAAGTGTAAGGATCTTAGAAGAAACAGGAAGCAGAGGCTGTCACACACAGAATGCCAGGAGAATAAAGCAGTTCTTCATAAAGCTTACCTGGTGACTCCTTCGTCGTTTGTGCAGATCTACATGGTGTTAGAAGTGAGATTGCTGAGGAATCATGGCTCAAAATCGAAGGCGCATAGAAGCACTTGTCTTTGATAACGACATTGCTAACAACTGGCTGAAATTCAGGAGAGAATGGGACGTGTACAGCAAAGCAGGACTTCAGACAAATCAAACATTTTTTAAAAAAAGGTACAAGCTTACAGATTTTTCAATTTGGCTGGTTCAGATGCACTGGATAAATATGAATCGTTTCACTTTAAGAGGGTGAGGACAAAGAGGACCCTGATGTGTTAATCAAGAAATTTGATGACATCTGTCTACCTGAACGGAATGTGATAATGGACAGACATGCATTTAACATGATGGCTCAAAAATATGATGAAGGAATTCAATCCTATGTGGCCACATTGAGACTGCTGGCTAAAAGATGTGATTTTGGTGCATTAACCAATGAACTAATATGTGACAGAATTGTCTGTGGAATCCATAATGATGTAATTCGTGCTAAGTTATTGCGGGAAAAAGACCTGACACTGGACTCAGCTATCAGAATATGTATGTCATTTGAGCGTTCTGACAAGGCTACTAAGGAACTAAAAAAAGAGACAGAAGTATTTGCGGTACAGCAGCATGAACATCAGTGCGGTAACTGTGGTGGTGAGCATGGCACTGAGCGCAACAAGTGCCCAGCTTTTAATAAACGCTTGGACCTGTGCAACAAATGGAATCATTTTGCGAAGTGCTGTAGATCCAAGCCTCCAATTACAGGTGCGTGGATGCCGCCATTTCGTGCAAATAAAAAGAAATATGTGCACAGAATAAATGAAGTGGAAAGTGCTGATTCCCGAGATGGTTTTCATTGTGAAAGTGTGGACCTACTTGCAAATAGAGGAGAAATATTCACCACCCTGTCAACCACATGTAACACACAGGTTAAGCTGAAAATTGACAGTGGTGCTAAATGTAATGTCATGTCCCTATCCACACTGCAAAGCATTGACCCTCGTTCCCAAATTGACCAGTCAAATAAAGTAAACCTGATAACTTATGGCGGACAAACAATTCAGACATTGGGAAACTACTACCTTAGATCTTTCAGGAGGCACGTTGTTATTCCATATAGTGGATAGAAATGTTAAAAGCCTGTTAGGCTTGCCAGACAGCATCCGGTTAAATCTCATCCAACTCAGCTCAGCGGTACATGCTATAGAACAACAGGCTTCTGAGATGACTACGAGGACCTATTTCGTACTGACACTATTGGCAAGCTTCCAGTCACGTATCACATGCGCCTGGATGAATCTGCGCACCCGACAGTGTGTGCCCCCCGACAGATGCCGCTAGCTATGAAAGACAAAGTTGTCAGTGAACTGGAAAGGATGATTGGACTGGGCATCATCGCCCCAGTGGAGGAGGCAAACCCTTGGGTGTCTGCCATGGCAGCTGCAGTAAAGAAGGATGGCACGGTACGCAAATTTATTGATCCTGTGCACCTTAATAAGGCTCTCCTGAGGCCTCACCACCCATTAAAGACTGTGGAAACAAGTAATTGCTGATATGCCACAAGCAAAGGTCTTTAGTATTTTAGATGCAAAGTGTGGATTCTGGCAAATTTCCCTGGATGAGGAATCATCAACACTCACAACATTCATGACCCCATTTGGAAGATACAAATTCTTACGGATGCCATATGGGATTTCCACAGGAAGTGAAGTCTTTCAAAGATGCATGGAACAGCTTTTTGCCGGACAACCATGTGAAACAGTTGCGGATGATATCTTGATTTGGGGCTCTTCTGTTGAGGAACATGACAAACGGCTTAAATGTATCCTAGATCGTGCCAGAGCCATCAATCTACAGCTCAACCCCACTAAATGTCACTTTAGAGTTTCAGAGGTGCCGTATGTGGGCCACCTTCTCACAGATAAAGGTGTTAAGCCTGACCCAGAATAAACCAAGGCCATTCACCAAATGCCTGTCCCAGAAGAGAAACATGCGTTACAGAGGTTTCTTGGCATGACCAATTATCTCTCAAAATTCATTTACCGCTATAGTGAGATAATGTCTCCTCTCCGCCAGCTCCTGCGCCAAGATGCTGACTGGTGTTGGACTGAACAACATGCTGCTGCTGTGGATTCACTCAAATCACATCTGACAAGTCCACCTGTCCTACAGTATTTTGATGTACAAAAATGGGGATATTGTCTGCTGATGCCTCGCAGCATGGTCTTGGTGCAGTCTGTCTTCAAGATGACAGGCCTGTGGCATTCACATCAAGAGCTCTTACTGAGACTGAAGCTCGTTATGCACAGATTCAGAAAGAATTATTGGGACTAGTTTTTGCTTGTATGAAATTCCATGTTTATATCTATGGCCGCCCAGTGACTGTAGAAACGGATTATCAGCCACTCATAACCATACTGAGAAAGCCGTTGCACACAGCATCTGCACGCATCCAGCGAATGATGCTCAAGCTTCAGCGATACCACCTGAATGTTGTCTATAAACGAGGCTGTGAACTATTTGTTGCTGATGCTCTTTCGTGTGCACACCTCCCCACCACTGAGAACCCTGGAGCTGTTGAGGATTATGATGTGTTAGCTTTGGATGAGGTGTTGTCGTCCAGAAGAATTGAGGAGCTTAAGCCGAGCACTCAGGCAGATGCTACCTGCCGGCGTCTTGCGGACACCATTCTCAATGGCTGGCCTGACTCATTCAAGGAAATTCCGCATGACATCCGACAATTTTATGCTATGAGGGATGAATTGACTGTGGATGATGGTTTCATTTTGCGTGGTCAGAGATATGTAATTCCTCACTCTCTCCAGAAGTATTACTTGACACAGCTCCTCAAGGTCACCCTGGCATTGAGTCCACTAAACGTAGGGCACATGAAACAATGTTCTGGCCCACTGTATATAGTGACATTGAAAGAGAAGTTTCCAAATGTGCCCCATGTAATGCTCTACGACAGCATCAAATGAGAGAACCCTTGCATCTGCACTTCGTCCCTGACAAACCGTGATCCATCACAGCAGCTGATGTTTTTGAGTGGGATGGCAAGCATTACTTGGTCTTAGTGGATTCGTACTCTGGCTGGTGGGAGTTTGACGTCCTTACAAACCTTTCCAGCACCACTGTGATCACAACATTGAAGCGGCACTTTTCTACACATGGGATTCCCCAACAGTTGATGACTGACAATGCGCCATCGTTTACAAGCAGGGAATTCAGGAGCTTTGCCCACCAGTGGGATTCTCACCATGTCACAAGCAGTCCCCACTACCCGAGATCGAATGGTCTAGCAGAGAGCGTGGTGTCCGGTCGGCCAAGCCAGGGCCGGTGCAAGCATTTTTGTCTACTCAGGCGAAGGTGCGTTTTGGTGCCCCCCTCCCCATCCCTACCATGCCATGTCAATCAGCATTGAGATGCATAATAATCTCTAAAGCATACCAAGAAAATAAGTTGTCATTTGCGCTCACCCCCAGGCATGTACTGGCCATAGGGACTACAGGGAGATTCCCGGTGGGCCGATGGCTGTGTGGGCCAGTGTGAATGCTGGTTCACCGCGTGGCTCGCGCTGTCCTTAATGGGTGAGGTGAGAACTTCCTCACTGCAAAACAGACGCAGTCTCATTGTTCTGCCCTCACAGTGTGTCTGAGGTACAAAGCTTGGCAGACAGCTAACATAATAAAAATCTGGAAGCAGGATTGAAGAAAAGTCTTTACTGAACTTTATTTGTATCTTTACTTTTCAGATCTTTAAACTTTGTAAAACTGTGGAAAATACGGAATTATGGCAATATATTAGTCTAGGAATGCAAATCTACACAAATAAGTGACAGGCATGCTACCTAGATGTAAATTACTGGCTAACAGAAGTTTAACTTAATGTGAAGACAATCAAACACTACTAAACTAATCTAACAGTGCTTTGAGTTGCTAAAAATATATACATGACTAAAAGCATGAAGGTTCTACTTACAGACTTATAAGCAGAAGGCCTGTGTAACAGAACTGTGGAGCTTGCTTTCTGCTTGACTCACTGGTAGCTATGCTGGTTGAATCTGGCTCTACCAGGAAGTAACTGTACTGCATGGCATCAGTAATGGCCGCTCAATTAAAGAAACAGTACTCTAATAAACTAAATGCTTAGAAATTTGTGAGTGACAGAACACTCCCCACTTTGGATAATAACATTATGCAACTATGTATCCTTTTTGAGAAGTAAGACAACTTCAGAAACAGGCCTAAAATAAACTTTTGGAGTACCTTCCTTCATGACTTTAATTTCTACCTTTCTAACTTTGTTGTCAACACTAGGTACAACTTTGATAATAAGTCCAACAGGCCATTCATTTCTATGAACTTGAGTGTCTTTCAGTAAGACAACGTCTCCGACTTGTAAGTTAGGCTTGTCAGCTTGCCATTTCCTGCGTGGCTGGAGCGTCACTAAATATTCCTGTCTCCATCGTCTCCAGAATGTGTCTGCAAGACTCTGCACTTGCTTCCACTGCTTGGTATGAAGATCTTTGAGTTCAAAATCTCCAGGAGGTGCCGTTGTTGTTTTGACTTTCAGAGTCAGAAGCATCGCAGGTGTCAATACTTCTGGCATTTCAGGATCTGTGGATACTGGAACTAAAGGTCGAGCGTTCATGATGGCCATAGTGGATGCATCTGAGAAGGTGCATAATTCTCTTCGTTGTGTGACAGACAAAGAGACAGGAACGTAAGATCTTTGGATACTGAATTGTTCAAGATCTAGTAGTGAATCCTTCCACAGTTTCCACTGTGTTTCTTTCTCTTCAGGGAGATGAGTATCTCATTCATTTTTTTCACCTTCATTTGCGAATTCTCTCATGAGAGTTTTACCTTGCATAGTTATAGGGGCGACGAATCCCAAGGGATAGTACAAACTATTGACTGTGGACAAGACACCTCTTCTTGTAAATGTTTTTTCTTCTCTGGATACACAGAACGTGAAACTGTCTGACTTTATGTCCCAACTTAACCCTAGACTTCTCTGGAGATGTGGTGAATCTGCTCCCAAGTCTAGGTCTTTGAGATCTTTTGCACGATCTTCCGAAGGAAATGCTTCCATAACCTTGTAGCTGTTGGAAGCTATCTTGTGTAGTTTCACGTTAGATTCAGCTAACATTTCTCTGGTTCTTTTAAAGGTGGCTATTGCTTTTTCATCACTGGGGAAGGAAGAAAGTCCATCGTCAACATAAAAATTTCTCATGACAAACTGTTTAATTTCTTTCCCATGTTCTTTTTCACCTTCCTGTGCTGCTCGTCTCAGACTGTAGATAGCCACAGCTTGAGAAGGGCTGTTCCCAAACACGTGTACCTTCATTCTGTATTCCGTGACATCTTTGTTGAAGTCATTATCTTCATACCACAAGAACCTTAGGTAATTTCTGTGATCTTCACGGACGAGGAAGCAATAAAACATTTGTTGTACATCTGCTGTTACTGCAACACGTTCTTTTCGGAATCTTATGAGTACTCCGAGGAGCGTGTTATTCAAGTCGAGCCCACTAAGGAGGACATCATTAAGGGAGACACCTTCATGCTTTGCGCTGGAGTCAAATACTACGCGTATCTGTCCCGGTTTCTGAGGATGGTACACCCCGAATATTGGTAAATACCAACGTTCCTGTTTTTCTTCTAATGGTGGTGCCTTCTCCGCTTGATCGTTATCAAAGATCTTCTGCATGAAATCATGGAAGTGTTGTTTCATCTCTGGCCTTCTGTTCAGAGTGCATTGCATGGAAAGGAGACGCTTCATTGCTTGTCTTCTGTTATTCGGGAGGTGACATCGTGGTGAACGGAAAGGTAAAGGAGCTACCCAGTTGTTTGATTCATCTATGAAGACTTCTTTGCTCATGATCTCAAGGAAGAGGTTATCTTCCACAGATAATGCTTGTTTGTCATCACTTTGTGTTCTTTCGAACACCTTGCACCCTAATCTATCTGTATCTTCTGTTGAAGCTGTAGTCGCCATGTAGACCTGATGCTTCTGGTGTTGCTTTGAGAGGACTAGTCTCTCTTTGATTTGCATGTTGTTTGTACAAGGGCTCAAACATGACGTGCGTCCATTTTTCAACAGGTTCGTTTTGTAGACATTCACTTTTGTTGGCTTGTGAACTCCGTCCAGACACACGTCACCAATGATAACCATCCAAGGTCGAGACGTTGCGCAAATGGTGCGTTGTGTAGCCCATTGTACTGTTCCCTAACCTTGTGTACTCTCAGTATGTCTCTTCCAAGTAGGAGGAGGATTGCAGAGTCTGGGTCAAGTATTGGTATCTTTTCTGCTATTTGTCTCAGATGAGGATGTCGACGTGCAATTTCGGGCGTGGGGATCTCTGATCTATCATCTGGTATCATATCGCATTCTATGAGAGTTGGGAGGGACAACTGTGTTTTTCCATCTATTGACTCGATGATATAGTTGGTTGCTCTTCTCCCTGATGTCTCTATAATACCTGAGCAAGTCTTCAAGGTATATGAAACCGGATTTCCACTATCGTTGAAGATGTTGAAAAACTCTGTTCTGGCCAAAGACCTGTTGCTCTGCTCATCTAATACTGCATACATTCTCACAGTTTTCTCTCTGTGACCTTCAGGATATACTTTTACTAAACATATCTTTGAGCATGATCTAGGACTAAATGTCTTTGTACAGATCTCTGTACACGTTGACGTTATTGCTGGTGCTACGTCCTCTTTTTGCTCCCCACCATGATCTTCTTGGGTGGTTACGTTCTCCTCTGCCCATGGTGCTGGCCTGGATGCATTGCAGAAAGATGCTTGTCACTGTGGCATTCTCTGCATTGTATTGCTGTCCTACAATCTTTTGCGAGATGTTGAGTTGAAGCACAGCATCTGAAGCAGATGTAATGGTCTTTAAGATAGGACTTACGTTCTTCGATTGTCTTGATCCTGAAACCGCGACATTTTTTCAGAGGATGAGGTTTGTTGTGTATCGGACACTGATCGTCTGGATCTTCAATTTTCTTTTCTGCGATTCTATTGTTGACGTATTCAGACTCAGGTGGTACTCCTGTCTTCCGTACAGACACCGTTGTCCTTGATTCCCTGTTCGGCTGCAGTGATTCTGTTCTGCTATAGTTTGGGTTTCCCAGGTTCAAAAAGGCAAAGCTTGGGTCATTGCGGGTTTTCGCTTGGTTCGTTATGAACTTAGTGAAGAAGGAGAAAGGTGGAAATGCCACTTGATAGCATTCTTTGTATTTTGACGCTGCTGTAACCCATCTTTCTTGCAAGTTGTAAGGAAGCTTCACTATTATAGGGTTGACCCCACGTGCAGTGTCTAGATATGAGAGACCTGGTAGGTGTCCACCATTTTTTGCTGATTCCATCTCCAGGAGTATGTCTCCAAGCTCTCTTAACTTCTGATTGTCTTTGTTTGTTACTTTTGGGAAATTTTCAATTTTCTTCAGGAGTGCATCTTCAATTACTTCTGGTGATCCATAACCTTCCTCCAATCTCTGCCACACCATAGCGAGTCCTGTTGTTGCGTTGTGAGCGTGTACGGACCTAATTCTTTTGGCTTGTTCGGAAGATTCTGGTCCGAGCCATTTAGAGAGTAGATCTAGTTTTTCTCTGTCTGTCATGTTTAAGTCTTGGGTGCTGCTAAGGAAAGATGACTTCCAGGCCCAATAATTTTCAGGACGGTCGTCAAACTTCAGGAGACCGGAACTCACCATTTCACGGCGTATCAGGTACTTCGTTACATCTGAAATTCCAGCTGCCTCAGGTGAACGTACTCTGGGAACAGACCCCGGGCTTGGCTGTGGCTGATAGGACGGTGGGGTTGTTAGGTCAGGCTTGATCTGGTTATATGGTGTGTTTTCCTCATTGTAAACAACTCTCCTATAGCCCACATTGGTGTGTGCCTGGGTAGGAATCGTGTCGTTATTGATTTGATGTCTGGAAGAGCTGGCTAACTGGTCTTTGGGTTCGTAAACATTTGGCTTGTCGTGTTGGAACTCTGTTTTGGCTTTGCAGACTTTAGGTGATTCTAGGTAGCCGTCTGCTAGAGGGGCTTTTGATAGTTTTAATGCATTGTCAGTTTTTTGATCGGTGTACACGGTTGTGTGTAACTGAACATACTCCCTGGTACGATGAATTGCACTGAGAGGTGTCACCTGTTCTTCTATGACAGGGAATGTTTCTTGATACTCTTCTTCTGCCGCATTCATGAGAACTTCAGCTTCTGCTACTGCTTTCATGAGAACTTCAGCTTCTGCTGCTGCTGCTGAAGCTGCTTTCTCGTGTTGAAGAATATGTAGAGATGCTTTTAACTCTGCTTTTCTTCTAGTAGTTTCAGCTTCATTCTTATGCTGTTCTTCCTCTATGTAGCCCTGTTCTCTTATCATTTCAGCTTCGCGTATTGCATAGGCAGCCATTGCATATGCTTTTTCTGCTTTTGCACGTGCCTTGATGGCAGCAGCACTCGCCGTCGACAGGTTGGAGCAGATTGAGTGTCTTGAACTAGTGTGTTTGGACCTGGCAGTTTTAGCACTAGCTGATGTCAGATCTGATTTACTAGAGACTGTGGAGCTTGTGCACCGTGACCTGGTCTTTGGTGTGCTGAGTGTGCTTTGCTCTGCATCTGAAAGCTGAGGAATGGCTGGAGTAGCATGCTGTTCTGTGTGCTGCATGGTGAGACAGATTACTACTTTGCAGGATGCTTGAGGAAGTTAGAGATAGATGTGTAGAAAGAATCCACTTTTCTTTTGATTAGGTCTGCTGTGTATAAAGTCTTTTTACTGTTCTGCCCTCACAGTGTGTCTGAGGTACAAAGCTTGGCAGACAGCTAACATAATAAAAATCTGGAAGCAGGATTGAAGAAAAGTCTTTACTGAACTTTATTTGTATCTTTACTTTTCAGATCTTTAAACTTTGTAAAACTGTGGAAAATACGGAATTATGGCAATATATTAGTCTAGGAATGCAAATCTACACAAATAAGTGACAGGCATGCTACCTAGATGTAAATTACTGGCTAACAGAAGTTTAACTTAATGTGAAGACAATCAAACACTACTAAACTAATCTAACAGTGCTTTGAGTTGCTAAAAATATATACATGACTAAAAGCATGAAGGTTCTACTTACAGACTTATAAGCAGAAGGCCTGTGTAACAGAACTGTGGAGCTTGCTTTCTGCTTGACTCACTGGTAGCTATGCTGGTTGAATCTGGCTCTACCAGGAAGTAACTGTACTGCATGGCATCAGTAATGGCCGCTCAATTAAAGAAACAGTACTCTAATAAACTAAATGCTTAGAAATTTGTGAGTGACAGAACACTCATATTGCGGCCACCGTGCCGGTGAGACCCTCTGCGCATCCGCCTCACCTTAAGGCATGGTGCACACTTGACCTCAGTGCCACTGCGGTGCTTTACCCAATCGCTCTGCAGCAACTCCAGTATCTGTAGAGCGATTGGTTGAGCGATCCAGTTGGATTATATACTATTTTTGTGCGTATTTGCATAATTAAATTGGGCCGGTCTGGATGACATCCAGGGCTGATTTTCTGTCCCAGTCCAGCCCTGCTCACCCCTGTAGCTTCATGTTAAACAAAACACAGAGGTTTTGGTTTATTTGAATGGTCATTAAAGTGTAAGCTCTTCTGCCGCATCACGACACCTCTGGGTCAGGCTAGTCCTTCCTAATGAAACCAAAAGCTGCTTTCTAAGCAACCACATGTCCTCATGCGGCTTCTCAGCCATGAGAGAAACTGGTGGGTTTTATTTATACCCTCACCAGGAGCAATTCAGGTTTATAAGATACGTCTACCTTATTGATGTACTTATACACACTGCAAATTACAGAGCTCACTTCAATAAACCTTCCAGTAATGTGCAGTGTGTAAAAGCGTATCACAGAGCTCCACAGCAATAAAACTCATAGTAATGTGCAGAGTGTATGAGCGTATCACAGAGCTCCACAGCAATAAAACTCATAGTAATGTGCGGTGTGTATGAGCGTATCACAGAATTCACAGCAATAAAACTCACAGTAATGTGCGGTGTGTATGAGCGTATCACAGAGCTCCACAGCAATAAAACTCATAGTAATGTGCAGTGTGTAAAAGCGTATCACAGAGCTCCACAGTAATAAAACTCACAGTAATGTGCGGTGTGTATGAGCGTATCACAGAATCCACAGCAATAAAACTCATAGTAATGTGAAGTGTGTAAAAGCGTATCACAGAGCTCCACAGTAATAAAACTCACAGTAATGTGCGGTGTGTATGAGCGTATCACAGAATCCACAGCAATAAAACTCACAGTAATGTGCAGTGTGAATGAGTGTATAACAGAGCTCCACAGCAATAAAAAAAGGTAATGTACCAATATCAGTTTATTCAAACCCCCTGCATATCATTTTACACCCCCAGTACATGATTTTACACCCACCAGCATAGCAATTTACAGCCCCCCAGTATATCTATTTACGGCCCCCAGACCCAGTATATCAATTTACAGCCCCAGACCCAGTATATCAATTTACAGCCCCCCAGTATATCTATTTACGGCCCCCAGACCCAGTATATCTATTTACAGCCCCCAGACCCAGTATATCAATTTACAGCCCCCCAGTATATCTATTTACAGCCCCCCCAGTAAATCTATTTACAGCCCCCAGACCCAGTATATCTATTTACAGCCCCAGACCCAGTATTTCAATTTACAGCCCCCCAGTATATCTATTTACAGCCCCCAGACCCAGTATTTCAATTTACAGCCCCCCAGTATATCTATTTACAGCCCCAGACCCAGTATATCCATTTACAGCCCCAGACCCAGTATATCCATTTACAGCCCCCAGACCCAGTATATCAATTTACAGCCCCCAGACCCAGTATAGCAATTTACAGCCCCCCCAGTATATCTATTTACAGCCCCAGACCCAGTGCAGCAATTTAAAGCCCCCCCCCCCAGTATATTAATCTACACCCCCCTCCCATTAGTTTATTCACAGATGGTAATAAATCTCCTCTCTGCCTCGCTCCTCCATCGCAGCAGAGTGAAAGCACGCGGGCTGGTGGCTCCTCCTGCAGTTGTTTTCCTGGGCTATGTGGATCACGTGTGGGGGCGGCGCCAAATTACACAGTGTGCCTGCTAGTGTTAAGAACGTGGGATGGGACTGAGACAGGCACACACACTGCAGCGCCGCCGCAAATCAGATTTTTCCGCCCCTCAAACTGGCAGCAGGCCAGGACAGTAAGGCGGCCGCCTGTGCCGCCTTACATTAGCGCCGGCCCTGGGCCAAGCAGCTACTAGAAAAATGTGCCCGTGATGGTTCTGACATTTATGCAGCACTACTCAACCTCTGCAACACACCACGGAATGGAATGCCTTCTCCGGCACAACGTTTACTGTCACGTCGCACCAGGACTTTGATCCCCGTGGTCGCGACACAACTACTGCCTAAAGTTGAGACTGATGTTCAGGCTGCTTTATTTCGGCTCCGAATGAAAGGGAAGATATGCCATGACAAGTCGGCCAGGCATCTTTCACCTCTGGAGCCAGGGCAGGTGGTACGGATGGAGACTTCCCGTGGGTATGACAAACTGGCTACGGTTCATGGAAAGGCCCACCAACCCAACAGCTATGTTGTCCACTCTGATGGCAGGACCTATGTAAGAAACCGCCGTCACCTCCTACAAGTCCCTGAATCATACAGTCCCATCACTGCCTCATTTGCTCCTATGGTGTCAGGCAACCGACCTTGGCGGGGGCCCCCTCCGTGGCCCGATAGCGCAGACCACAATGAGACTTGGCCGCTGCAGTCACAGAGGGAAGTCCCTGCGGGTAGACGGGGAACCGCTGCATTAGCCGCTCGCAACAGCTCCCACGCCCCCCGCGGCATCCTGTGTCCCACAACTGCGTTTGGCGTCCCACGTGGGATCCAAGATGGCGCCCGGCCACACCAACCACCCTCCAGCCAATCGGAACACACCATGTCGTCAGAGCCAACCTGATTGCCATGACTACTCAGCAGCATCCTCTCCTGATTGGTGGACTTATTTCAGATGGCCTATTTAAATCCCAAGTCACCCCTCATTCATTGCTGAGTTTTCCCTGTGCCAACTCCTACCCCCCTGTACTCTTGCTTTTCCATATCATCCTGCCTGCCTCCTGATAACAACCTCTTCGCCTGGATTTATCGACTACTCTTGCCTGCCTCCTGATAACGACCTCTTTGCCTGGATTTATCGACTACTCTTGCCTACCTCCTGATAACGACCTCTTTGCCTGGATTTATCGACTAGTCTTGCCTGCCTCCAGATAACGACCTCTTTGCCTGGATTTATCGACTACTCTTGCCTGTCTCCTGATAACGACCTCTTTGCCTGGATTTATCGACTACTCTTGCCTGCCTCCTGATAACGACCTTCCTGCCTGAAATCACTGGTCGTCCTTCTCCAACATACTCGCAGTAGTAAGGTACAGAACTTTCCCTAAGTAAAAGAATACTATATGCCTACTCCTTTTACTCTATTTGCCATATTGCTCTCTCGTGTAAAAGTGTCTCCATCTGGTCTCCTCCGCATATTGACCTCCAGTGACGAACTCCTAACAGATAGTCTCTACAGAACCTCAAGCACGGCCATCTGCTACGGTGCCAAATGACACGCCAAACGATGAATGTAATGCACCACTACAAAATAATGACGATTTCAGGCAACAGGTTTCAGATTCAGGAACCCCACTGGTTGTTACTCGATCGGGGAGAATGTGCAAACATAACCCAAAGTTTAACGACTTTATCACATACTGATTTCATACAGCATTTCGTGTTTTCTATTACATGTTTTTACGGTTTATTGTTATGCTGCACTCTGGTCTAGTTTCATGCATGTTATATATACTGTATATGTTTTCTTTAAAAGGGGAAAGATGTAGAATGTGTGTGTTGCATATATACATAGCTATGTGGAGACATGGGGTGGAGACAGGAAGTGTAAGGATCTTAATAGAAACAGGAAGCAGAGGCTGTCACACACAGAATGCCAGGAGAATAAAGCAGTTCTTCATAAAGCTTACCCGATGACTCCATCGTCGTTTGTGCAGATCTACACACACGAAGTACGTCCGCACGGAAGTGTGGATGCACTACAGACGTGGCAAACGGACGCAGATTAGCAAGAACGTCAAACCGCTAGGATGGACGTGCTGAGTGCGCCACGTCTGCAACGTCCGCATAGCTTTGTGTGTGAGTGATGGAATGTGGTCAGACGGACTGCATTTATACGTCCAGCATTTTTGACGTACAAAATGTTTTTTCACTTTAATTTATTTTCCTTCCTACATCCGTCAAAAATAACGTCAGTCACAAAAACGGACTGTGTGGCCACTACTGTGTCTTCCATCAAAAAGTGCGTCCGTACTGCATGGGCACACAGTCCCTAGAAAACACGCTCGTCAGACCCTAGCCTTAGAAGTCAATGAAAAAAATGACAAATATGGAGAGGAAGAAGAAACAGAAAATGATAGATCAGAAAATTGATTTATTTATTTGCAAAGTATTTTACCAGGAAGGATACATTGAGATTTCTCTCGTTTTCAAGTATGAGATTAAATTGCTTGTATTGTATATGTTGTGTCTTTTGTTTCTTTTTCTCTATTTTTTTTAAAGCACCTCTCGATAGTTAAACCTCAACATGGAGCTTAAATATTGATGTATCCATATCCTACAGGCACAAATAATGCCAGTTACTTCCTTTAGCTATTGGTGCTAAGGGCAGGGCCGTCTTTAACGCGGGGCAAAAGGGGCAGCTGCCCCGGGCCCAGTCATTGTTGAGGGGCCAAAAGCAGCTGCTCCTTAGGCCCACGTACATTGTCTGTGGATGAAATCCTGCTGTGCGCCCAGATGACACACGAGGCTTCCGTATCCGGCTCCTCCCCTATTCCCCCTCTCCATCCTGGCCCCGCGCATTGCACACTGTGTGCACGGGGCCGGGAGCTGCTGCTGAGGAGATGGAGCGAGGAGACAGAGTGATTGCAGTCTGCAGCCAGCGACAGATAAGAACAGGTAGTGGAGTTTCTTTTCAGCAGACTCTGCAGACTTTTAGAATGCTCGCTCCTCGGCTTAGGTCTTCAGTAAACGCCACACATCATTTAACTCTCTCCCTTCCTCTCTCCTGTTCCCTCTTTTGTTTACTCCTTATCTCCGGAGGCTGCCCTCCTGTCTGCTGCATTCTTCACTTCTTTCATGAAAGCAGCTTTACGCTGGTGTGTGTGTGTGTGTGTGTGTGGGGTGGCTATGTTTCAGGGTCACTGGAAGCTTTCTGCAGCGTTCACCTTCCATATTAACTCTTTTATTGCTGTGGAGCTCTCTCTATGATATACTCACAGACAGCACACACTACTGTGGTGAACATTACAGTAAGTTGGCCACCCTCTCCCCAGAAAAAAAATATGATTTGGGTTATTTTTATTCCCCCCCCCCCTCTCCCTGTGATAAATTTACACCAAAGCAAGACCGATTTATCTGCCTTCACTGGGGGGAAAAATACCTTCACCCTTCTTCCGGGAAAAAACTCCAAAGGAAAACAAATTTGCCTCCAACCTGGACAAAAATTACTTTCCAAAAATAAACCCCATAGTAAAACAGATTTGACCCCCCCCCAAACAACACATTTTATTTATTAGTCTCCCCCTTGAGAAAATACAGATTTTTTTGCCCTCCTGAGTGCAAACCACAATAAAAACAATTGCGCAGTGTGTATGAGCATAGCACAAGCTCCAGAGAACTAAAACTCTTACACATTGACTGCACATTACTGTATCAGAGCTCCACAACAATATAATCCACAGTAATGTGCAGTATGTATGAGCATATCACAGCTCCACAGCAATAAAACTCTCAGAAATGTGCAGTGTGTTTGAGTGAGTTTTATTTCTGTGGATCTCTGTGATACAGTGATACACTGCATATTGCTGTGAGTTTTATTGCTGTGGAGCTGTAATACGGTCATACACACCGCACATTACTTTGATGTTTATTTCTGTGGACCTCAGATGCAGTAATGTGCAGTGTGTATGACCGTATCAGAGGTCCACAACAATAAACCTCACATCAATATACAGTGTGTATGACCGTATCACAGAGCTCCACAGCTATTAAACTCACAGTAATGTGCAGTGTGTTTGAATGTGAGTTTTATTGCTGTGGAGCTCTGTGATAAAGTCAGACGCTGCACATTACTATGTTTATTGCTGTGGAGCTCTGTGATATGCTCATACACACCGCACATATCACAGAGCTCCACAGCAATAAACATCACAGTAAAATGAGGTGTGTATGTGAGACTAATATATTTCTAAAAGCTATGAATTATAAGATCATATGATTTTGTCTGTTTTAAAATCCACAATTTATACTGTTAATATTGTATCGCTTGCATTTTTTATATTGTGCGTGTCAGTAGGAGCCTCATGCTTGAGTTTAGTCTAAGGCCTCACAAAGTCTAGAGCCGCCTCTGCGCACATTACTGCGAATTTTATTGCTGTGCAGCTCTGTGTTATGCTTATGAACACTGCGCATTACTGTGGGGGTGGAGAGCAAAATTATGTGGTGGGTGTGGCTTTCGGGCAGGGGGGGCCCAAGAAAAATGTTTGCCCAGGGTCCAATCAATTTTAAAGACGGGCCTGGCTAAGGGGCAAATTTGATATAGAAATATATATATTTCTTTGTTTTTTATGTTGATGGTTTCTTGTTTTTATTGTTGCACTTCAGGAAACAGAGGGGTGGTTAATTGTTCTCATGGTTGTTACTTCTTCTCATACGATCTTATACAGTCCTTGCTTCTTATTCCATTTAAAACAAGAGATAAAATTATAAAAAGCAAATGTAAATTCAAGCTACTAAATAAACTGTACTTTTATTTCAAGTGAGACAAAATTAATTTTAATTTGTAAACCTACTCCCTGGTGCATATTTTAAATTTTTCCAAAAATTTTCAATTTTTCTGGGAAAAAACAGGGAAAAAAACCTTTTTTTTCCATGGCTTCCAAACTTCCGGTAATTTTACATCTCTAATCCAGAGTAATCTAATTCCCAAGAGTCAAAGAGATGAGTCAAAGTGGGCTGGGGTTTGTTCGCCAAAAGACCAAGTTCAAAGTATATATTAGGCATGCCCTGATCAAACTGTACTTCACCTGACTTTACATTTGGACAACACTTAATCCAAAGAAACCACAGAAACCTTGTTCATTACTAGCATTCTGTACCAGTGACGTGCGGTGAGGTCAGTGGCTGGTGAGGCACTGGCTAGTATCAGAGCCAAATATACACAGGACCCCATAATTATATGTACCCGGGCAGACAGACCCCATAATTATAGAGAATATAAATGGCTTCCTCTGTCTGGGGCTACCTAGTCACTGGTACATTTTGGTGTGTTTGGTCTGGGTTCAGTTTGTGAAGGGTGTGTATAGCACCTCTATAAACAACCATTTTTTTAAATGTATTCTCATCAATTACATATAATACCCGATTTTGCGTTCATATACAGGGTAATTCAAAGAGATTTGAAAAGTCACCGCACTTTCGGTGACTTTGCGTTCTCTTCAATTCGGTTCCTTTTGCCGATCCCATTTCGGTGACCCTGCGGTGTATTCAGCAAGTACCACAGGGCCCTGAATTGCAGGGAAAAGCTGCCGCAAACCTGACGAAAACTAACCGCAAAACCCGGCGAATGCACGCCGAAAACCCGCAAAAACATCTGGATTAACCTGCCGAAAAGCACGGAAAAACCCGAGCAGGAGCCGATCACACACAGCACAGCCTCCGGAAAAACCCGAGACCGCAGACAGAGTAAAGTGAATAAATTAGAAAAACTGTTTGCATGAATGATTGAAAAGTGCAACAAGTAGTTTGCAAACAAACTACTGAGCGAAAACGTCTGAAATTTACATATGAGGTCCAGGGAATGATAATAAAGAGGGCTGTTACAGAAAAAATAAGTAAACTTAAAAAAAAAAAAAGAATTCAGAAAAATGCTTAAAATATCCGAAAAAAATCTATAAATAAAGAGACTCTTTACTGCAGAATTTTATAATGAAAGGTTTATTAGATATTGAATTAAAACGGGAATATTTTTAACATTGAAGCCTATGGGATTCTCCTGAATAAACGTGCCAAATTAAACCACCGAATGGCAGGGCATTTCGGGAACCTTTCACTGCTGGTTTGTGTTCTCTGAATAGCTGAAGCAGTGCTTTTTCATGGGGTTTTCACTGCCCTCGAACAGGCACCGAACAGGCACCGTATGTGCAGGCAATTCGCCAGAATTTGGCAAATTGCCTGCTCTCTGGATAGCCGAATGGCCAAGAAAGGTAACCGAATGCTGATTTTCAGCGTTCGGTTACCTTTCTCAAGCAATTCAGATCTCTTTGAATAACCCTGATAGTGTTTGTCCCATGCAAACAAAAAATGATTTGGTGCATAAGTTATATAAATAGAAAATAATAAAATTATGTTAAAATGTATTGTGCTAATGTTTAATTGCACACAAAGAAACAGTATGGAAACCACAATGAACTTAGATATGTAGATCTTTTTGTTAAAAACCATAGAACACAGATTGGTGTTACCTGGATATTTATAGTGCAATTTGGTAATTAAAAGTGCTTTATAATAAAGTGCTTCGTGCAAAATTCTTCATAAAAGCAAAATAAGGAAGTATTACAACTGTTATACAGAACGAATGCAGTGTTTAATTCATATTCATACGGTGCTCCTTTGTGTAAAAAAAAAAACGTATTGAAAAGTAAAAAAGAAGATTGTATGAGTCACTTATACCCATTTATTTATTTATAAAGGATTTTACCTGGAAGGATACACCGATATCTCTCTCGTTTTCAAGTACGTCCTGAGTTCAAGAACATTAAAATGTTACCGTTGTTACAGAAATACAAAGTAATACAATGCAAGATATTAAAAAAATATATATATATATACAGATTAACAGAAAATAAATATGTAGGAAATAGTCATTATGTTACATGTTTACAGGCGCATTCTGTATTGAGGTATGTTAATAGGGAGCTGAGTGACTTAAGACTGGGGGAAGATTTGATGGCGTCTGGGAGGTTATTCCAGAACTGCGGTGCTCTGTAGGAAAATGAGGACCAAGCCACTGTCTTTTTGTATTGTGGTATTGCAAGTAAGGTGCTGGTCCTGGATCGGAGGTTATAGGATGAGGGAACTGCTGGAAGAAGCAGTCTATTCAGATAGGGTGGCAGCTTCCCATAAAAGCTCTTAAACACCAGGTTAGAGAGGTGAAGGGTGCGTTTAGTCTCCAGCGATGGCCAGTTTAGCTCTTTTAACATGTCACAATGGTGGGTCATGTAGTTGCATTGTAGCGCAAAGCGGCAGCATGAGTTATACAATGTGGTAAGTTTCTGAAGGTGTGTTTGCGGGGCTGCTGCATACACTACATCTCCGTAATCAATAGCTGGCATAAGCATTTGTTGTACAATTTGCTTTCTTACCGTGGGGTTCAGGCAGGATTTGTTTCTGTACAGGGCACCTAGTTTGGGGTAAATTTTAGTTGAGAGTTTTTCAATGTGGGGGACAAAGGATAGATTTGGGTCTAACCACATACCTAGATATTTGGTAGAAGTGACTGTGGTCAGCGTGCCCTTTGATTTTGTCCCCACACATAGATGGGGATTTTGCAATTTATGTAGTTTAGGTGCTGTTCCAAAGAGCATTGTTACCGTTTTGTCAGTATTTAAAAAAAGTTTGTTGTGTTTGATCCACTTTTCTACCTCTGAATTGTTCTTGCAGCATGGCCTCCAGTTGTGGGAGATTTGGTTTGCTGGTATAGATTACGATGTCGTCTGCGTACATGTGTACAGTTGAGGCTTTGCAGATGTTAGGCAGATCATTTTTGAATATTGTAAATAGCAGGGGGCCGAGTATTGAGCCTTGGGGTACACCGCAAGTGACTGGGAGGGGGAGGGAGGAGCTGCCAGAAATGGACACATATTGCCATTGGTCGGATACATATGATTGAAACCAGGTTAGCGTGCGATCACCAATACCAGAGTCTTTACGTTTTGTTAACAAGATGCCATAGTCTACTGTGTCAAAGGCTTTGGCAAAATGAAGGAAGATGGCTCCAGTTAGGTTTCCTTGTTCCATCCCAGCTTGGATATCATTGCAGACTTTTAAAAGGGCGGTTGTAGTTGAGTGATTTGGACGAAATTCGGATTGATCTGGGGTTAAGTAGTTCCAATATTGATAATAATCACGTAATTGTGTGTAGACGCATTTTTCCAAAATGTTTGACATTACAGGGAGCAATGATATCGGGCGGTAGTTGGATACCAAAGTACTGTCACCACTTTTATGGATAGGTACCATTCTCGCAGTCTTCCAGAGTTTGGGTATGTATCCAGTCGCCAGTGATTCATTGATTAGGGTTGCGACAGGATTTGCAATTGCTGGCGCACTGATTTTCAGCAGCATTGCTGGTATTTGATCAGGTCCAGACTGGTATTTCATTTTTTGCTTACGGAGAAGTTTAGTAACGACACTGACAGGCACTGGTCTAAAACTGAATTCCTGTCTGACACAGGGTCTTTGCACAGTTGGAGGGGCCTGACCTGCGTGCGGCCTTTCTGATAGCATCTCATTTCCTAGCTTAGCAATCAGGGTGGTGGCACATCCAACAAAATAATCATTAAAGGCATTTGCTACATCTACGGGGTGTTGCAGGGTTTGGTTGTTTACTTTGACAGCAGCCGGCTGGGAGTGGACAGGGGGTGCTTGTATGTTACTTATGGTTTTCCAAAGGTTTCTAGGGTTTGATATGTTATTGTTTAGATTTTCATTGAAGTAATGGGCTTTCACCATTTTTGTTTGTTTTGCATGCATTCCGGCATTTTCAGGAATTCATTCTCTGGATGATTGCGGACAAAGAATTATCTGCGTATGGCAGTGTTTAGATTTGTTATGGTATTAACCCTTTCACTGCTGAGGACGTGTGGGGAACGTCCTTATTGACTCCTAAGGAAAGATAGGGGTTTGTTTGAACCCCGATATTTCCCAAATGTTTTCAGCTAGCAGGGTGATGTTTGGTATCATTAGAAAGGCAAGAGCATGACCTTTCCAATGATACCAAGCATGACCATGTTTAAAGTAAAGGAAAAAAAATAACAACAATAATAATACAATAAAGAAAAATTAGTTTTTTTAAAATGTGAAATGGCTCAGCAGTGAAGGGGTTAATGGTGTCCTCTGGGGGGGGTCCAGGAGGTTTCCCAATCTTGGTTTAGGGTGCTTTTTGACTCTAATGCAGTCCTGGTGTGCGGTCTTCCCTTTATCCCTCAAATTAAATAAGAGGGGTATCTCAGAACAAAATATTAGAACTGCAAAATGATCCACTCACGTGGTTTGGAGTCTGGACTGGAGCCTAGAAGGGTCCAGCTCACTGGTTAGGCCTGCAGGTCCATAAGAGTGACCTGACTTCTCCCTTTTTTTATCAGCTGTCGGCTTTTGTGCTGTGGTCTGGGTGCCTGGTGTCTGGAACTCGCTTTGCCGGGATCTCCTTGCAGTGCGTGTCTGGCGCCAAATGTTTAACCAGAAAAAACTCCCAGCCGGAGGGACTTGTGATCAAATGGGGGTTTATTAATAACTAAAGTTAGAATAAAATAAACGTCCCTTGGCCACACCTCCCCCCCAAAACAGTAGCACACACACACATGCTCTGAGCTCTGACCCCCCCTCGCAGAAACGCCCCATGATTGGCGAGGCTAGTCACATGACTGTTCTGCGTCAATCAATCCATGGGGAGCTCTGCCTCCCATGAGGGGGCATTATTTTTTTTAAAAATGAATTGATCGCAAGCCATGGAGCTTTCCCATTGGCTCAAGCCATTCAATTGCTCCAATTGCTCTCAGTGCTCTGAGGCACTGAAGGCATGGTTCAGGAAGTAGGCCAGCTTGAGCTACACAATTAGTGTTCAGCTACGTAAATTGCGTAGGCTAGGCTCAGTTCTGCCACTGCTGTCTGTGTGATGAATCACACACACAGCAGCCGGCAAACTGAAAGAAAAAAAAGCAGACAGAGAAGGGCAGCGAGGGAGTGTGGAGCAGGTGAGTATGGAACTTTTATTCCATCTAAAATTTTATTTTATTTTAGTACAGATGCACAGCTGAGCACACTGACTTAATGGCAGGTGAGGCCTTGCCTCCCCTGACTGCACGTCCCTGTTCTGTACGTAGGTTTAGGGTTCTGTCGGATCTATTCACTAAGGTGTGAAACCTGGAGAATTGGCAGGAGAAGAGAACAATCTAGACCAAATAGCCGATTTGAAAAGTGAGATAAATGGGAGAATTTTTCTGGTTTGGCCGTTTTGACCTAGAATTTTCACTTCTCCTGCCAGTTCTCCTGAGTTTCACCTTCAGGGAATAGACCTGTGTGTTTGCATATTTTATAGTATTTATAGTTATTCAATGAGAGTCAAACTTTCCACCGAATTGCATCGAACGGTGAATTTCACTGTACAGTGCAATTTCGTGGCAGTTGGGCTAATCAGAGAGCTGGCAATTCACCAAATACTGGCGAATTGCAAGCAAAATACGGTGCAGTTCGCCTCAGATCGCCACAATTCAGCAGCCTTCGGGGGCATTGACATTGTCCCCTAGGGAAGTAATGGTTAATCTATTCAAAGAACTCCCCTGAATGGTTGGCAAAATGCCCAGATTTTCGGTGCTTCAGTTCAGCAGGTTTAAACAGGGAAATCCAATAAGTTTCAATGTAAAAAAAAATCACAGTTTTCATAATTGTTTTTATTCAACCACTTATTCTTTTCATTTGCAGCAAAAGTCTTCTTATTTATTTGTTTTTTAAAAAATTTTAGGCATTTTTTCTGTATTTTCTAGGCAAAATTTTTGATTCCCATTTTTTTAATTGGCATTATCTTTCTACTGTAACAGATCTTTTTATTAATTTTACAGGACTTTTTTTATTATTTCCTTTAAAAAATTGAGGTTTTTTTTACCCTCAGTTTGGCGGCTGATCGTCATTTTGTGGTGGCATTTGGCGGCTGATCAGCAGCATTCTGCGGTCAATTCGGCAGATAGTCTGCTACGTTCAGAGGTCTGTTCAGCAGTCTTTGATATAGTTAATGGGCTATCGAAAGTGCCCTAATACTTTTGTGGTGGCAGCAGAGTATTTGGAGTGCTGTGCAAAGGTTTTGGGGGGTTACGGTGGCATAACTTGGTGGCCCTGATAGTGGATAGAGTTAGTAAGGCCAGAGGCTTGGAGCGATTAACCCTTTATACACATACACTTCACGTGACGACCGGAATGATAGCTGATGGTCTCACAGATATATTTTTTTATTAAAAAATGATTATGTCATATTATATATGTGATTTGTTATGTATAATGTATAAAGTATTTTTTTGAGGAGAGGTGAAGCAAGGTGTATTTTCAGGGTAAACGGATAATACAAGAAGTTATGTGGAGGGAGAAATCAGATTGTCATGGAAAAGGAACAGAAGTGGTGGAAGGCTGAATATGATTAAGGTTGTAGAAAGGGACAGTGTCTTCGGACTTTCTACATGGCCCTGGCAGAGAGAAGCTAATTATCCTCATCCAGCAGGACTCACCACAATGAGGCATCTTGCTTAGAAACTTCATTCACTGAAGCACACACCCAAAACTCAGTCAGTGTCACGTGTAGATCAGGATTTGGAACCCAGGATGCAGTACCTTCTCTTCCAATACTCGGGCAGCGTGGATTGGAGATAAGTCGTTGAGTAATGCAGAGTACGTGGATAATAGAAAATAGGCAGGTCGAGGTACACGGTCCAATATCAGGGGCAGGTAGAGTTCGTTCAAAGTAGAGGGGGTCAGCCGAGGTCAAATACCGGGAAATCCAAATAGAGGGTAAAGGAGATAGGTTTGGTGGTAGTAAGAGGTATCAGTGACCAGCGATTAAGCATGGGGGGCACAGAACGTCTGAACATCAATCCATGGGAGTGAGGGGTTTAAATAGGGCGCCCAGGACAGCCCTTCCCCTCCACAGCTGCCAAGTCCCTCCTTCCCCTTAATTCCACCAATGGTGGAGAATGGAGGCCCCAGCGTCATCTCCCCAAGGACGCGAGTGCCGACGCCCCGCCCCTTCTGCGTGACGCGCGGCCGCCGCCCAACGCCACGCCGGAGCTGGATGGGGTATCCCCGGCCAATATGGCGGGAGATCCCCGCTCGCGACGGACGTGGGGAGCCGCCGCGGAACGCCGCCCGCCGAGTGGGCGATGGAGCCCGGCACCCTCTGAGCTGGGGGTACCGCTTCCGGAGGCACTCCGGGGAAGGTGAGCCCGGCGTGCGGGACGAGGGGGGCCAGACCCTGACATTACCCCCCCCTCAAGGCGCAACCTCCGGAGGCGCAAGGGAGCGGGCTTCTCCGGATGAGCCCGATGGAAGTTTTGGACCAGAGGACGGGCGTGCACCACAGAGGCCGGTTCCCAAGACCGTTCCTCGGGGCCGTAGCCTTTCCATTGGATAAGATATTCAAGACGGTGCCTGCGATAACGGGAGTCTAAAACATCTTCGACCTCATATTCTTCTTCGCCGTCTACGAGGAGGGGGCCCGGAGGGGCTAAGGGTCGTCTGAAGAGCGTGTCAGCGATGTGTGGTTTGATGAGCGAGACGTGGAACACTGGGTGTACTTTCATGGATGGTGGCAATTCCAGACGAACATGCACCGGAGAGTACACGATCACGATGGTGAAGGGCCCTATATATTTGGGTCCCAGTTTCTTTGTTGGGCAGGAGAGTCTGAGGTGTCGGGTCGAAAGCCAGACCTTTTGACCCACTTGATAGGACGGAGGGGGTCGTCTTCGTCGATCCGCTTGGATCTTTTGGGTCCGTTGAGTCTCTTTGATGATGGTCTGGAGGCGACGGTGGCAATCTTGCAATTGGAGAATCCGATCGTTGACAGAGGGTACGGATCCCATAGACGGTAGATCTGGTAATAGAGAGGGGTGGTAGCCGAAGTTTACATAGAACGGGGTATTTTTGATGGAGTCGTGGAATTGGGAGTTATATGAGAATTCTGCTGACGGTAGGAGGGTGTGCCAATCGTCTTGTAGGTAGGTTGTGAAGCATCTCAGGTATTGCTCTAACCATTGATTTACTCGTTCGGTTTGTCCATTACTTTGGGGGTGAAACGCAGAGGAGAGACAGATTTTGATCTTGAGAATTTTACAGAAGGCAGACCAGAGTTTGGACGTGAATTGTGTGCCCCGATCTGAGATAATCGAAGACGGTACTCCATGGAGACGAAAAATGTGGTGGTAAAAGAGATCGGCTGTTTTTTCGGCTGTTGGGAGACTCGAAACAGGGACGAAATGGGCCATCTTCGTGTGTCTATCTACAACCACCATGATGGTAGTATTACCGTGGGATGGTGGTAAATCTACAATAAAGTCTACTGTGATGGCTTTCCATGGGGTGTCTGGTGTTACCAGTGGTTGTAGTAGTCCTGCAGGCCTGAGGGTTGAGTGTTTGGCTTGGCTACATATTTGACAGGATTGTACGTACTGTTTGATGTCTGTATTGATGGATGGCCACCAAAAGTAACGATTGGCGAGTTTGATAGTTTTGTTGATGCCTGGATGACCTGCTGACAGTGAATCGTGAACGGTTTGAAGGATTTCAAGGCGGTTTTGTGGAGAAACGTAGATTCGATCGTGAGCTGTTGGTAGCCCATCTAGATACTGAGTATGGGTTTTCTGGTTAGGATCCTTTCGCATTTTATCTAGAACTTCTGAACAGGTATGGAGAAAGTGTTCTTTCTTGAGAATGGTGGTTTGTGAAGAGTTGGATAGGTCAGGTTCTGAGAACTGTCTGGAAAGTGCGTCTGCTTTGCCGTTTTTGTCTCCAGGGCGGTATGTTATATGAAAAAAAAAACGAGTAAAGAAAAGAGACCAGCGAGCCTGTCGTGAATTCAGCCTTCTAGCGGTTTGAAGATACTCCAGGTTGCGGTGATCGGTGTACACCGTGATTGGGTGTAATGTTCCCTCCAGCAGGTGTCTCCACTCTTCTAGAGCACGTTTAATGGCTAATAGTTCCTTATCCCCGACGTCGTAATTGATCTCAGCGACACTGAGTCGTTTGGAATGAAAAGCCACCGGGTGTAGTTTATCATCGGAGTCGTTTCTCTGGGACAGGACCGCACCGGTTGCTTTATCGGAGGCATCCACTTCTAGGAAGAAGGGTTTGGTGAGGTCAGGGAGTTCCAGAATGGGGGCGGAAGTAAAAAGATGTTGAAGTCTTTTAAATGCTGTTTGCGTTTCAGGAGTCCACGTGAATTCGTTATTCTTTTTTGTGAGGGCTGTGAGAGGCTGTACTTGTTTGGAGAAGTCCCGAATGAATTTCCTATAGAAATTGGCAAATCCCAAGAATCGTTGTACCTCCTTCTTGTTGGCGGGTGTAGGCCAAGAGGTTATAGCCGTGATCTTGAGGGGGTCCATCTCCACTTTTCCCGGTGAAAGGATAAATCCTAGGAAGGGTAGTTTATGTGTCTCAAAAACGCATTTGTCTAACTTGACATATAGGTTATGAGTACGGAGACGGTTTAAGACTTCGTGCATATGGGCCCGGTGTTCTTCTAGAGACGTCGAGTATATCAGAATGTCGTCTAGATAGACTACGACGTATCTATCCAGTAAATCGCGGAAGATGTCATTTACCAGATGTTGAAACGTAGCCGGGGCGTTGCATAAGCCATATGGCATGACCTTGTATTCGAAATGACCGTAACGCGTACGAAAGGCGGTCTTCCATTCATCGCCTTTCCGTATGCGGACCAAATTGTAAGCCCCTCTGAGGTCTAACTTGGAGAAGATCTTGGCCGTTTGTAAACGTTCTAGGAGTTCTGGGATAAGGGGTAATGGGTATCGGTTTTTTATCGTAATTCTGTTCAGGTCTCGATAATCCACGCATGGTCTTAGGCCCCCATCCTTTTTACCTATAAAAAAGATCCCAGCACCTGCAGGGGACGTGGAAGGACGGATGAACCCCTTGGTTAGGTTCTCGTCGATGTATGTTTTTAGAACCGTTAACTCGGGTTCAGAGAGGGGGTAAATCCTCCCGAATGGAATGGCACACCCCGGTAATAAGTCGATGGGGCAGTCGTATTCCCTATGCGGGGGAAGCGACTCAACCCCTCTTTCGTTAAAGATTTCTTGGTGATCATGGTACACCTGTGGCAGGTGGACAAAAGTGCGTTGGGTGCCATGGTCTAGGATGGTGCAGAGAGATAACGGATCAGATGGGGATAGACACCCTTTTTTGCAGAACTCAGAAAAAAAAGAAACCGTACCAGTGGACCAATTGATAGCGGGGTTATGTAGTCGGAGCCAGGGTAACCCAAGGATGATTGGAGATAGGGGTGTCTGAATCAAATCAAACGTCACTTTTTCTTTATGAGCTGATCCAACCATCATTTGCAGGGGTGTGGTTTCTTTGTCTACAACCCCTGATTTTAAAGGAGAGCCGTCTACCAGTAATATGCTTACAGGGTGTTCTTTATTACATGTCGGGATACATAATCGTTGGGCAAAGGAAACATCAAAGAAACAATTGCTCGCTCCGGAGTCTATCATGGCCGGGAGGGTGATTGTCGTCTCATTCCACTGCAAGGTGACAGGGATAGAAAACAGATGGTTTGACGGTTTTGACAGAGAACATATGTTGGTGAAAAGGATGGTGGTCTTACCTCCCCGGGTCTTGGTTTTTTCAGGGCAAAGTCTGGCATGATGCCCTGCCCCACCACAGTATAGGCATAGTTGGTTCCTCCGTCTGCGTGCCAACTCCTCCGGAGGTAGATGACCCCGCACCAACCCTATTTGCATAGGTTCTTCCGTTGTTGGGAGGGGAGCGGGAGGAGTGAAAAGGCGAGGAGGCGTGGGAGATGCCTGTCGCTTGGATTGGAAGGAGGGGGTGGGTCCTGAGGTTGCTCCCTTCTCTTGTTGGCGTTCTCTCCAACGCCTGTCTATGGCGATAGTAAGGTGGGTGAGGTCTTCCAGGGTGGGGGGAAGAGCGCCTCTGGCCAACTCATCCTTGATATGCTCACTCAGGCCGCGACGGAATTGGTCTATCAAGGCAGGTTCGTTCCATGTAGTATCGAGGGCATGACTCTTAAACGCTGTGATATATTCCTCTACAGGGTGTCTGCCTTGTTTAAGAGTTCGAATGGCGTTCTGAGCGGATGTCATGCGAAAAGGGTCACCGAACATAGCATCCATGGCGGCGACAAACGTTTCCCACGTGTTCAAGGCTGGGTCCTGAGCATAGAGAAGGTTGTGAGCCCAGACTCTGGCATCCCCTGTGAGGAGGGTAATGATTGTGTGAACCTTGATAGGACCGTTGTTGTAGGTACGAGGCTTGAGAGAAAAGAAAAGCTGGCATCCAGTGATGAACTCCCGAAAGTGGGTGCGATTACCATCGTAACGGTCAGGAAGCGGGATGTTGGGTTCAGGGGCGTTCATATCCTCCTGAGGGAAAGGAGGCATGGCTAGGGAGGACAAAGAGTACGGTCGGGGAGCACCTTGAAGGGTCCGAACTTGAGTGCGTAGTTCCTGGTGAGATAGGGAGAGCGCTCCTATCTCACGAGTCAGAACTTCGAGAGTCTCTGTGAGGTCTGCGGATTCCATAGGGTCAGGTTCAGACGTTATGTCACGTGTAGATCAGGATTTGGAACCCAGGATGCAGTACCTTCTCTTCCAATACTCGGGCAGCGTGGATTGGAGATAAGTCGTTGAGTAATGCAGAGTACGTGGATAATAGAAAATAGGCAGGTCGAGGTACACGGTCCAATATCAGGGGCAGGTAGAGTTCGTTCAAAGTAGAGGGGGTCAGCCGAGGTCAAATACCGGGAAATCCAAATAGAGGGTAAAGGAGATAGGTTTGGTGGTAGTAAGAGGTATCAGTGACCAGCGATTAAGCATGGGGGGCACAGAACGTCTGAACATCAATCCATGGGAGTGAGGGGTTTAAATAGGGCGCCCAGGACAGCCCTTCCCCTCCACAGCTGCCAAGTCCCTCCTTCCCCTTAATTCCACCAATGGTGGAGAATGGAGGCCCCAGCGTCATCTCCCCAAGGACGCGAGTGCCGACGCCCCGCCCCTTCTGCGTGACGCGCGGCCGCCGCCCAACGCCACGCCGGAGCTGGATGGGGTATCCCCGGCCAATATGGCGGGAGATCCCCGCTCGCGACGGACGTGGGGAGCCGCCGCGGAACGCCGCCCGCCGAGTGGGCGATGGAGCCCGGCACCCTCTGAGCTGGGGGTACCGCTTCCGGAGGCACTCCGGGGAAGGTGAGCCCGGCGTGCGGGACGAGGGGGGCCAGACCCTGACAGTCAGTCTTCTACCTGGCCCTGGCAGAGAGAAGCTAATTATCCTCATCCCGCAGGACTGGACCCCATGGTTTTCATTTAATATATACCCAACTAATTGATCATGTGATTTCGCAGCAACCTACAACATATACTCTGGTAACTCTCTATTTCCTGTTTACTCACCTCCACCACCTTTCCCTATAATGTTTATCCCACTATTGCTTCTCTTTTCTTTCTCATCCCTTCTCTCTAAAACTTCTCTCTCCTTCTATACACCTTTCCAATTGCCCCAGGATGGAAAACAAGTTCCAATACACCACAGCCTGCTCAGTTCTTTTAACCTATCAGCTGAGTGCTGGTGGAGTGTGTTAAAATCCAGCCCTTCTACCCCCACACAAAGATTTAAAACTCTGAAACCACATTATTACCAAAAGAAAACTCTGTCCAAATTCCTATTTATCCTGCTACTTTCCCTGGCAAACGATGTGGAAACTAACCCTGGTCCTATAGCTGACACAACCTTTAGTCTCCCTACTAAAAAAGGCCTCTCATTTGTGCACTGTAACATCCGCAGTTTACTCCCTAAATTGGATGAGCTTCAGGCGTGGTGTTGCTATTACAAACCCAAAATCATTGTGCTCACAGAGTCATGGTTAACCCCAAAAGTACCAGACTCTGCCATATCAATACAGGGGTATTCATGTTATAGACAGGACAGAGCATAGAGAGGAGGGGGAATTGTTATTTATGTTGAGGAGTCCATAAAATTCACCCCCTTACAGACTTCTAGCTCCCCTGTCACCTTCGATTTCCTCTCTGGTTTAATTGAGATTCCATTCAGTAAATCAATCATTGTTGCTGGATTCTATCTCCCACCGAGCTCTCCAGTGCACTCCCTCTCTGACATATCTCAAATCCTTAACAACCTACTTGCCCAAAACCAAAAAAGTGAAATGCTGGTCCTCGGCGATTTTAATACAGATTGGCTAAATCCTAAAAACATTAAACACTGCTCACTGTTTAAAACTTTGCAGCTAACTCAATTAATCTCCTCCCCCACTCGCATTAATATGAAAAGCCCTAACCATACCTTGCTGGATTGGATTCTCTCCTCATCTCCTGATAGAATACAGGAGGCAGGTGTTCTCGCTAATAGCTTTAGTGACCATTGTCTAGTGTACTGCGTGGCCATGAAATCTCCCCAAAGGTAATAACCACCAGGTCTTTCAAGAAATTTATGTCACGGATCCCCCTGATACTAGAATGGTGGTCCCTATACGCAGGACACTCTCTACCCTTCCGATCCTTAGAGTGGTCGGCACGACTAGACAGACTACTAGAATGGCAGTACAGAGCACATACAAGAGAGACGTCACGGATCCCTCTGCTTATCTGACTAGTGGTCCCTAGACGCAGGACCCTCTCTACCCTTCCGATCCTTAGATTGGTCGGCACGACTAGACGGACATAGAATGATACACAAGGACTTGGAATAATTAGCTCTTCCCAAGACCCTAACAACACAAGGGGTAGTCTGATGTGTGCTTAGGGTGCCACACAGACTGACCTCAATACCAGAAATAGAAGAGTTAATGCCAATACCAGGGGTTACGCACAGAATGGTTCGTTCGCCAATGCCAAGGGTCATGCACAGAATCGTTAGTTTGCCAATGTCAAGGGTCATACACAGAATCGTTAGTTTGCCAATGCCAAGGGTCATACACAGAATCGTTAGTTTGCCAATGCCAGGGGTCATACACAGAATCGTTAGTTTGCCAATGCCAGGGGTCATACACAGAATCGTTAGTTTGCCAATGCCAAGGGTCATACACAGAATCGTTAGTTTGCCAAAATATACAAGAGCTCTGCGGGAAGTAACTACCACGTCAGGGCATCGGCGTCTCTGTGAGTCTGGGCTTTAAACCCGGCGGGTCCGCGTCTCCCCGCCAGGCCCCCCCCCGGCGTCCCACGTGTGCGGAAGCGACCGCAATATCACTCGGCGCCTGGCCAGCGAGCAGCGAGGAAGCTGCTGCCAGGCGCCGGGGGTGCGGGGGCCACCGTGACAGAACCCCCCCTCTACGGGCGGCCACTGGACGACCCCCAGGAGCGCGGGGATGAGCCAAATAGAAAGCCCTCACCAACCGAGGAGCATGAACCTCAGTAGCCGGGAGCCAAGAGCGATCCTCTGGACCGTAGCCCACCCAGTCAACCAAGTACTGAAGGACCCCCCTAGAAACCCTGGCGTCCAGAATGGCCTCAACTTCAAACTCCTCCTCGCCCTCCACAGAGACAGGAGGAGGGGGGACACGGACCCTGGTGTACCGATTACACAAGAGTGGTTTTAAAAGGCTCACGTGGAACACATTGTGTATCCTGATATGGGAGGGCAGTGCCAAAGCATAGGAGACCGGATTGATTCGCCGCAGAATCTTATAGGGCCCTATGTATCTGGGTGCCAGTTTCATAGAGGGTACTAAGAGCTTGATGTTCCGTGAAGAAAGCCAAACCCTGTCCCCAACTTGATACACGGGTGCCGGCCTCCTGTGTCTGTCGGCCTTGATCTTCTGGATACCACTGCTATCCTCCAGTGCCCTTTTAACCCTTCCCCAAGTTTCTTTCAATGACGCTAAATGCTCATCCAGAGCAGGAATCGCGGTATCAGGAAACGTAGCAGGGAGCACGGGAGGATCAAAACCGTAAACAGTGAAGAAAGGGGAATGTCCTGTGGCTTCGCTCACTGCACTGTTCAAGGCATACTCTGCCCACGGTATCAGGTCTGACCAGTTATCTTGTCGTTCGGATATAAAGCACCTGAGATATTTCTCTATATTTTGATTGGCTCGTTCTGCTGCTCCGTTGGTCTGGGGGTGATAGGCCGAAGAGAAGGATAGGTCTATCCCCACATTCTTGCAAAACCCTTTCCAGAATCTGGAGACGAATTGGGTCCCCCTATCAGAGACAATCCCAAGAGGAATACCGTGTATGCGGACCACATTGGTAATGAAAATGGGCACCAGTTCGGCTGCCGAAGGAAGTTTCCGAAGAGGAACATAGTGACCCATTTTGGAGAATCGATCAATGACCGTGAGTATTACAGTATTCCCTTTTGACTCGGGTAACTCTACTATAAAATCCATAGCTAAATGCGACCATGGTCGTTCGGGGATTGGCAGAGGCTGGAGTAAACCAATGGGCGCTGTTTTGGGACTTTTATGTCTTGTGCACACCTCGCACACGGTTATGTAATCTTTAACATCACGGCGCACCGTGGGCCACCAGAGGAGTTTACGTATACTAGACACTGTTTTGGTGATCCCCATATGCCCAGAGGTTTTGTTATCATGATAAAGTTTCAGTACTTCTTCTCTTTCGTTCTCAGGTACAAAGAGTTTTGCAGGAGGTCTCCCCCAGGAGCTGTACCCTGGGCGGTCTGCAATCTTAACATCAGAGGAGACGAGACACTAATCGTGGTAAGGGCTATAATTCTTTCCTGGGGTACAATGGGATGCTGATCTTGGATGTTATGTTCGTAGGATTCGTATTGTCTTGACAATGCGTCTGCTTTAATGTTTCTTGACCCAGGTCTATATGTGAGGACGAAATTAAAGCTTGAAAGAAACAACGACCATCTCGCTTGTCTGGCATTTAACCGTTTAGCGTCTCCAATGTACGTAAGATTCTTATGATCGGTTATGATGACAATGGGGTCCCTAGACCCCTCCAATAAGTATCTCCATTCCGTCAAGGCTGCGATAACTGCTAACAACTCTCTATTTCCGATATCATAGTTCCTCTCTGCCGGGGACAACTTTCGGGAATAGAAGCCGCATGGATGCAAGGGTTTGTCGGGTGCCTCCCTTTGGGACAAGACTGCACCAAGACCTAGCTCGGAGGCGTCAACTTCAACCTGGAAAGGCAGAGCCGGATCTGGATGTCGGAGAACAGGGGCAGTTGTGAATGCCTGTTTAAGTGCCTCAAAGGCTTGACTGGCCTGGGGTGTCCATTTCTGATTCGCCACCCCTTTTTTAGTCATAGCCGTGAGGGGAGCTACCAAGGCCGAAAAATTTTTTTAATGAACCTCCGGTAGTAATTAGTAAACCCCAGAAACCTCTGGATGGCTTTAAGCCCTTGGGGTAAAGGCCAGTCAAGAATCGCTGAGAGTTTTGTAGGATCCATTTGGAAACCCTCAGGGGTTATTATATACCCAAGGAAGTGCACTGTCTCTATGTCGAATAAGCATTTCTCTAGTTTACAATATAACCCAGCCCTCAATAATCTCTTCAACACTTGTTGCACATGGACGTGATGGGTGTCCTTATCAGGAGAGTATATCAGGATGTCGTCCAGATATACTATAACGAACGTTTGCAGAAAGTCCCGTAGGGTGTCGTTTATGAGGTCCTGAAAAACGGCTGGCGCGTTACATAATCCAAAGGGCATCACTAGGTATTCATAATGCCCGCTACGTGTATTAAAAGCCGTTTTCCATTCATGCCCCTTCTTAACCCTGACCAGGTTGTACGCTCCGCGTAAATCAAGCTTCGTATAAATACGGGCCCCTTTTAATCGGTCGAACAATTCTGTTATAAGAGGTATTGGATATGCATTTCTTATGGTAATCCTATTCAAACCTCTATAATCGATGCAAGGTCGCAGGTCACCCTCTTTTTTGGAAACGAAAAAGAAACCTGCTCCTGCCGGAGAGGAGGATCGTCTGATAAATCCTCGCTCTAGATTCTCCCTTATATATTCCTCCATAATGTCGTTTTCCTTTTGTGACAAAGGGTATACGTGTCCTCTAGGAGGCATAGTACCAGGGAGCAACTCTATAGCACAGTCATAGGGACGATGCGGTGGTAGGACCTCAGTCCTGGTTTTAGAGAACACCTCCTTTAGCGCCATATAACATTCAGGGACTTCGGTGGACAAAGGAGGTGCTGTAGCAATATTGAGGCTACCAATCACATCAACCCTGCCTAGGCACTTTGACTGGCAACTAGGACCCCAACACTTTATATCTCGCTGGGCCCAATCAATCACCGGGTTATGCTCTATTAACCATGGGAACCCAAAACGACAGGACATGAGGGAGAGTCGATAATCTGGAATCGTATGGTTTCGCGGTGCAGAACTCCGTAGTCATGCATACATCAATAGTGTCGTGAGTGATATGGGGACATGACAGGGGTTTTCCGTCTATGGCTTCCACCATTAGAGGCCTCTCCTTTAGAACCAGAGGTAAGAGGTTTTTGGCGGCAAAACATCTGTCCATAAAATTACCTGAGGCTCCAGAGTCTAGGAATGCCTCAGTCTCGAGGTGAACCCCCTCCCAGGTGAGGGAGATGGGTACCAGAATCCGGGTTTTTTTTTTTTCATCGTCCACAAAGGAGGCATACAGAGAACCGATAACCTGGGTATTGGCTGTTCTTTGACCTGATTTGTTAGTCTCACCCCTGCTACCCCTGGGTCTCTGAGGACATTGAAGGCGGAAATGATCTGCCCCGGCACAATAAAAGCAGAGCCCCCTTCTTTTCTGTGAGCTCTTTCTGCCTCTGAAATACCCGTTTTTCCTATCTGCATGGGTTCAACGGCCGGTACATCAGTCCTTGCGGTCTCCGGGTTGCCTGATGTAGTGGTGTGTCTGGGTACTAGGGCAAAGGAGGCAGGACCCGTCTGGGTCTATCTCTGGGGTGTCTCCTTTCCCTGATTTGATCGTCCATGGCAATGCAGAAATCAACCAAATGATCCAGATGTTCTGGTAATTTTAAGGGAGCCAACTCAAACATAAAAGCCTCGTTCAGGCCTTCGGTAAAGGCTAGGGTTAAAACGTCGTTCGGCCAGTGTACCTCAGAAGACAAAGTCTTAAACTCTATGGCATAGTCGGAGACCCTCCTATTACCCTGTTTGATGTGAAACAGGGATCTACCCGCATTGGTAGCCCTTCTAGAGGGATCGAAGGTACGCTTTAACTCGGAGGTAAAACCCTCATAGTCATAAATGATGGGTTTCTTATTCTCCCACAAGGGCGTGGCCCATAATAAAGCTTTTTCGGTTAGATGATTAATCAGATAGCCTACTTTGGCTTTATCGGACATACAGGACCCTGGATTGTTCTCGAACAAGATCTCGAGTTGGGTCAGAAAGCCCCGGCATAAGTTTGGTGTTCCATCATAGCGTACGGGTGCCTTCATACTGAGCCTACATCCCTCGGGAGCGGCCGAACTGACCCTAGGCACTACTGGGTCTGGAGGGCTTGCAGTTCCAGAACTGGATCGATTTAACAGGGTTTGCAGGGCAAGAGCAATCTGGTCCATTCTATGGTCCTGCTCTTCCTGTCTGGCTGCAATACGTGTCAACTGATTAGAGAGGTCTGCGGGATCCATTGGCCCTGACGTAATGTCACGGATCCCCCTGATACTAGAATGGTGGTCCCTATACGCAGGACACTCTCTACCCTTCCGATCCTTAGAGTGGTCGGCACGACTAGACAGACTACTAGAATGGCAGTACAGAGCACATACAAGAGAGACGTCACGGATCCCTCTGCTTATCTGACTAGTGGTCCCTAGACGCAGGACCCTCTCTACCCTTCCGATCCTTAGATTGGTCGGCACGACTAGACGGACATAGAATGATACACAAGGACTTAGAATAATTAGCTCTTCCCAAGACCCTAACAACACAAGGGGTAGTCTGATGTGTGCTTAGGGTGCCACACAGACTGACCTCAATACCAGAAATAGAAGAGTTAATGCCAATACCAGGGGTTACGCACAGAATGGTTCGTTCGCCAATGCCAAGGGTCATGCACAGAATCGTTAGTTTGCCAATGTCAAGGGTCATACACAGAATCGTTAGTTTGCCAATGCCAAGGGTCATACACAGAATCGTTAGTTTGCCAATGCCAGGGGTCATACACAGAATCGTTAGTTTGCCAATGCCAGGGGTCATACACAGAATCGTTAGTTTGCCAATGCCAAGGGTCATACACAGAATCGTTAGTTTGCCAAAATATACAAGAGCTCTGCGGGAAGTAACTACCACGTCAGGGCATCGGCGTCTCTGTGAGTCTGGGCTTTAAACCCGGCGGGTCCGCGTCTCCCCGCCAGGCCCCGCCCCCCGGCGTCCCACGTGTGCGGAAGCGACCGCAATATCACTCGGCGCCTGGCCAGCGAGCAGCGAGGAAGCTGCTGCCAGGCGCCGGGGGGGGGTGCGGGGGCCACCGTGACAATTTATTCTTGAATCCTTAAGTGATCTCAAACAGCTCCCCTGGTACAGACTAAACCTAATCCCAGACCTAGACTGTGCAATTGAATACTTTCAGTCTGAGATCCTGCAAGTCTGGATTCCATGCCCCGCTGCGTAAAGTGCGAGTAAAAGGAACCATCTCCCTGGGTTACAGCTAATCTTACACTAATGTACCAGCTTAGAGATTCACTGTGGTCAAATTTCAAGAGTACTGGTTCCATGAACGATCACTACGAATACCGAAAATGCCGGAATGAATGCACAAAACAAACAAAAATGGCTAAAGCCCATTACTTCAATGAAAATCTAAACAATAACATATAAAACCCTAGAAACTTTTGGAGAACCATAAGTAACATACAAGCACCCCCAGTCCACTCCCAGCCGGCTGCTGTCAAAGTAAACAACCAAACCCTGCAACACCCCCTAGATGTAGCAAATGCCTTTAATGGTTATTTTGTTGCATGTGCCACCACTATGATTGCCAAGCTAGGAAATGACATGCAATCAGAAAGGCCTCATGCAGGTCAGGCCCCTCCAACCAGTGGCGGAAGTACCAGGGTCGCAGCGGTCGCAGGTGCGACTGGGCCCTGGCATTCCGCCACTGGAGGGGGGCCCGGCGCCGCCCGCCAGATTCTGGCAATCAGCACTGGAATCTGGGAGCCGCGCGCTGGCCGTCCCTCTCCCTGCGAGCGGCCACTGACATGCAGCTTGGCCGCTCACATGGGATAGGAACCACCTGACCAGAGCACAAGATCCTCTCACGAGACCTCTGCACTGATCAGGTGGTTTCCGGCGAGCGGCCAAGACGCATGTTTCCAGCGGCCGCTCGCCTCGGAGAATAACAATGCCGGCGGAGCCTGTCCTGGGGCCAGCAGAAGTAAGAGCTGGGGGACCCAAATACCCATGAGAGCTGGGGAACCTTATACCCATGAGCTGGGGGGTCCTTATACCCATGAGCTGGGGGGCCCTTATACCCATGAGCTGGGGGGCATACCCATGAGCTGGGGGCATATCCATGAGCTGGGGGGCATACCCATGAACTGGGGGCATACCCATGTGAGAGCTGGGGGGCATACCCATGTGAGAGCTGGGGGGCATACCCATGTGAGAGCTGGGGGGCATATCCATGAGCTGGGGGCATATCCATGTGAGAGCTGGGAGGCATATCCATGAGCTGGGGGCATATCCATGTGTGAGCTGGGGGCATATCCATGTGAGAGCTGGGGGCATATCCATGTGAGAGCTGGGGGCATATCCATGTGTGAGCTGGGGGGCATAACCATGTGTGAGCTGGGGGGGCAAATCCATAATCTGTGGGGCAATATCCATGTGTGAGCTGGGGCATATCCATGAGCTGGGGCAAATCCATGTGTGAGCTGGGGCAAATCCTTGTGTGAGCTGGGGCAATATCCATGTGTGAGCTGGGGCAAATCCATGAGCTGGGGCAGTATGAATATATATATATATATATATATATAATATATATATATATATATCGGGGGGATATACATGTGAGCTGGGGGCATTTTTATATGGTCTGTTCTTATTGGAAAGCGTCACATGACATTAAAGAAAAGTATCGGTACTCGGTATCGATGAGTACTTTTAAAAAGTATCGTTACTCGTACTCGGTCTTAAAGTGGTATCGGTGCATCCCTAGGCAATACTATCTTTGTTTTATTTTGCAGTGAAAAATAAGTAAAAATACATAGATTTTTTTGGGGGGGGCCCTTCGTGGATTCTTGCACCGGGGCCCTCAGGTTTCTAGTTACGCCACTGCCTCCAACTGTGCAAAGTCCCTGTATCAGACAGGAATTCAGTTTTAGACCAGTGCCGGTCAGTGTCATTACTAAACTTCTCCGTAAGCAAAAAATGAAATACCAGTCTGGACCTGATCAAATACCAGCAATGCTGCTGAAAATCAGTGCACCAGCAATTGCAAATCCTGTCGCAACCCTAATCAATGAATCACTGGCGACTGGATACATACCCAAACTCTGGAAGACTGCGAGAGTGGTACCTATCCATAAAAGTGGCGACAGTACTTTGGTATCCAACTACCGTCCAATATCGTTGCTCCCTGTAATGTCAAAAATTTTGGAAAAATGCGTCTACACACAATTACGTGATTATTATCAATATTGGAACTACTTAACCCCAGATCAATCCGGCTTTCGTCCAAATCACTCAACTACAACCACCCTTCTAAAAGTCTGCAATGATATCCAAGCTGGGATGGAACAAGGAAACCTAACTGGAGCCATCCTCCTTGATTTTGCCAAGGCCTTTGACACAGTAGACCATGGCATCTTGTTAGAAAAACTTAAAAACTCTGGCATTGGTGATCGCACGCTAACCTGGTTTCAATCATATGTATCCGACTGATCACAATATGTGTCAATTTCTGGCAGCTCCTCCCTCCCCCTCCCTGTCACTTGCGGTGTACCCCAAGGCTCAGTACTAGGCCCCCTGCTATTCACAATATTCATAAATGATCTGCCCAACGTCTGCAAAGCCTCAATTGTACATATGTATGCAGACGACACTGTAATCTATACCAGCAAACCAAATCTCCCGCAGCTGGCGGCCGTGCTGCAAGAACAATTCACAGAGGTAGAAAAGTGGATCAAAGATAACAAACTTTTTTAAAATAATTACAAAACTGTAACGATGCTCTTTGGAACAAAACCTAAACTACACAAATTGCAAAATCCCCACTTATGTGTTGGGACAAAATTAAATGGCACGCTGGCCACAGTCACTTCTCTCAAATATCTAGGTATGTGATTGGACCTTAATCTATCCTTTGGCCCCCACATCGAAAAACTCATCTAAATTTTACCCCAAACTAGGTGCCCTGTACAGAAACAAATCCTGCCTGAGCCCCGCGGTAAGAAAGCAGATTGTATAACAAATGCTTATGCCGGCTATTGAATACGGAGATGTAGTGTATGCAGCCGCCCCGCAAACACACCTTCAAAAACTTACTACATTGTATAACTCATTTTGCCGCTTCGCATTACAATGTAACTACATGACCCACCATTGTGACATGTTAAAAGAGCTAAACTGGCCATCGCTGGAGTCTAAACGCACCCTTCACCTTTCCAGCCTGGTGTTTAAGAGCTTTTCTGGGAAGCTGCCACCCTATCTGAATAGACTTCTTCCCCCAGCAGCTCCCTCATCCTATAACCTCCGATCCAGGACCAGCACCTTACTTGCAATACCACAATACAAAAAGACAGTGGCTTGGTCCTCATTTTCCTACAGAGCACCACAATTATGGAATAACCTCCCAGACACCATCAAATCTTCCCCCAGTCTAAAGTCACTCAAGAGCTCCTTACTAACATACCTCAATACAGAATGCACCTGTAAACATGTAACATAATGAGTATTTTCTACATATTTATTTTCTGTTAATCTGTATATTTGTGGCGTTTTTTTTAGATCTTGCATTGTATTACTTTGTATTTCTGTAACTGTAACACTTCAATGTTCTTGAACCCAGGACATACTTGAAAACGAGAGAAATCTCAATGTATCCTTCCTGGTAAAATCCTTTATAAATAAATAAATAATAAAAAAAAATGGTGGAGGATTATACCGAGTACTGAAGGATAATCTGTCTCTCCTAAGGCTGATGTTGTAGCTACCTGACAAAAACAGTTAGGAACACTGCTCTTTCCCACTCTACTAACCATTCATTGTGTTCACCCCATTCAGTTCAACTCCCATCGTATTGATCCATTGGATCCTCTGACCATTCTTCCCACCTCCCATTATGTTTCTGCCCCATTCTTCTTTCGCACACATCCCGTGTACAATTGCACAACGACCAAACAGATCTTCCTGTTTTGCTTTTTTATGTTTCTCTTTTGATCTTTTTTTTACATATGTACTGCATGTTACTTTTTTGTAGATGTCATCCATGCTCTCTAATCACCTGAACACACTTCCATTGTAAAAATAACACACCGACATAAAGAATCAAAACACATTTTAATTCAAATATACAAAAAAGAACATATCTGAGGTACAGAGTTAAAAAAATCCCATATATGCTTCAAACTAGGACAAGACATGTTTGTCTTTCCCATCAGTGAACAATTTAATGGTGTCTGCTGACTACCGGAGCTGGTAAAAATGCAGCCATTCACTATAGCACCCCAACATGTTAGGCTGTCCTCAATGCATCATCATAATATTTATAGTTTCTCTCATATTTGATACCACATAGCATATCTAACCATCACAGGAACAGCTTACACAGAGCCAGTGCTTACATTAAAATAAAAAACATGGCATGCATACAAAGTGCAGACAGGAACAATGGTAACATTCCCCTCACACACATTGCTACCACACATATTGCTAACCTTCACACGCACGCACACTGCAGGACAAACTGCAGTGCCAACTAACACCTCACACATTCCTATACTATGAAATATATACATAGGAACAGTGCATGAAATGCCAGCCTCTCGTTAATATTCCCACTAGACTTTTTATCCAGCCATTCATGTCATGCATTCTTCTAAATCCTAAAACACTGACATTAGGAAGGCCTGTATTCAAACTCTTCCAGCGCCCAAAGTGATGATTATTTCAAAGATCTACTGAAAACCCAGGACGCAGCTGTTTCTCCTACAATGCTAGTGGCCATGCGTCATTTAATTAGGAAGGGACTATGACAATACTTCCTTTTACTAAGTTTTCACAGTTCAATGTTCTGTTTGACATTCTTGTTATTCGAAAATATAGAGGCCTTTAATAAGACACTACACAGAAATGTGTAAGATTTATCTAAGTAAAACATCTTAGTAAAAACTTAAATATATTGCTTCCAGGAAGGGTAATATCTAGCCATCATCTCCAAAAAGGCTTGAAATGTAGATCATTTCAACATTTAGTTGTATGTTGGTAGGACAGACAACAGAGGGTCTAGAACCTCAAGGGCCTCAAGTACCTCTAACAGGCCAGGTGATAAGATTTGCTGCTCAGTGATTCCAGTATTCAGTCTGCATTTCCTCAAGATAACCCTTAAAATCTGGCCTGTTGTTAGAGGTGTCTGAGGACAGGGTTGGGAAACACTGATCAATGGAACTGGAGGCTGTTTAATGAATCGGACATCAGTGAGCAGCTTTCAACCTTGAGATAGATTTAAACCCCAGGTTTAAATCTATCAGTTTTTTGATAAACTTGAGTATCAAATACCACATTTTCCATAAAAATGTCAAATCCCGTAAGAATACCAGTATATCGTGCATGACTGCTAAGGAAGGAATCAAAGAAAGTCATTATTGTAATTTCTGAATTTGCTATTTACTTTACTGGCTGAATGATCCAGCAAAATAACCCAGCGTAGGTACTTTTTGGACCTAGGCTATGGCAACAAAGATGGGGAGCATGCGTATGATGCAAGTGGATGGTAATAGTTTGATATTTTGGTTGTTTCTGGAATTTAAAACCTAGGTGAGAAATAGGAATATGTTCTCATTGTACGTCTTCTCTAAACTACATATAAACAGACTTATTTACAACAAAACAATCTGAACTAGAGTTTGTTATAACAAAAATGCATCAAAAGAGACCTGTGATATTTTCACATACCCTGGCTAGAAGTTTAAATTATCCAATTTCTGGACCACAACACACTAGTTTTGCCACAGCCATGATAAAATACACACACATTTCAGTCAGTCAACTTCTCCTGCATGCACACTGTTACATCATGGCATGCGTATACAGCACAGGTACAGCATGCTCAGTACCAGCTTTCTCCTATTTCCACTGCAATATCACATACCCAAAAAAATATAAAATGAGTAAAAACAACTGTCTTGAACTTGTAAAATGGTTATGATCTATTGCTCTGCTGCAAAATTATACAGACACTTTTGCATGTTTATAGGAAAACTGCTATTTCCTGAAATATTTTTAAACATTGATGAAATAGTGGCACTATTTGGTTGCATTTAAAACTGCAAGAATCATTAAGGCTACGTAGTCACATTTGTGGACCCCCATTGTGTTAAATCTAGCTTTATGTTTATTTGTGTTAGATGTATAGCGATAAAGAAAGATCCTTTTTTATAACCATCTTAAATTACACCATAGATGCATAATTGTTTATTGTTACTATGCCGCACATCTTTTGCATCATTCACACAAGTTAAAATTGAGTTTATGAAATGAGTAGAGGTGGTGAGGTGTTGGCCTGTGCCTGAGGGCACAATATTGTAATCGTATTCATGGGGACAGACAATAAAATAGTAGGTTGCAAATGGATTGAGGAAAAGAAATTAGTATGGAGGAATCTTGAATTTCAGTGGGAAACGGGGTAAGGCTGCTGGTGATTAAATTAGGGTTTGACTGGAGAAGAAGAAATAAGATGTCCTACAAATATTAAAGTAACGTAATGCTACTTAATGAAATGCCTTTGTTCTGTGATTAATTACAGATTCTGCACCTTAAAAGGTTGTAACCAGTGGCATGCAATCTAGCAAGTTTACCTGCTTCAGTTATCATTTGTCACTCTGCTAATACTTAGGATTTTATTTCTAAAGATTGTAGAACGGTATAAAATAAAAGCAGCTTGATTTAGTTGTATATGCACTGTTTCTTGACAGCTACGTTGAAATATATAGGGCTCTATTACATTCTCCGTGCAAATTCGTACGCGCAGCACAATTTTTTTTGCGTGCAGCGTAATACGTTAACGTGCGTAAATTAACGCTGGTATTACGATCCGAGCGCATTTTATCATCCGTCCGAAAATATCGCGTGCAAAAAAGATGTGCAAAAACTAACGCAAATTAAGGCTGCGCGCAGAAATCGGTGGGCAGACTGTTTTTTCACGAGATTCAGCCAAACAGAATTAAGAAGCACAATTGTCTCCCGTTCAGTTTTTGCACCTGTCAGAGTATATATGCTACAGCAATAAAAAAAACACGCACAACCACTCAATTTTATTGTTTGGGTATGTGTAGAATGAGTAACTATACTGTGCTGTATTTTTTTTTTTTCGTGCTGGTGTATTTCGTTTTGGCCAGAACGTTCAGATTTGCAGTTACCACCAGCTTTTCAAAGACATTAAAATTATGCACGCAAATGTCGTTCGCAAAAAGTTGCGCATCAATTGTAATACCATCTGCGTACCAGCGCACGAACGCATTTCCGCTCACAATGTTAAGTATGGGATGCGCACACAAACTTTCGCTTGCGCAGGGTAACTCGCGTTAGACGTTAACGTGCATCATATGCGCGAACGTCGTAATGGTCGTAAGGGTTTTGCCCCTCGCGTCAATGCGCTTTTGCGCGCAAAAAAGTGCGCGAAGAATGTAATAGAACCCATAATGTATTCTGGTCCAAAATAACTTCTACTCAGAACTGGAAACTGCTACTTCAACACCTCTCACTTATGTTTTCACAGTGTGCCCTTCAGTTATTTGATGTGGTCACCAGAATACATAATGAATTAATAGAACTTCTTTAAAATCCCAGCAATGATAACAAATCAATTTACCTTCATAAAAGCGTGACAAAGTAGAGCACTTACTATGACCAAAAAATAGTGTTGTGATTTTTAACCTTTTCACGGTTTAGCTGAAAAAAGCATTTTAATAATATATTTGAAACATAGGATACATTGCTGACAGATGTATAAATTGTAGCAATTTAGCTTATAGATGCTTATTGTGTGATAGATAAAAGATTAAAATTATAGAAACGTGCTCAATTAAATTTTTCCTGTATTTGTTTATCCATTAAGACATATTGCTAGGATGAAAAGTTCTAAACGTTAGATAGCGTCTCTTATCTTGCACAATTTCAAACAGGGTCTGTATTAGTGTACAGGTTTAAATAACAAAGATAATATTATGTCACAGGGTGGACTAACCATCCCCGCGTAGGGGGGAAGTTAACCCCCTGCAGCCAAAGACACGCACTGCGCATCAGCTGCGTAGGCAGGCCAGAGGTGGGGCCTGCTGCAGCAGCTGGAGAGAGGGCATACTAGTACACCCTGCCAGCATTAACACCCTCCCACTGGGCACAACCCGCCCGGCAGTAAGGAGTTAATGACCAAACATCTTACTGTAAGTATAGTGATCATAATGACATTATTAGCCATGCAGTGTCTGAAAAATACTAACCAAAATAAAAATAACATTTTGATGACATATTTCCTAGATATGGAAATTAGACCCACACCTTGTATATGTACAGTAGTGAGTGACCCCATAGCATTCCCACAGTTCTGTATTTTTCTAGACTGTTGTAATACAGGGTTGTGTTTTTTTTTACAATAAGGGTTTGCAATCACACTGTGTGATAATTGTAGAGATAACGAGAATTCTATTTCTGAACAGGAAAAACTTCGACTGTGCTTTAAAAAAGATGTATTTGTAAGTGGATTAAAATTTATTTTTAACACATAAATATACAAATATGGTTTTTTTGGTAATGAAGGGGCTAAATCCAATACAAAGTCCTGGTTTTGTGCATTTCATGCCTTCAATATTTTATAGTTAGTTTTAAGTATTCTTACTTCTAACGAAAAATCCTTCATTCCATATAAGTTTACGAAGTAAGAATTTTAAGTGTCATCGGAAGACAGGCTAACATCTTCAAACATAGTTTCACGCCATGTGAAACATTTCTCATATTTGTTTGTTATGTTACATACTTGAAATGCAGTTCTCTATTTTATACTTTGTTTCTTGTAATAATAATAATAACAGTGAAAACCAGTTGCTGGGCCAGGGGAACAGAATTAGAATATTACATTTGTATTTAAACCCTTAACTTCCAAAGGATTTTATAGAACATCCTTTTAGATAAAATCACTGGCAGGATCCAGTGGTCATATGGAAAATGCATGTGGCGCCTACACATACAGTTGTGTTCAAAATTATTCAACCCCCACTGAAATTGAGTGTTTTGGCCAGTTTGACATTGATTTTGATCATTCAGTCATCTTGCTTACAATTAAATCAAAGAGGCACGTGTAGGTCAGACAAATATAACATAACATTTATAATGAAATAACCACAAATGTCTTTTCTGTGCTCACATCATTATCAGTTTTATTCAACCCCCAAGTGACATTCAATCTTAGTACTTAGTACAACATCCTTTTACAGTTATAACAGCTTTTAAACGTGAAGCATAGCTTGACACAAGTGTCTTGCAGCGATCTACGGGTATCTTCGCCCCTTCGTCATGGGCAAAAGCCTCCAGTTCAGTCACATTCTTAGGCTTGCGCACTGCAACTGCTTTCTTTAAGTCCCACCAGAGGTTCTCAATCGGATTTAAGTCAGGTGACTGCGATGGCCACTCCAAAATGTTCCAGCCTTTAATCTGCAACCATGCTCTAGTGGACTTGGAGGTATGCTTGGGATCATTGTCCTGTTGAAAGGTCCAACGTCTCCCAAGCCTCAGGTTTGTGACGGACTGCATCACATTGTCATCCAATATCTCCTGGTACTGAAGAGAATTCCTGGTACCTTGCACACGCTGAAGCTTCCCTGTACCTGCAGAAGCAAAACAGCCCCAAAGCATGATTGACCCCCCGCCATGCTTCACAGTAGGCAAGGTGTTCTTTTCTTCATAGGCCTTGTTCTTCCTCCTCCAAACATAGCGTTGATCCATGGGCCCAAACAGTTCTAATTTTGTTTCATCAGTCCACAGAACACTATCCCAAAACTTCTGTGGTTTGTCCACATGACTTTTGGCATACTGCAGTTGACTCTTCTTATTCTTTGGAGACAGCAAGGCGGTGCGCCTGGGAGTTCTGGCATGGAGGCCTTCATTACGCAGTGTGCACCGTATTGTCTGAGCTGAAACTTCATTACGCACATCTGACAAATCTTTTCTCAGTTCCTCAACAGTCACAAGGGGACTTTTCTCCACTCTACGCTTCAGGTAGCGCACAGCAGTCGAAGTCAGCATCTTCTTTCTGCCACGACCAGGTAGCGTTTCAACAGTGCCCTTTGCCTTGAATTTGCGAATGATGCTTCCTATGGTCTCTCTTGGTATGTTTAACATCTTTACAATCTTCTTATAGCCATTGCCCTTCCTGTGAAGAGTAATCACCTCTTCTCTTGTCTTCCTGGACCATTCTCTTGACTTCACCATGTTTGTAACCACACCAGTAAATGTCTAGAAGGAGCTGAGTATCACAGTCATTTTAAAGCTGCCTAATTGGTGCTTATTATGCTTTATTGCTGCTCTGTGACATCCACAGGTGTTTTCAATACCTGATTGAAAACACTTGAATGAACCTCTGTTCTTCAGAGTGGTAGTCTTTAAGGGGTTGAATAATTGTGTCAATGAAGAATTCACAAAAGAAACATTTACTACTGTATTACAAAACCAATTGATGTCATTTTAGTTGCATATGGTTCTTTAAAAAGTCCTTGTAGGATTTCATTCTGAATACAATTACAAATGTACACTAAATTCCCTAAAACCCTTTACAGCATTGGGGGTTGAATAATTTTGAACACAACTGTACATCTATACAATCGGATACACAGTAATCTAATTTTCTGATCAAATTTCAATATAACAGCTTCTGTGGACTGTAGTTCCCTGGCTGCAATGTCTGGTGTGTTGCAATTATGGGAACATGTTTTGTGAACCACATGCAATTGAATTTAATTTGCCATAAATAAAAATCCCTTCAATTGCTCCAGAAAAGACCAGATCGAGTTTACTCTATGTTGGGCTCCTGTGGAAGCTTTTGAGGATCATGTATACTCTATCATCATAGTGAAATGGTTAATATATAACACTACTGCTTGCATCCGAAGGAAGACATACCCCATTTTTATGCTGTCACGGTACAAAAGCGTTCATGTTTGCTTTGCACTTTTAAGTTTTGTACCACCTGGAATGTGGTCTTGAATGTTTTAGGGACAAGGATTCTGAAAAGTACCAAGCATGAATGAAAATTCATGCATTAAACTCGATTATTAAAAAATTATATACCTCTCCCAATGTGAAACAAAAGCCTTCATCGGCATTTGTAATAACGAGGCAAAATGATTCTAAGTAATACTGGGAATGTATAACATTTTATTGCTATGGTGAAATCATAAAGAAAAAACCCATTCCACGTGGGATGGATACTGGGTATATTTGTTTCCACTTTATATATTCTGTAATTTAGAAGTGGAAGTGACAGAGATGGATATTTTTTAAAAATGGGTATTAGGGAAAAATCCTTAACTTTTAACTGGCAACGGAAATATTTTTATGCACTGTTTTCAATTTTAAAAAATGCAAATATATCAGTAATATTTCCATAACCCTGCTATAATGAGATTAGCAGTAATTCCTGTTTGAAGCGCTGTCAGTGTGGAGGTAGCCATATTGGAATTGCATTGCAATATTCAAACCCTCATAGAAAATTATGAAGAAAATCAAACACTGCTACATCAGCAGCCAATCAAATGATGTAAATGTAGGAAGAGCTACCTTTTTCTACTATTCTAGAAGCATAAAATCTGAACTGTTTGATGTTGCTCTGTGTCTACAAAGCACATGATTAATTTACAGGATTATTCACTAACCACCATAGTTTACCACTGTTGCAACTATGTTGCAGGAGAAAATTCATACATTAAGCCTCTGTTGCTGCTGTTTGAATCTCCCTTTTGGGAAAAGCCAACATTTATCCTCATTATAATGATGGGAAACTAAATTGGTTAGTGAATAAACCCTTCAATCTTTTTATTTATTAAAAAGCTGCTAAACAGAAATGAAAAAGAAATGTAATATAGAACAAAAAAAAATAACTATAGCTGTAAACTGTTTTTACAATCAGGGTTATTCAAAGAGAATCGAAAGTCACCGCACGTTCGGTGACTTTTCGTTGTCTTAATTTCGGTGCGATTTGGCGATCCCATTTCGGCGACCCTGCGGTGTATTCAGCAAGCACCACAGGGCCGTCGTAGTGCAGGGAAAAGCCGCCCTAAACCCGACGAACACTCACTGCAAAACCCAGCGAACGCACACCGAAACCCGCAAAAACATCTGGATTAACCCCGCCGAACACGCCGGAGAAACTCGAGCAGGAGCCGATCAGAGCGCAGAGCAGCCGCCGGAAAAAGCCGACACCGCAGACGAATGGAGAGAAAAAAACAAACAAACAATACACTTGAATGTTTGAAAAGCGAAACGATGTTTGCAAAGAAACTACTGAACCAAAATGTCTGAAATTTACATATAAGATCCAATGAATTATAATAAAAAGGGCTGTTACAGAACAAAGAAAACGATTTAAAAAAAAAAAAGGAAAAAAATTGTTTACCAAAAAAATCCCAAAAAATGCTAAAAAATTTAAAAATAAAGAGACTTTTTACAGCAGAATAAAATAATAAAAGGTTTATTAGATATTGAATTAAAACAGGAATATTTTTAACATTCAAGCCTATGGGATTCTTCTGAATAAACATGTCGAATGAAACCAAGGGCAGGGCATTTCGGCAACTTTTCTCAGCTGTTTTGTGTTCTCTGAATAGACAAAGCATTGCTTCTCTATGGGGAATTCTCTGCCCTCGAACAGGCAACAAACAAGCACCGTATGTGCAGGCAATTCACCAACATTTGGCGAACTGCCTGCTCTCTGGATAGCCGAATGGCCAGGAAAGGTAACCGTAATTTCAGCATTCGGTTACCTTTCGGCCACAATTTGGAGCTCTTTGAATAACCCTGAATGCTTTTCTAATGGTGATGATTCATGAAGCAGATCTGATGACAGAACCACTTAAAAATGGGGCGAGAATTTAGTGAAGTAAAATCAGGGTCCAGAATACAATATTTAAACGATACAGGAATAAGTGACCTGTAATTCTACAGTCGAAAATAGATAAAACACTCAAGAGTATGACGTAGTGAAGCTTTAGAACAGAACTTGTTTATCATAATTTGGAAAGAAAGGGTTGAATTTTTTTTTCTCTTGAAATAAGGTAATTAGAATGTCTATCTTGCAGGAAATGTTAAAAAATAAACAATTTAGTGATCATGTGGCATGCATTTCCCATCCATTGAATTACTGGGGGATCGTTCACTTTACCTACAGTAAATAATATGTTAATCCATAGACAGCTATCTTTAGCAGCCCAGATAATTCTGAATTACTATACTCTATATTCCTATGAGGATTGCTGAACATCACATGATACAAATTAGAACACGCTGAAATGTCAAAGTTAACCATCAGTGGCTTAAGCGAATGAAAAATGATCCATGCTCTCAGCACTCACTCCGACCACCACTGATACTCCTCTGTGGCTTTTTCCACTGACTGCGGTCTTACCTTACAAACTAAAGTGCTATTACCAAAACCAGTTTTAACTGAGCTTTTGGAGTCAGCATTTTGAATTCACCATCATTCAGGTACTGTTACCCCCCCCCAAAATAAAAGTCAGTGATCAGTGAATTGTTTAGTATATTGTCATTCAACCTGTATTCTACACAGAGTAACCGCATACAAATTTTTAAATTTACCATCTTCACATTATCCCTAAAATCTGGACATTCGCACCACTGCTTTTTATTTTAAGGCATTTCAACCTGGATTAAAAAAGTGTATATAGACAGACATGACGGCATTGAAGTATGAAGTGGGAAGTGAGTTGACGGCAGAGGGTCCATAGCAGATACAGGATCATCAAAGAGATCTAACCAGGCCTGAGGACAGAAAGAAATGGTGTTAGCAAGTTATTTTTCAATACATTTGCCAGAGGCAACTAAGTGAGATGAATGTACTGTATCTCAGAATCTTCTGGAAAATTTCTCTGTCAGCACCCAGTGGTTTAAAGGAAAATAATTTTCCATTACTCAATACCAACTATATACAGTGGTTTGTTTCCCTCTCTATGGGCAGTATAACATTGTTGGTGCTAACTTAACCAGAGCTGTTGTAAACTGAAAACCTCCATAGGCTATAATGGCTCTGGGAAGTTTACAACAGCTCTGGTTAAGTTAGCACCAACTATGTAATATGGCCCTATATGTTCACTGCAGATAAGTCCTTTTTGAGTGAAAGTGAGCTCCCTCTAATGGCCAAATAGCACTACTACATATATATTATAGCTTGAGCTTCCTGGTTCTTCTGAGCAGGAAAAAGGAATCTCAAAGCATTTCACTTAATTTTGACACATTGATTGTCATGTCAGGAGCACATTTTGGAGCTCATTTGCAAACAAATTTCATTTGCAATAAATACAATTCCATTGCTTTTCTCTTTGATTAGCCCACAACATGTATACTTGATATTGGGGCAAAAATAAAATGGCAATACATGCTTTACCATGGGCAGTATTACAAACTGCCTGCTAAAACGGCGATGCTAAGGAGGAAAACCTGCTCCTGCAGGTTTCTCCTTAGGGTCCCCGTTTTAGCTCCATATTACAGGGCAGGCGCTAAATCAGCAGCCTGCCCCATAACGTGGCGGTAAGTCTCAGGATGCTTGAGGCAGTGGTAAGCACCGCCGCGATCATATCCTCCATGGAGTCCATAGGACTCCATTGAGACTTCCACTGCCAGTCACATGACTCTCACGAGATCCTGCAGGTCGGCAGAGTGATCGCAGATGGAGACTGGGGGACTTTTTTCCCCCCAGTCTCCCTCTGCTCCCGACAGCCAGAAGCAGTGGATGGAGGTGCCGTTCTTGCCGCATTATGAGGGGAGTATGTAATTTTTGAGGGGATTTTAAGCTGGTGCTGACTGATTCCACAGAAGATGTATCAGTTAGCCACGGCTAGGAGCTGGTGCTAACTTTTCAGTTAACCGCAGCGGGATGTAATTAGCGTTTGGATTTTGTAATCCTAACGCTAATTAACACTTTGCGCTCCCCATGTTAAGTATAGGGAGTGCAAATTATAGTAACCTCGCGCTGAAAAGCGCAATCTCCAAATCGCAACGGGTTTTTTAACCCGTTAGCGTTTGGATTGTAATATGGTCGCGTGCGCTAGGGCACGTAAGCTAACATTAACGCTCACACAGCTGAGCGCTAACGTTAGCGTTAAGTATGTAATAGGGCCCCATATATTTACTATGTGCAGCTTTGTGCCTAAGTAACATAGTGAGCTCAATAATTCTTTAACAGTTTTATATGCAATGTATTGACTAATAAAATCCCAGTAAAACTAAATTCATAAAAAAATTTATGTTTTCGTTCGGATGTACAGAGTAGAGATTACTGCCCTGCATGATCTAAATCTTTCAAGATAAAAATGAAATCCGATTATTTTCAAAGGTAAACCTGCTTCAGCCAATTTTCACTAGCTACATTGAAACTGTCGATACGGCTGACAAGCACATGTAGAATCATGCTTGAGTTTGTGCAGAACCATTATTATTATCATAGAATATTAGTAAAATAATAGGAACGATGTCAACAGGGATCACAATAATAGCAATTATTACACAGTTGTCACACTCATTACATTAAATAGTTAACACACTCTTTTAAAATATTTAAAATGCTCATACATGGCTGATAAAATATGACAACTATAGCACCACATATTGATCTTAATTAAGTCATTAAGCACTTTGTTGCCACCTAAAGGTCATGTTATTTTCAACCTTTGTTTAAACTATAAACAAACAGATCATCAGTTCTCAGGTCTTAGTGGATCAGTTACTATGAGCAACAGATGCAATGTAGTGTATGCAAAATTTAAAATGTTTTAATATTTTAGGAGTTAATTTATTCTGCTCCGATGTTCTTTCTGCCGAGGTAAGGTTTAACTGGGTCAACTTCCTTGCATAGATATGTCAACCTCTTAAACATACTTACATAACCCCCTCTCACAGTGCAAGCAAATATTTTCATTAATCAAAGATGTTTACAGAAAAACTGTGATACATTCCTATACTTAATTTCACATACAACTTATATTTTACATTCCACATATTTAATATTATGAATAATATTCTTCATAGACACAAAAACCCTCATAAATCGTACTATGATTCCATCTACAACGCTCATGACCATTGCAAGATCACCTTGTTCTATTCACCATTAATAGCCCAAGAGCTCTATTTACACAAAAACACAGACTCCACGTCTAGCACTTTTTGCTATTTATACTACAGAAGGTCTTACGGAATTTGCAATATTTAAAATTTATAATGAAGTTTCTTGATAGATCATTTGGAGCTTTCAACAACAACAACAAAAAACTGTGATTGCGGTTGATCGTTCCAACAGTTATTACACTATGACTCTGGAAGAAAGTGGTAAGATGCCAAGTGACCAGAAGGAAGTGATTTAGGGCTAATTCACTAAGCAGTGTTGTTTCAGCTCACTCTGGAGGCAAATAATTGTGTTACAGTTCTCTCTCCAGGGATGTTGCACTGAAGTGAGCAGAAGTTAAGACTGTTAAAATCCAAAGAATATCAGCTGTTGTTCTACTAATGTATCCGCAGCTCCCATTCCTCTGGAGAAACAGATTCTTAAAGTGAACCTGTTGTGCACAGCCAGGGAGCATGTATAATCTTGACATTTCATTTCTAAAGTCAGAGTACTTCAGAGAATCAGGGAATCTGTATAATATACTTCAGATTGCAGTCATACAAATTATATATATATATATATATATATTAGATAGATAGATATACAGTTGCAAGATAAAGTATGTGAACCCTTTGGGATTACGTGGAGTTTTGCATGAATTGGTCATAAAATGTGCTCTGATCTTCATCTAAGTCACAACAATTTGAAAAACAGTCTGCTTAAAATAATACAGCACAAACATTATATGTTTTCATGTTTTTATTGAACAGAACATGTAAACATTCACCGTGCAGGGTGGAAAAAGTATGTGAACATTTGGACTTAATAACTGGTTGACCCTCCTTTGGCAGCAATAACCTCAACCAAACGTTTCCTTTGGCAGCAATAACCTCAACCAAACGTTTCCTGTAGTTGCAGATCAGACCTGCACAACGGTCTGGAGTAATTTTGGACCACTCCTCTTCACAAAACGGTTTCAGTGTAGCTAGCAATATTCTTGGGAGGTCTGGTGTGAATCGCTCTCTTAAGGTCATGCCACAGAATTTGAATCGGGTTGAGGTCAGGACTCTGACTGGGCCATTCCAGAAGGCATATTTTGTTTTGTTGACGCCGTTCTTTTGTTGAATTACTTGGATGCTTTGGGTCATTGTCCTGTTGTATCACCCATCCTCTGCGGAGCTTCAGTTGGCGGACAGATGGTCTTACGTTTTCCTGCAAAATGTCTTGATAAACTCTGGAATTCATTTTTCCATCAATGACAACAATCCGTCCAGGCCCTGAGGCAGCAAAGCAGCCCCAAACCATGATGCTCCCTCTGCCATGTTTTACAGTGGGGATGAGGCTTTTTTTCTCTCCACACATAGTGTTGTGTGTTTTTTTCAAACAACTCAATTTTGGTTTCATCTGTCCACAGAATATTTTGCCAGTAGTGCTGTGGAACATCCAGGTGCTCTTTTACAAACTTCAAACGTGCTGCAATATTCTTTTTGGACAGCAATGGCTTCCTCCGTGGTGTCCTCCCATGTACTCCATTCTTGTTTAATGTTTCCCTTATTGTAGATGTGTCAACAAAAATGTTAGCATGTGCCAGAGATTTCTATAAGTCTTCAGCTGACACTCTAGGATTCTTCTTTACCTCATTAAGCATTCTGCGCTGTGCTCTTGCAGTCATCGTTACAGGACGACCACGCCTAGGGAGAGTAGCAACAGTGCTGAACTTTCTCCATTTGTAGACAGTCTGTCTTACCGTGGACACATGAACATCAAGGCTTTTGGAGATACTTTTGTAACCCTTTCCAGCTTCATGCAAGTCAACAATTCTTGATCGTAGGTCTTCTGAGAGCTCTTTTCTGCAAGGCATGGTTCACATCAGGCAGTGCTTCTTAAAACCAGTAAACCCAAAACTGGTGTGCGTTTTTAAAGGGCAGGACAGCTTTCAGCAACACATCCAATAATATCACACTGATTGGACTCAAGGTTGGCTCACTCCTGGCTCCAATTAGATCTTGGAGAAGTCATTAGGCTAGGGGTTCACATACTTTTTCCACCCTGCACAGTGAATGTTTACATGTTATGTTCAATAAACACATCAAAACATATACAGGGTTATTCAGAGAGCGTGAAAAGCAGGAGAATGACTGGAGAACGAAAAATTCTAGGTCAAAATAGCCGATTTGGAAAGTGAAAGGAAAGGGAGAATTTTTCTGGTTTGGCTATTTTGACCTAGAATTTTTCATTCTCCAGTCATTCTCCTGCTTTTCACGCTCTCTGAATAACCCTGATAATGTTTGTGTTGTATTATTTTAAGCAGAATGTGTTTTTCAAATTGTTGTGACTTAGATGAAGATCAGAGAACATTTTATGACCAATTCATGCAAAACTCCATGTAATCCCAAAGGGTTCACATACTTTTTCTTGCTACTGTATGTAAAATTATATTTATATGTATTTAAATATACCTCATGAAAATATGTTATAAGGAATCTGTATATTTTGTATGTGTGGTTAGAGTCATGTAACCTGTATAAATGTGCAAATTGTCTTAACTATTAAATTCATTTCTACATGCTGTAGGAAAAGTGCTTCCCTGCAGTATGTAGAGTTTGTATGCTATGTGAGGGGGGGGGGGAAATCAATTCAATAATTAAGGCAGAATGATTTCCTACAGCATATGTATTCCACATGCTGCATCTCTGTGGGATGCAGAAATAAACCATTAGAAATTTAAGGTTGCCACCGGTACGAGTTTGACATATATAGTCTGGGTTTTGAACCCCCACCCGAGTTTGTGATTAGCCTAGCCCAGGGGTCAACAACCTTGGCTCCCTGATGTTTTGGGAACTACATTTCCCATGTGACTCAGTCAGCATGAAAGTATGGGTGCAGAAGATGCCAGACATCCAGACCTGCACAGTCCAGCTCCTGGAACCATAAAGGTAGGCCAGCTCCCCTTTCACCGGGATGGACACAGAAGGAGCAGAATGCAGAACTCACAGCTACACAGAGTCTGCTTGTGTCTCCCCTGAGTGCTGGCCCTGCTCCCTCTGTCCCAGCATCAGGTCCTGACAGGGAGATACATACGCAGGACTTCTAGGTATCACTTTCTTCCTATCTCACTCTCTTTTTATTTATCATTATCTCTCCCTCTCTGTCTCCCACCTACCCTATCAATTAATTTACTAGTTGAGGCCGTGTGATTTCCTGAAAGTGCATAAAATTTTTAAATAACGTAAGGAAGCACTTTCACATACTTCCCAAAAGAATGTAGAAGTTATGTGTTCTTGGGATATAAGGAAGATCTGGCATCACCATGGGCCCTATTACAATCTTCGCGCAAACGTTTGCGCCCGCGCAAAAATGCATTAGCGCAAGGGGCAAAACCCTTTGCGCTGAACATCGTATGACAATGTCAGCCCAACAAACAAGCGTATACGTCTACCGTGGGTGAACCTGAGCGAACGCTGCGCGAGCTTACTGTATTTCACGCGTCCTATACTTAACATTTTGAGTGCAAATGCGTTTGTAATACCATCCGCATACAGGCGCACAATCTATGCATAGTTTGTAACGCACAGCCTTTGCGCGCATAATTTTAGCAACTCCTAAAAGCTGGTGTTAATGGCAAATTCTATCAACCTGGCCGAAACCAAATACACCAGCCCAAAAATAAATACGCAGCAAAGTATAGTTACACATTCTACTCATGCCAAACCAATAAATTTGAGAAGTTGTGTGTTTTTTTTTTATTGATGCAGCATATATGCACAGATTGACTTTGACAGGCGCAAAAACTTAACGTGAGAAATTGTGGTTCTTAATTCTGATTGACTGAATCGCGTGAAAAAAACAGTCCGCACATGGATTTCTGCACGCAACGTTGTTATATTTTACGGTTTATGCCCGTTATTGCTCGATGGATGAAAAAATGCGCGAGGATTGTAATTCCAGCGTTGATTTACGCACGTTAACATTTAATGCTGGGCGCACAAATTCACGTGTTGCGCGTGAGTTTTTGCGTGAAGAATGTAATAGGGCCCCATATGTAGAACCAGGGAGACCATGCAACAACAGGAATTTGTACTGTTTGCAACTACAGGTAACATCAGTGAAACAACAGTGCTTAGTGTACTTAATGTCTTTGTGCATACAATGGATAGTCAACAGGCACATTTAAAGACAAACAATGTATAAAATAGGATAGACACCACCTTAGAAACTCACTTATACAATGGCTGCAGCTGAAGGTGTGAAGTCTTCATAGGAGCTTGATATCCATAGGAATCATATGAGCCAATGAAATCAACTGTAAAGAGGAGTAAGTGCCGTCATTTCTTCTTACAATATTGTATATTCATAAAATAAAAAGGTTAGAAGAATCACAATAATCCTTATCGTCCCAACAAAGAGGTAATGTATAAAGTATGAGTGTAATTTTTATTTTATTATTATTAATTTTTATTTCTTTTAAACATAAATAGTGATGGTGCACAGGGCATAGACAATGATAGATGTACTGAAGATAAACTAAAGAGTGTGTCGATACTAAAGATATGCAGGACGCAGCTAGATTCACTAATCCTCACTTTCCCATGTATTCAGAGAACCTCCCAATTGGGAATCAACTAAACAAAAAGCTAGAAGTATTCTAATATTCAGTATGCAAAGTTTGAACACAATACAAATTTGTGTTTTTAATGATTTATAATTGATTAACGAGGTTGAGCTTGGAAAGTTTAGGTGGACTTTGCGTGTTCCATACTTTGTATTTTGTTTCTATCTGAAAGATTCTAGTAACCTGTAATGAGTGCTGTGAGACCATGATGGCTCTAAGGCTAATGTCAGACGAACGCATTCTGAGCACACTGTGCGTCCGTGCACAACTGATGTACTTTCTGACTGATGATACTGTAGACACCACACAGTCCGTTTTTTTGACTGATGTAGATGGGAAATAACATTAATATGTAAAATGAAAATAATTGATACATGATATGAAAAACCATTTTGTCCGTCAAAAATGCAGTCCGTCTGACTACGTTCCATCACTCACACACAAAGCTACGAGGACGTGGTGCACTCTGTGCGTCCGTCCTAGCGGTTTGACGTTCTTGCCTAAATTGCGTCCGGTGCCACGTGCGTTCGCACTTCTGTGCAGACGTACTTCGTGTGTGGGTCTCTATTGATCATAATTTTATGCTACAACGGACATTAAAATGTGCGGCAACACGGACGTAATCACTGCGTTCGTCTGACACGGGCCTAATTCGGTGCAGGTATTCTTTATGAATTTTAACTTTTTCAAGCTGTCTGCATCTCAGTAGATCTTTTGAGATGAATCTGGATTTACCAAGCAGCTTTAAATGATCCTTTAGGCTAGGGTCAGACTGAGGCAGTGCGAACGCGCGTTCTGGCGCACATAATCACGGCCGCACTAGCAGCAGATGACGGCAATGACAGCCAATATACGAAGACGGTCGCACAAAAGTCCGGCCGCGCAACGCAAGTGGAAAATGAACGCATTTTTCGAGAACGTTAAAACGCGTACTGACGTACAGAGTGCGCTGCGGCCGCATAGCAGCGTGTGCGTGATTAGGAGACGTCAGACGCTGCTAGTGTGCGGCCAACATACGTTCAAACAGCCGGATTTCCCTAGACTTCTTTTTTACCCCATCGTCATGAAATACGTCCAGAATTGCGCATCGTCTGACCACTTAAGCGTATTCCGTGAAAAAATGCGTGCGCACGCATCGACGTACATTTTGACGGTGGCCGCAGAAAATGCGCTCATCTGTCCCTAGCCTGAGTGATCTAGCCCAGTGATAAGACATTTAGACCTGATTTGCGATTTTTATATCACACAGAAGCTTTTGTTCTGTAGTTTAGTGACGGTTTAATCTTCTTGAAAAGGGAATGCGGAAACAGGACAGAACAGGAAATAAGACAATACTCACAGCTGTCCTCCTCATCCATGAAAACTTTACTAACATAACAGGCATAGACAAAACCAAAGAGCTGTAGATGAAAAGGAAAGAAAAACAAGATTGTCAAACCAAATTTCTAACGCAAAGAAATAAGGAAATGCAGTATATACTGTACATAGACAAACCGTAAGGAATGAGAGAATCTAAATGTTTAACAAGGAATCGATTTGATTATGGTGCAAGAATCATTGCCTATTTCTACAAACACTTATTCAGTAAATGTGCTTAGCAGAGCGCAGTATCACATTTTAGTGCATAAGCCCTGTAGAATAATGTGGATAAATAGTGAATTGTATTCCTTTTTTCAGTTTTTCTTTCAGTTATGATATAGCAAAGGAAAACGCAATGTTTTTAATCTAATATGTATAACATCTTCGTATATCATTAACACATATATACGTACACACATCTTTTCACAGCATACTCAGTCTTATCATTGTGGCGCGGGAGAAGCCATCTTTATGTTTACTTTTGGAAGACACTTCACTATTCAACCAAAGACCATGGAGTTAATTGAGAGCTAGTGTTTTTTCACAAATTATGATGTCTTATATAGGTGTCAGTCCTCTGTAAAACACAAAGTGAGCCTTTATCTGCTTTCCAGGTTGTGCACAGTCTCCAGTTGGATAACATGTTTACTCAAAGAAAACGTAATAAGACTGGAGATGCCGTAAAACGAAGTATACTTATATGTATTCAGGTGAAAATATCATAAAAAGGCTATATTAGTATATTATTTATTTAATAATAGTACAAAATATGATTGCTTTCCTTTTAAGGTAGATTAAATGAGAAGAACTTGTTGGACATGGTGACCTAAAAACTTAAGTGTTGTCACTGGTTGTTCTGTAATCTACCTAAATCCCAATGAAGACCCCTATCAGGAGATATTTGTGCAGGTTATTTCCACACTCACCGCCAGAAAGATCTGCAGGGCGCTGCTTAAAGCCTCTATATATGGATAGTCTAGGAGACAACCAGTCACTGTTACCATGTGGTGATCTGCTAGTGACAAAGGGGGGCCACGGACCGGGGTCACCAAGCATCCTGGTCCATTCTCCATCCACCATGATCGGTGCAGGGAGGTGTTAAAGTTCATGATCAGGTCCCTGTGCTGAGGACAGGCCAAGGACAATAGTTATTTTACAGTTTGGAGAGTATGACAATGAGTAGGGCAAAAAAATGGGAATGAAGTTGTGTCATGAAATGAAATGAGAAGGGCTGTGCTATGGAGTGACGATTTGCTAAAGACATGTAAAGTATTGCAGAGTGACTATAAATCAGTTTGGAGATAATATTGAAAAGACTACATAGACATAGCAACTTATTCATTTGGCAAAAAAACCAAAAACAGGATGCATGCAGAAATTCATGTAATTTATAGACCTGTGCACAACGAAAAAAATTTGTTTTAGTTTTGTTTCTGATCGATTTGCTACGTTTTTCAATTTGTTTCTGTGCATTTGTTAGGTTACCGTGATTTTTATTTCGGATTGATTCATTAGTTCAGACGATCGGTAATTCGTAATTCGAATTAATTACTTATTTCATTTTTATTGGTAATTTGTTTTTGGATCAATTCGTATTTAATTTTTATTGTTTCATATTTTGTTTTTATTAGTTATTTAGTTTTTAGAAGTTATTTAATTTTTATTATTTCGGAATGTGAAATGGATGAATTAATTATTACTTAGATCAGGGTAAAAAAGAAAAAAAATACCTAATCCCCTGTCTTTGGTGCTGAAATTTATTCTGTACCAAGGACAGCAGCTATTCTTGGTGCCGAAACCTATTCAGCAACATGGATAGCCGCTCCTCTGGGCTATGTAGCTCCTCGGGCTATGTAGCCCCGCGGGGCTGCTGTCCTTGGTTCTGAATAGGTTTCAGCACCAAGAACTACTGTCCTTGGTACTGAATAGCTTTCAGTACCATAGACAGCCCCCGCCGAACGCAGCCAGACTAAAGAAAAAAAAAAACACTGTGTTCGGCAAACAAAAAATGCCTCGTTTTAAAATTAATTAGGACTCCAAAAATTTCATCAAAAAATCCTAAAAAATGCCTAAAAATCCTAAAAAAATAAATAAATACTTTTTGCTGCTGCTGTTTAAAGCTGTTGAATGAACCACCGAACGTCAGGGCATTTTGGTGCTGTTCTGCGTTCTCTGACTAGATTGACCATTACTTCTCTATGGGGAATTTCTCTGCTGCCGAATCACCCCCAATGGCACCACAGCACTGTCCGTGGCATGTGGTGCTGAATACAACAAATTCAGCACCAAGGCCAAAGGACAGGGACGCGATTCCGACGTTAAGTGAAACAATATAACGAATTGATCCATAAAACCAAAATCAATTAGTTTTATACCGTTTCAGTCCGAATCGATTAGTTGTCGTTCCTTTTAGGACCGGTAGCACTTCAGAAATGCAATGGAACAAAACGAAATGCACATCTCTTACTTTAGCATAAAAGCAGCATTTGCGAATAGGGAGGGAAAGGATAGATTTAGAAGAAGTCAATGGTCAGTATATAAAAATTAGGTAAATTTCAATAGTGCAGGTCTGAGGAGCAGTACATCTACTAACTAAAATTGATACCGCAGCAGAACAAACTAAATAAAGAAGCAAAAATGAAGGTTTTAACAGATGGCAGTGCAAAGTAGTACTGGAGATTATTATTATCATCATCATTTATGTAGCGCAGTTTCCGCAGCGCTTTACAATAACCAAAGGGAACGAGATACAGATAAGTGGACGTAGGATGGTTACAAGAGGTGTAGTTGGTCCTGCTCATAGTAGCTTACAGTGTAGAGGGATTGGGGTAGAGGGGGACAAGGGGAGTTTTACTGGATGCCAGGATCATTCGTGACAGTGGCTCGGGAATGGTGGGGCCATGGAAATGGCTTCAATCATGATGTGTGAGTAGGTGAGCAAAGGGTGAGCTGCATCAGTGATGTAGTACGCTGATCTGAAGAGATGGGTTTTGAGGGATATCTTGAAGGCCTGAAGATTAGGGGAGAGTTTGATAGGGCGAGGTAAGTCATTCCACAGGACCAGAGCTGCCCTTGAGAAGTCTTGGAGGCGAGAGTTGGCAGCGCAGGTGTAGAGAGAGAGAGAGAGAGAGGACAGGTGGAGGCCGCCCACTGACTGAAGTTGTCTAGAAGCGATGTGCTTGTGGAGTAGCGAAGACATGTAAGGGGGGGTCAAGTTATTGAGCGATTTGAACGTGAGCGTCAGGATTTTAAACGGTATCCTGAAACGTACAGGAAGCCAATTGAGGGACCGGCAGAGGGGGGAGGTACGGGAGGAACGTCTGGTGAGAAAGATAACCTGGTACCTGCATTCATTAAAGTGGCAATACAGGCGCTGGGGAGGCCAAAAAGGAGTGAGTTGCAGTAATCAAGTCGTGAAATGACAAGCGTATGAACCAGCACCTGAGCGGTATCTTGCATCAGAAAGGGACAGACGCGGGTAATGTTCTTGAGTTAATAGTAACAGGATTTGTTCACTGATGGATATGGGGAGAAAATGTTGGGACAGAATCTAAAGTGACACCAAGGCAGGGAGCTGGAGGCATCGGGCTAATGAGCGTTCCATTTACTCGTAAAGAGATAGGTGACATTGGGTTGTTCTTAGATGGAGGAACGAGAATTTTAGTTTTTGGCAAAATTGAGTTTAAGGAGGTGGGTAGACATCCAATTCGAGATGGCAGAGAGATATTTAGTGACTTCATCCAGGAGAGCAGGAGAAAGATCAGGGGAGGAGAAGTATATTTCAGGGTCATCAGCGAATAGGTGGTACTGGAATCCAAAGGAGCTGAACAGTTTGCCTAGAGAGGCAGTGTAGATTGAAAAGAGAAGAGGGCCCAGTACTGAACCTTGGTGCACCTGTCACGGATTCCCTATGGAGATAGGTATATGATCCCTGTACGCAAGGTTGTCCTAATATTCTGATCCTTGTAGTGGTTGGTTCTAGTGACTAAAGAGACTGAGACAAGAGCGTTATATATTATATATATATATTATATATATATATATATATATATATACACAGTTGCGTTCAAAATTATTCAACCCCCACTGAAATTGAGTGTTTTGGCCAGTTTGACATTGATTTTGATCATTCAGTCATCTTGCTTACAATTAAATCAAAGAGGCACGTGTAGGTCAGACAAATATAACATTTATAATGAAATAACCACAAATGTCTTTTCTGTGCTCACATCATTATCAGTTTTATTCAACCCCAAGTGACATTCAATCTTAGTACAACATCCTTTTACAGTTATAACAGCTTTTAAACGTGAAGCATAGCTTGACACAAGTGTCTTGCGGCGATCTACGGGTATCTTCGCCCATTCGTCATGGGCAAAAGCCTCCAGTTCAGTCACATTCTTAGGCTTGCGCACTGCAACTGCTTTCTTTAAGTCCCACCAGAGGTTCTCAATAGGATTTAAGTCAAGTGACTGCGATGGCCACTCCAAAATGTTCCAGCCTTTAATCTGCAACCATGCTCTAGTGGACTTGGAGGTATGCTTGGGATCATTGTCCTGTTGAAAGGTCCAACGTCTCCCAAGCCTCAGGTTTGTGACGGACTGCATCACATTGTCATCCAATATCTCCTGGTACTGAAGAGAATTCATGGTACCTTGCACACGCTGAAGCTTCCCTGTACCTGCAGAAGCAAAACAGCCCCAAAGCATGATTGACCCCCTGCCATGCTTCACAGTAGGCAAGGTGTTCTTTTCTTCATAGGCCTTGTTCTTCCTCCTCCAAACATAGCGTTGATCCATGGGCCCAAACAGTTTCTAATTTTGTTTCATCAGTCCACAGAACACTATCCCAAAACTTCTGTGGTTTGTCCACATGACTTTTGGCATACTGCAGTCGACTCTTCTTATTCTTTGGAGACAGCAAGGGGGTGCGCCTGGGAGTTCTGGCATGGAGGCCTTCATTGCGCAGTATGCGCCATATTGTCTGAGCTGAAACTTCAGTACCCACATCTGACAAATCTTTTCTCAGTTCCTCAGCAGTCCCACGGGGACTTTTCTCCACTCTACGCTTCAGGTAGCGCACAGCAGTCAAAGTCAGCATCTTCTTTCTGCCATGACCAGGTAGCGTTTCAACAGTGCCCTTTGCCTTGAATTTGCGAATGATGCTTCCTATGGTCTCTCTTGGTATGTTTAACATCTTTGCATTCTTCTTATAGCCATTGCCCTTCCTGTGAAGAGTAATCACCTCTTCTCTTGTCTTCCTGGACCATTCTCTTGACTTCACCATGTTTGTAACCACACCAGTAAATGTCTAGAAGGAGCTGAGTATCAGTCATTTTAAAGCTGCCTAATTGGTGCTTATTATGCTTTATTGCTGCTCCGTGACATCCACAGGTGTTTTCAATACCTGATTGAAAACACTTGAATGAACCTCTGTTCTTCAGAGTGGTAGTCTTTAAGGGGTTGAATAATTGTGTCAATGAAGAATTCACAAAAGAAACATTTACTACTGTATTACAAAACCAATTGATGTCATTTTAGTTGCATATGGTTCTTTAAAAAGTCCTTGTAGGATTTCATTCTGAATACAATTACAAATGTACACTAAATTCCCTAAAACCCTTTACAGCATTGGGGGTTGAATAATTTTGAACACAACTGTATATATTTGCAAATAGACACCAGATACCTGTAAACAATACTGAGGATCCAGATAACAAAAACACAGGAGTTATGTATCGCTAGATTCGGAGGTGTAAACAGAAGAGTAATCGGTAGCCACAGCCACGGGTCAAAAACACAATAATGGTCGATTTCCAAAAGCCAGAGGTCTATACACAAGAGTGGTCGTTATCCAGAGGCAAAAGGTCTATACACAAGAGTGGTCGTTATCCAAAGCCAAAAGGTCTATACACAAGAGTGGTCGTTTATCCAAAGCCAGAAGGTCATACACAATCAATATAATATATTCAGAACGCTGGGAGCACTGTGGGAATGTGAGAACACGACAGCGCGCTGATCTGGGCTATCTGAAGGCCTTAAATACCAGATCGCTTGCTATACTAAGTGGCCCCGCCTCTCCGGGCGTCACATGATCGGCGCCGGTGTGCATTATTATCTGGGGTTCGGCAAGCGAGCAGCGTGGAGGAGGCTGCTGGGTGCCGGAGCACCCCAACAGAGACAGGCTGCAGGGGGTGGTACTTCCAGAAAATTTTTATACTAAACGATCGTTGGGACAGGTAGGAAGACAACCATAAAAGAACCGTACCATGAAGGCCTATATCACCGAGAGTTTGTAGGAGGAGCACTTGGTCAACTGTATCAAAGGCAGCAGAGAAGTCAATAATGATTAGTAGAGAGTAGCACCCGATAGTAAGTAATTGGATTGTTTTGTAAGAGCTGTTTTTGTTGAGTGCAGTGAGCAAAAGCCAGATTGCAGAGGGTCAAAGAAAGAGTGGGTGTTGAGGTAGTAAATCAAAGAGCATACGCAAGCTTTTCAAGGAGTTTGGAGGCAAAAGGGAGCAGGAACATGGGGCGGTACTTGGAGGGAGTATTTGGATCCAGAGATGGCTTTTTTAGGATTGGAACTACCGTGGCATGTTTGAGGGGAGCAGGAAAGACCCCAGAGGATAAGAACAGATTAACCCCCCTGACGGTATTCCCGAGTGTGCCTCGGGGTTAACTTTCAGTGCTGAAATCGGCAACGCCGAGCCACACTCGGGCTGCATACATACCTTTACCTGCGCTCCCTCGCTGACCTCTGCGATCGCATTCTCCTCCGGCGATCGCAGCGTTTTGCTTCCTGGTTCCCTTCTCGCGAGAAGGAAACCAGGAAGTATGACATCGCGATTGTCCGGAGGTGACAGCAGAGGACAGCGAGGGAGCCCTGGGACAGGTAATGTATGCAGCCCGAGTGTGGCTCGGGTTACTGCTTTCAGCAATGAAATTAACCCCGAGCCACACTCTAATACCACCAGGGGGCCAAATAAATTGTAACGCTTCTGACATATAAATTATGTCAGAATCGTAACGCCAGGGAGGTTACAGGTGTGGGTCAAGGAAGGTATAAGAAAAACAGAAAGTGTTTTGGTAATATGTGAAGGAACGGGATCGAGGGGGCAGGTACTGGGATGAGAGGAGCAGAATAACTTGAAGACCTCTGGTTCAGTCGCAGAAGGGAACAAGTTAAACGTGTGAGGATAGACATGAATATCTTCCTGCATGGGTGGTGATGGCATTGTTCAGAGTTTAGTTCTTATCTGTTTAATTTTGGTTGAAAAAGCATGCTATGTATTCGGCATTGAGGTCAGTGTGAGGAACAGCCATAGCAGGATGGAGAGGAGAGTTGAACTTGCCAAACAGGTGTTTTGGGTTCTGGGAGTGAGTGTGTATGAGGGCCGTATAATATGACTGCTTGGCTAGAAAGAGGGCAGAGCTGTAGGACTGGAGCATGCATTTATAGCGAAGATAGTCCGAGCAGAAGTGGGTCTTTCTCCAGTAACGTTCAGTAGTTCTAGAATATCTTTGGAGATGCCAGGTCAATTTGTTGTGCCAGGGTTGTAGGTTTTGCCACCTCATTGACCAAGGTTTTGATGGTGCTAACTTACCGAGGGTGGAGGAAAGAGTGGAGTTGTAGTGAATAATGGCTTCATTAGGACAGGAGAGCGATAAGACAAATGATCATGAGAGCAGTACAGATATATCAGTAGAGAATTGCTGCAGATCAAGAGAGTGGAGATTTCTGTGAGTCTTATAAAGTTTGGGTTCAGATGGCTGAGGTGACTGGTTGAGATAGCTAGGAAAGGAAATATCATGCATAGGACTAGTGCAGGACAAAGGGCTACTAACATGTTGTTGATGAATGCCTAAGCATGGAGAGCACCACATGTATTGTAGTCATAGGTGTGCAGAAGGAGGGTGCCTGGTATCCCAATAAAGGTTCCAAGGGTGCACATCCTAATGTAATGGTCTGTGCACACTAGTGATTGCAGTATTAGTTGGCATGAAACAGAAAATGCAAAATGTTCAATGATGAATGATGGAGAAGGTAAACGAACTGGGGGATGTGTAGAAGATTCTACTGATAATGTCTTACCTGTGATAGATGTCCTACTTCCAGGTAGAAACAGATAATAAATGCGTTCCAAGCTACCCATAATGCCAGCCATACAGAATACTGCAGTCAGATTACAATTGAGAATAAAATATCATTATTACAAGAACAGTGTTAGAACAAAAGAGAATCTGTTTGTAGTAACCAAGTAGTTACAGTAATACATTCAATTTGCACCAAAACTGTTTTGTAGGAATTTAAATAAGGGGCAAAATCTCCCATCCCCATGGTATATGGAAGATGCTAAAGATTGGAATTACTCAACTACGATGATATACATTCATGATGACATTGGTTCATAGATAACATATTTATGGCAAATGCATATTTCAGAGACCCAATAGATTCATTATATTGAACATGTGAACATTTTCCTTTGAACCCTAAATATATTCTACGAACTACCAATACCATAATACTCTTAAAATCTTAGAAAATGCTAGTTAAACAATGACATTTATTACAATTTTAGATTATCACTATCACTTTTAGATTTGAATTTCTCGGCTGCTGGTTACTAGTAACATTGGCGCGTTGGAAGTGTACCAGCGTCACTATTTCTGAGACCAATCACGTCAGCAATCGGTCTCAAGGAGAGGCTGCAATGGACCAGAGCTGCGCATGCCACAGGCACTATGGGACTTGCAAACGTAGACTTTGCAAATCCCGTTACAGTGTGCAATTTGCGTTTCCTACACTACGCAAGCAGTGCAAATTGCACAGAAAAGTTTCAGGGACTTCTGGACAAAAAGTAAAATTGGGCAAAATATAGAATATTAGAATTACAATTTAGCAGAGGCTGTGAGGCTTTCAGCAGCTTCTGCCCAAATATTTAAGGGCAAAAAAACGGACCTCCACTTTTCAGTGGAGTGTTCCTTTAAAAAAAATATTTTCTGTCAAAAAGAGTTACAGTAGCTAAATGCTTATTTATCCTGACTGGATCAATTAAGGCTTATTTAGAATGATTCTTTAAACCCTTTTAAAGTATATCAAGCAAGTTAAAAGTATATATATTACTTCCCCCAAAAAAGGCTGACTTACCATTATAAGATACCTAGATCTGTAATGCAGGGTTCCAAATATTCCCAATATTACTGCCATAATGTGTATGAAGTTGACTAGTATTGGAGCCCACTGGTAGCCAAGGAAGTCAAAGATTTGTCTCTGTAGTGCAGCTGCCTGTTGTAAATAAAAGATGCATAATATTATTCCCACTTGGCAAAACATTGCCTAGTGACAGCAATTATGAGGTCCATTCCACAAAAAAAGCAAGTAATGTAATATTGGTGCAGCTGTACACTTCATAAACTGCTCTACCACAACCATAAAAGGTTTATAGGGTCATTTTCCCTGGGTCTAAGAGAACATTATTGATTTATTGATAACATATGTTTGCAGGTCGAGGTCATATGTCTTAACTATGTGAGTGTATGTGTTTATATCTCCATGCGTATGTGTATAAGCCCTGCTGCCTGGATGGTGTATGGGGTTAAACAGGTAGTGACATGGATGAAGAAAGGGGATAATTAAAGAGCTTTCATCTGCAGCAATTTTCATCTTTGATTGGATTATCGAACAGAAATGGAGCCATGCACCAGACACTGTCTATTGGCACATTAACTCCTTCAGTACGTTAATATTAGACGCAAACGCATCTGAATGTCATCTGAATTTTCCACTTGGCAGTGTTATTTATAAACCCCTACCCCATTTCCACTCTTAAGTATTCAAAATTGTGTAGACTATGATAGAAAACAGAAAAAACATAGTGATAAAATACAGGGTTCATATCATCCCTGCACAGATCAACAAGCAATATGCTGAACATTTAAGTAATCTGTGATTGACACCCGGACACAGGCCCGGATTAATATTTTGGTGGCTTTTTTTGTAATTTAGTGAATTGAAAACATATTTTTGGTTATTTAATAGTGTAGATACGGACATAGCTAACCTGGCAGATACTGTGTGTGATTAATTTTTCATTCAGATATCAATCATTTAAAGAGTGTAAAAAATTTTTTTCCCCATTTTATCATCCAAATCTTTGTGGTTATATATTCTATATTGCATTCGTGTTAAAAAAAAAGTAAAATGGAAACCTGTTACTGTATTTTTTATGCAATTTTAACCAAAAAAATAATATAAAAAAGAAATATTTCCCTTGTGTTTTGGATCATGTTTTTTTTATGAATAATATGACTATGTATAAAATACTGACCTTGCTCCCAGCATGGGAAATGAGAATGCAAGTAATGGCAGTGGTATTGCTCATTTTATACGTGACAAATGGACAATGCCATCGCTTTGGAACAAAAAAAAATGTAAAAATTTTTCTTTTCTTTTAGATTTTACATGGTCAGGTTTGGTATTAATGCAAAGGCCAGACTCTGCCCTGTCCAATGACACCTCACTTGACCTTGTGAGGTGTAAAAAGTAGTGACGCAGGGGTCCAAAGTTCCCCGCAGTGCTATTCGCTGCAGTGCAGCAGTTTAGGTTTTTGATGTATCGATTCGTAACAATGGATTGTACAATCACCCATCACCTCCACACTTGTTGGTGACATGAGAAATGTGATGGTTTGTTAATGCAGCATCATTGCTTACTTTATAATTGAAAAGTGAAAAATATTACTGTTGGAAAGAAAAAGAAAAAGTAAATATTTATTATTATTTTTTTTGTTACTTCAAACCTGTTCATTTTAAAGGCCGTGCTCTGGCCTTTCCAGTGATACCTCACTTGACCCCGTAGCTGCTGTGGAGTTGGAGATACATGGGTCCAAATGCAGACATAGTTATCCTTTCTCTGGGCCTATCCTGAGGCATGGGCCTGGAGCTGCTGCTCCTCCATCTGCCCCTATGTTAATCCGGCCCTGCCCAGACATCAGATTTTACTTGTCACACAAATCTTGAAAAAATGTTCTCTGTAGGCTGAATGTCCACTGAATCCGTAGTCCTATGACCATTTCGTTCATCAAACTATGGACGACATCGGTCGTACGAGTAAGTACGACTAGGGTCGTCCACTAAGAGTGACTATGGATGACCCAGGTCGGATGTCTACGGACGACTTAGAGCAACTGGTCGGATAACTACGGATGATCCAGATCTAAAACTCAGTTCATTCTGGTTTTGGAAACACTGCAGTCCTTTGTGTGTGAGAGAATGGATATGATATGGCCAAGCTTTTATTATTGGTAGAAAATCCATATGTGATATGGTGCTGGCTGAAGCAAAAACGTCAGTGTTGGGTGAACCCAATATAGCAGAAAAGGAACCGATTAGGTGAGTTCCACCATTTGCACAAAGAACTCCAGGAAGACGCTACAAAGTTCTTTGATTACTTTAGAATGGGTCTGGAGACATTCAAGTACATTTTAGATGCAATTCGGCCCTCTATAGAAAAGCCTTCAGATTTCAGAGAGACCATATCACCCAAGGAATGATTAACCGTCACTCTTCGGTAAGTGACTTTATTACATTTGATATATACACTGAACTCCATTGCCTACGTGATCTTCGTGTGTGTGCTTATATGATACATAAATAAAAATAAAATTACAGGCACTACAGTTGTGCTATATAAAACAGTATTTAATTGGTTTATGAATCGTAAACCAATATTTTTTTTGTAAAAAATTTTATCACAACATTTTTTTAAATCACAGAATGCAACATTTCTGATTAAATATAAAATATATAATACAAATATGAAACAGATTGCCCTGAGAAAGTAAATTAAAATAAAGGTGACTCAAGGTACTGTGTCAGCATATATTTTTTTCTTCAGAACTTTAAGCGATGTCAATGAACATTGCAAACATGTGCAAAATATCTAACAAAATATATTAACATATTTAACAAATTATAAACTCTTATTTAGCTATTAATGATAAACATTATAAAAACATTAAGGACATGGTTGTGCCCTCAAGCTCAGACTCCAAAGAGCCATAGAACTCCCTCAAGCAGGGGTGAAGAATGGGTCGGAAACCAGTGGTGTGGGTTCCTCTGCTGGAGCTGCAGCGCTTGATGGGTGGTGAATGAGTTTAAGGGTTAGACGTAGGTTGACTTGCTTGTCTTTTGCCAGGTTGGTGTTGGCTTACAGCTGCTGGCGCTTCTTCCTCATCACTGAGGACTTTCAGTAATTTTGTGTGCACAGCATTTTGAACGTGCATAGGGATTCTCTCAAGGAGCGGAACCATGCTCATCAAAAAATGATGATGGCTGTTCCCCCTCATTTGGCAACTTTCAGAAAGAATTTTAAGCTTTTCTTTCTCTATTTGGACAAGCTGATCGTCGGCAGACTTCTCCAATCTTTTGCACTTCAGTACATGTGGTCTTTGTGACTGCTGGTTGGTACCCGGCTCACTCCACGGTTGTGACTGTGGCGTCAATATTTCCAATTGTGGTTGAGGTGAGTTTGGAATGGTCAACTCAGATGGCTCATCTGCTGAGGTCTCCAGAAACCCTCCTCCACATATGCTGTGCTGCCCTGCAGTCCGGTGAGACATTTCCATGGAGTTTGCTGGGTGCGACAGTGTCAACCACAAGCAGCATGTGCTTGTAGAAAGCCCACGTAGATGAGGTTTCTGAAGCTGCATTTTCTTACTTGTGCGCCTGAATTTTTATATAGGCTCCCAGCAAAAGATGAAAAGAAGATTCCACCACCTCTTCTACACCTCTTCCACTGCAACAAAACGAATGTTTGATTAAGTGAGAATGTAAATAACCATATTATTTTGATTGGATATTTGTATTTACTCATATAATGTTATTTTATTGCAGATGCTTGGTAACGCGATCGTCATTCAAAACCCTTGGCTATTCTATTTGAATTTCAGATGTCACAGTTGGAAGGATTGTCCAGGAGACCTGCCAAGCAATTTGGGACAAACTGCGGCCTCTACAAATGCCCTTCCCATAGAATGAGGAGATGGGGCCCATTATTGAGGGCTTTTGAGAAAAGTGTCCCTTTCCTAATTGGGTGGGGTGCGTTCACAGTAAACATAGCCGCATCCTGAATCCCAAGCATTCGGGCAGCATATTTAGGAACTACCAACAGTTTTATTTGATAGTCCTACAAGCAGTTGCGGGCCTGGATGACAAGTTCATTGCTATTGACGAAAGTGCTTAGGGCAAAGAGAGTGATGGTTGGATTTTCAGCAATTCAAATCTGTCCAGGAGGCTGGAGCAAGGAGCGGTGGGCGTGCGCAGACACACCGTCCTACCTGGAACCAACATTACAGCCTCACATGTTCTCTTGGTGATGAAGCCTACCCAGTAAAACCCTACCTCATGAGGCCATACCCAGCAGCCAGACTTGGCCCATCGGAAACAATTTTCAATGGACACCCATCCCGAGCACGAAAAGCCACTGAATGAGCTTTTGGTATAATGAGCAGCAAATGGTGACTTCTGCAGAAGGTCATGGAAATTGAGCTGGCATTTGTGGATAACATAATCAAATGTATTTGCTTGTTGCTTAATATCATATTTGACAAAAATGGGGAGCAGCAAGTGGCAGCTTTCACTACACAGCAAACAGTAGCTTAAATAAGATCTGTGTCAATGGGGGAAAATTGGGGTGTCGGTGTCAGTGTCACTTCTGCCATTAACATCCGGGGAAAAAAAACGTAACTTTTTTTGCACTGAAGAGGTGAACAACTGAGCATATGTTATGTACCTGGATTGTGTTTTTGTTGCCTACTTTTATTGTTTATTCGATTTATATTGTTGTATATATAGTATATTTTTGTTGCCTACTTTTAATGTTTTTTCTATTTATATTGTTATTAATAAATCATTAATTTGTTATTAATTAATTATTTAAATGTTTAAATTTAAATGTTAATTTTCTTTGGCACCATTTTCTTCAGTGACTCGTTGCAGAGCTTTCTCTGGACGTCTCTGGCTTGGTACTTGGTATCCCTCATGTCCCACAAAGGACATAGCTCACGCACGATACTGTTGATCAATAAAAGCTATAAAAATTCATTAAAATGTGTGCGAATATAAAAAAAGGTCTATTAAAAAATAATGAAAAGGTCTGTTACAGAATAAATTAGTTCTCTACGATTAGTTTGCTATGGTACAATTTTGCTGTCACCCCAAAATTGCACCGTACAGAGAAATTCACCATTCGGGTGACATGTTCGGTGCTTATTGAATAAACCCATTTGCACAGCTGCAAAGGAGCCTACCCTGCCCTACTCCTGTCCCCTACACAAACAGTGCTAGACCCACCTATCTCCCATACATAAAATTATTTATACAGAAAAAATGGCGTCGCGCCTGTACTCACCTGTCAGGATCCCTGGCTGTAGCCATTCTGGAACCCCCCCTGGTGGTACACTTCATGTTTTGCTCCTGTCATGCAAACCAGCAAAGTAACAGTTAAAACACCTGACACACACACAGGCACACAGATAAAGGCGTCACGCCCCAGCCAGACCTTTGCTGGATCATTACAGCTCTTGTGCTGAGAGAGTGAGGTGCTACTAACTCGCTGCTCTGCTGTACCAATCTGTTCCTGTTGATTATTTATGTTTCCTGCAACTGCACCATCATCCTTCTGAGAATCATCCGGTCAGTTTATTTCCATATCATCCTCCATACCCCTTCCCACCTGCTTATCAGTGCAGGACACTGCATCCTGGGCTCATACCCCTGCCATCCAGGTACCATCCCCACGATCCTGACAGAATGATCCAGCCAAATACAATTGAGCCCGCAGTGCTGCACTTTATGGTGGAGTTATTGAAAAAGACTTTCCAGGACCTGTTTAAAAACCTGACTGATTCCCTGGTGAAATTGCTGCAAGATATGTGGGGCTCCTCGACTTAGGCTAGGGTCAGACGAAAGCATTTTTCCCCGCGAACGTGAAAAAGTGCGTCCGAACGCATTGACGTATTTTTTCACGGAATGCGCAAAAACGGTCAGACGACGTGCATTTTCGGGTGTTATTTTGTACGGATCGTCAATAAAACTCTTTTTGCGTCTGGACGTTATGTAGGCTGGACATTAGCAGTGTCTGACATCTCCTAATCACGCAAACACGCCACTATGCCGCAGCTGCGCACTCTGTACGTCAGTACTAGCGGTTCAGCGTTCTCAGAAAAATGCGTTCAAATTCCACTTGCGTTGCACGGCCGGACTTTTGTGCGGCCGTACATCGTATATTGGCCGTCATTGCCTGGCATCTGCTGCTAGTGCGGCCGTAATTATGTGCGCCAGAACGCACGTTAAAAGTGCGCTGGTCTGACCCCAGCCTAAGGAGTGCACTCCTGCAGCTAACAAGCACAGAGAACCACTGTCCCCTGAAGAACGTGCTAGGAGACTGGCAGACAATCTCTGCCTGTACTGCGGGGAAAGGTCACATTGGGTCTCAAATTGCCCATCAAAACCTGCCAGACCCGCGGATGTTAAGCCAGTGCCAAAGTCTGCTGCAACTCCCAAGCACGCTCCAGTGCTTAGAACTCTGAAGCAAACCCAGGCTTCCAGGCCTGCTTCTATGTCTAAACCTGCTTCAGAGAGACCTGTGGCACCTAAGCCGGTATCCTTGCCCAAACCGGCCCCCAGGGGAGTTACTGCACGAGACACGAGAGTCTACACCCAGAAAACCTCCTGTGCCAAAGAGGTCCCCAAAACCACATCCTCCCCCCAAACCTGTACCAAGAAAACCTCCTGCACCCAGACCTGTCCCCAGAAGATCCTTGCCCGCTGCGCCCAGGAACCACCGGGTATCTCTGGAGTCCATCTATGATCAGGAGGAGTCTGAAATTCATATGGATGAAGAGACCAATATGCCAGTAGATTTATATCCAGTTATTCCCATGGATGTTGAAAGTACATCTGTGGAACCAGAAGCAATGGACATTATGCTTACACAGGTTCCAGGTGAAACCACAACTCCCACCACTCCCAGCCAACAAGATCTGGCCATCTATGAGAGTGAAGATACGGATTATGACCCTCTATGTGAAATCGTGGCAATTGGCCGTCTATCCATGGATTATTCAGATTCCGAGCAAGTACCAAGGGGTACCACCCGGGACAGCTTCCTTACCAGGGACGAAGGGGTGGAGGCTGCCACCACCTCACCCCAAATGAGAGCTTGGCATAACATCTATACACCCAGTGAGGAGTCCGCTCATGAATGGAATATCTGTGAGGACTACATACCCACATTTTCAGATGGCACCAAGGTAGGTATCAGCATGATGAACAATTCTGTTGTCCCCAACACCCTGGAGGGTGACACCTGTAAGAAGTCCAGATCTAAGGCGCGGAGAAAACAGAGGAAGAACCATCTCCTGACCTGTGTTACCATACCCAATGCTGGAGGGACCCAGGATAAGCTCCAGGATACACCTGTCCCTATGCCATCTGCCTATGTGGGCACGAAGTTCCCTGGTAACCCTGCCTCCTACCGGTGTCCCTCTGTTTTCAGGAGTCTACGAGACTGTGGCACTCGAACACATCCTGATTCTCCACCTGAAGACCCGGATTCTTATACTGTCCAGGGGATCTTCGTTATACCCACACAGGACCCTGTAACAGGCAATTGGACGTATTCTCCTGCCCGCTGACGTCCAGCTACAGCCACTTTTGGGTCACCCAGTGTGTGCCCGTAAAGGGGAGGGTACTGTCAGGATCCCTGGCTGTAGCCATTCTGGAACCCTCCTGGTGGTACACTTCATGTTTTGCTCCTCTCATGCAAACCAGCAAAGTAACAGTTAAAACACCTGACACACACACAGGCACACAGATAAAGGCGTCACGCCCCAGCCAGACCTTTGCTGGATCATTACAGCTCTTGTGCTGAGAGAGTGAGGTGCTACTAACTCGCTGCTCTGCTGTACCAATCTGTTCCTGTTTATTATTTATGTTTCCTGCAACTCCACCATCATCCTTCTGAGAATCATACGGTCAGTTTATTTCCATATCATCCTCCATACCCCTTCCCACCTGCTTATCAGTGCAGGACACTGCATCCTGGGCTCATACCCCTGCTATCCAGGTGCCACCCAGGTACCATCCCCACGATCCTGACATCACCAGAGCGGCTGCAACAGCCAGGAGTAACAGCCCCGTTCGTGTATAAAACACAACAAGAAAAAAAAAATGATGAAATAAAAATGTCATCTGCGCTCGTTTCTATACAATTCCATGTATAAATAAAACTCACCATTTTTCTGCCTCTCCTTAGCTGAAAAGCAGCAGGAGAGCATGCAGCTGCTCAGAAGAGCAGCTTTTGGTACATTGGTTAGGACTCACTCTACAAAGAGGTGCCTTGATGGGGCGAGTGAGCTTACGTTTCAATGGCCATTAAAGCAAACTAAAACCTCTGATAGTGTTTTGTTACACATGGAATTGTATAGAAACGAGCGCAGATTACATAATTTTTTTCTTGTTATTAAATTATTTATAATAACAAATTGAATTAAGTGCAATTTTTTACTCACCCAATTAGTTTCTCTGCATCCATCTTCTTCCTGATCTGCAGATGTTGTGCGAAAAATCCTGTTAAAATGGGAGTGGTCATCTGTCTGACGCGGTCGTTCCATGTCGTCAGAAGTCGGACACAATGGACAATGGTTCAATCTCCTCCATGTTGTGGGACAGTTGAACAACGACGGGCGATAATAGACGAATACAAACCAGATCCAGCCTTAATATTTTAAGTATGTGTAGGGTGAGAGTATTCATAGGGGGTTGCCCACTAATTGTCGTTAATCCACTAATACTGAAAACTACCATTATTGCAACCATGATAAATTTTAGCAATCCAATAGGGTAACTCAAACAAGAGCCATTCATGGTGCCGAAATGCCCCAAGTGTGACAAGAAGACATCTGTGAAAATAATGTAAATGTACAAATACTCCATTATGTTTATAAGGAATAGGTTCTCAAAATTATAACTTAACTTTATGTTGTTCACTGGACAATATGTTTATTGTAGACAGAAAAAAAATAAGAGGAACAATTAGGGTTGCCAGACTGTATGGGCCCTATTACATTCTTAACGTTAACGTTGGCGCTCAGCTGTGTGAGCGTTAACGTTAGGTTAAGTTGCCCTAGCGTGGGCCGACTATATTACAATCCGAATGCTAACGGGTTAAAAAACCCGTTAGAGATTCAGATCTTGCGCTTTTCAGCGTGCGCATACTGTACTTTACGCTCCCAATGCTTAACATGGGGAGCGCAAAGAGTTAATTAGCATTAAGATTACAAAGTCCTAACACTAATTACTTCCAATTGCGGTTAACTCAAAAGTTAACCACAGCTAGGAGCTGGTGCTAACTGATTCCGCTTCAGCAGAATCAGTTATCACCAGCTGAAAAAAACCAAAAATTAAATACTCATCTCTCATTCCGCGGCGAGAACAGCAGCTCAATCTGCTTCTTCTTGCTGCCGGGAGCAGAGGGAGACTGAGGAATATGCTGGCGCTTTATAAATAAGGAATAATAATAATAATAATAAAAGGCCCCATTCTCCCTTTGCGATCACTCCGCCGACCTGCCGGATCTCGTGAGAGGCGAGATCCTGCAGGTCATGTAATCGGCAGTGGAAGCCTCAATGGAGTCCTTTGGATTCCATGCAGGGGATGCTTGCGGCGGTGCTTAGGGCTGCCTCTTGCATCCTGAGGCATAGTGCCACATTACATGGCAGGCTGCTGGACTAGCGCCTGCCCTGTAATATCATGCTAAAATGGGGACGCTAAGGAGAAACCTGCAGGTGCAGGTTTTCTTCCTTCCTTAGCACCCCCGTTTTAGTGTGATAATTGTATTAGGGCCCTACATGTTTTCCTGGACATATATAATTTATTCATGCTGAGGGACAGTGCATGCAAAAATACTACCATGAAATATATACAATTAATGTAGTGCAAGTCAGAAATTAAAATGGCAACCCAGTTCACCTACTTTGATTTGGTACCAGATTTCCCTGTTGAAGCAAATTAGCTTTACATGTGGCAGGGTATTACCTCCCCTGTGCTCTCCCTCTGCATGAAATAATAACATGTGACCAGGAAAACATGGGGGATCTGGCACCCCTGGAGTGGAATCATTGGCAGTAAAAAAAAAATAATACAGAAAGTATTAGATCAAGAATCTCTTTGAATTACCCTGTTAGTATTTCACTTTTGCATGGCCACATGAGGCACTGGTGCTATATTTTTCTAGTCCTGTCTGTAGTGATCAAGTACTGTGGATTAGGGTATCTGGAATCCTGACAACATGCAATGCCAAGAAAATCAGGGCTTTAAATAATCATGAATATTTTCAAGCTGCTATCTCCTTATATAACTCACAGTTTGATTCTAGATTCACATATTGTAATAGTAAATATGAGTGAATGATGCAAACCAAAACTGAGAAGGAGACAGCAAGTAAATACTCCTGCAGGTGTAAACGATGGAAAACAGGAAACTGCAGGTACCAAATTCGTAGCACATGAAATATCTACATCAATGGCTGTTTTCTCACTCCATTGTAAAGCAAGTTGAACTAACAAAAGCTCTTCTGTATACTGTAGTTATTGAAATACACATGATCTATCTTAAGTCTCATATTTTATTTTCCCTCAAGCAGAGGATGGGATGCTAAAATAGTAAGACGTCTCATAATGCAATAGAACTGATTAAATATGTGAGAATCTTTGTATAACTTCACTGAAAATATAGACTAAAGAAGACACCACACCGTTTTCTCCTCCCATACATAATTTGTCTTTAACTCAGGCTTTTCTTTTACCTTTATTTAATTTATGGAGATTTTTTGCACTCCTATCATTCGACAGGTTTAAGCAGGCGAATCCCATACGTTTTAATGGGGAAGAAAATAACCTGTTTTTTTAAATATTTATTCAACCACTTATTCTTGTCATTTGCAGCAATAAGTCTCTTTATTATTTTAAGACTTTCTTGGTATATTTTGGTGAAAAATTTTATTCGGATTTTTTTTACATGATATTTTTTTTATTCTGTAACAGGCTTTTTTATTGTTATTCATAGGACCTTATATATAATTTTCAGCCATTTTCATGCACTATTTTTTTTTAAACGAGTATCAAAAGTTGTATTAAAAAAATAAATTACCCCGTTGGGCAGCTGGTTGGCTTTTTTCAGATGCATTCGGCGATCTGTTCGGCAGATCGTTGGATCATTGGTTCGATTTTGTGGTTTGAGGAGGCATTCGGTGGTTTATTGGATCGATTTTTGCAGTTTTTCGATTTCTTCAGTGGTTTTTCAGTGGTGTTCGGTGCATCAATTTGGCACACTTCAGGGGATCCTGCAGTGAATGCTGAATTCAACGCAGGGTCGGCGAATTAAGGGTGCTGAAGTGCACTGTGGGAGAGAGCACTGAAATTTCGCTGAAACTTTGGTGCTCTCTGAATAACCCCTCAAGAGTTTTGCCAAAAATGGAGTTGCCGAAGCAGTTGTTGGACGTTGGCGAAAACCACCTAATTGCGCCAATAACCTCTGAATTGAGCCGAATTGGCATTGGAAAATTCTTCTGAACTGAGAAAAAAGTCTCCTATTCTCCTTATAGGAGCTTAAATCAATAAAAATGTGTCTAAATAATAAAAAAGGGATTAAAAAAAAATAATAAACAGATCTGTTCCAAAAGTCAAGTCTTTTTGAAATAAACAAAAATGTCTAAAAAAAAAATACAAAAAGATCTTTAAAAGATATAAAGTGTTTATGCAAAAAAAAATAATCATAGCATTAATCTAATTATGTCCCAGACACCAGGAAAGGAATTTCTGTTGTATCACTTGGGTATAAATATGTGTGTTTTGACAATAAGCCATTATGCTTGAGACAGTGTGATCGTGTTGCCCGTGATATTGGGTTCATTGCAAAACATGCAAAAGATGCTGTCCTGTTCTGTTTTTGTTGGAGTGCTAGGACCAGAGGGAGAAACTAGTCACGACAGCCAAGGGACCACATAGACCTTGGTTCATTTAACAATTTCATTATTACTCATATTGGTTACAATAGTTAAAACACATCCTTAGACTTGGACATTAGGTAGAGAGGCCCCTGCTTCCTTAGGAACTTACATTCAAAATCACATATATGCAATAAACCAAGGGGAGAACACTCCATCACACAAACCTCATGAAATTCAAAGACATACAAGGTTTAGAAAGATTTGTCAAGATTAAAAAAATGTTAACACAGATTTTCCACAACCTAATTCAGATAACAAATAATGGGAATACAGTTCACAAAATATGGCCACATATTGTTTAACCCTGTCACTGCTGAGGCATTTCACAGCTGTGTGCTGAGCTCATTTTTACCGCTTTTGCTCATCATGTTTAAACGCGATTTGAAACCACGTTTTATTATATGACCCAGACATATTATATATCGTTCTTTCCGGCAGACTCAGCAGATTCATAATATATCATGTTTATATGTATACGTCCTGCCTGTATATTATAACAAAAAATGCAATAAAAATATACATGTTTTTATTTTATTTTTTTTAATTTTGTTTTTACATTGCACATGGTCATGTTTGGTATCATTCGAAAGGCCATGCTCAGGCCTTTCGAATGACACCCTAGCTGCCACGGTTCTGGAGATATCGGTGTTCAAAGGAGGGGCTTAACTTCAGCGTCTGAGGACGCTGAAGTCAGAACGCCGCGGGACCCCGGACAGAGAGGTGAGTATCTCCGCCGGGGCTCCCGCTTGCGGATGACATGTGGGGAACGTCCTCCGCATATAGCGGGAGTCAATGAGGACGTTCTCCACACGTTATCCGCAGCGAAGGGGTTAATCCTGTCACAATGTGTCCCATCTGCGTCAGGTCCTAGTCTAAAACACCTATGGCCCTATTCCATAGTGAATGCTAACTGTAGCCTTTGTTTGAGTAAGCGTCAACAACAGGATAAGTGACTTTATGCCACCCAGATTACCTTCCTAACGCTAAGGCTGGGGTCAGACCAGCGCATTTTTAACATGCGTTCTGGCGCACTTAATCACGGCCGCACTAGCAGCAAATGACGGGCAATGACCGCCAATATACGAAGTACGGTCGCACGAAAGTCCAGCCGCGCAACGCAAGTGGAAAATGAACGCATTTTTTCGAGAACGCAGAACCGCTAGTACGGACGTACAGAGTGCGCTGCGCCCGCTAGCGGTGTGTGTGTGTGATTTGGAGACGTCAGACCCTGCTCGTGTCCGGCCAACATAACGTCCAGACGCAAAAAGTTTCCTGGTTTGGATTCGTAAAACATCACGCACGAAAATGCGCATCGTATGACCGTTTTCGCATATTCCGTGAAAAAATACATCAATGCGTTCGGACGCACTTTTTTACGTTCGCGTGTAAAAATGCTTTCGTTTGACCCTAGCCTAAACAGTTAAAAAAATCAGCGCATCGGTTAATACACTCACTTGCACAAGCATACTGTATTTTGCGCTCCTCATGTTAAGCATAGGGTGCACAATCAGCATTAGGATAAGTAAGGTATTACAAAGTCCTAACGCTAATTATCTTACCGATGGGATTACCAATTTTTTTTAAAAAAGCTAATGCTGATTCTGGTTTTGCAGAATCAGTTAGCACCAGCTAACCCCCCCCCCCCCATAAAACAGATAATCACCTCTCATCTCGCGGCGACAACGGCGGCCTGATCCACTGCTTCTGGCTGCCTGGAGCAGAGTGAGACTGGGGACAAACCTGCTATTTTGACTTTGCCGCAAGCTTAGTGTCTCAGAATCGTGGCTCCTTAGTGTTCATTAATGGCTCCTATACTTAATATAAGAGGTGTTAAATTGTGGCCAGGATGAGATGAACAATCCCAAATATTCCAACATAGTTCATTCATCTTGTCTGGGGACAGTATTTCTGTCATGCGCACAGTGAGTTTGAGCCCAGGATGCAGTCGATACCACTGGCGAATCCAGAGAGGGGGCATAAGGAGGTATTTGCTTACCCCCCAGCTTAAAACCCGTAGGAGATAATACAGGGGACCTTTGAATATTTGAATCTGTGTGGCAGACTAGATCTATATTTCTATCTCTATATAAAGGTCTGCCTGTATATATGTGTTTATCTCCTCCATATAGAGTTATATTCATATTTGTGTCTGACCATTTGGTAAGTTTATTCCTGGGTTCACAGCTGACATGTAATCAAAAGGTTTATCTTTCTCCCTTGGGGAGGATGTAACACGTAGCTGTAAAAAGGGAATTTCTTTTGGACACTGCCATAGCAAATCACACCTTAACAGACAGATCGGCACCCAGAGCCTGGACCCAATCTTCAAAGACAGGAAACAAAATCCTTGATCTCGAAGGGGGGTCTGGAGGCAAGAGGGACACCTTTTAGGCAATTAAAGATTAATTGACAAGCTTACTGAGCGTGACAGAGAATTGCACGCAGGGAAATGAAGTCCAGGACACTGGGCCACTTATGGGTGGGGCTGGAAGATCAGGAAGTTTATAAATTCGGAAACACTGGCCATGTTTGGGCTGATCACTTGGGGTTCCTTCTAAAGAGGACTGATCTGTCCATGCTCTATCTCTAGACTCCAGGAGGCCATAGAGGAATAGCTCTTCGTAAGTAACGCTCTATGGTTAAACCTTTTTTCTTTATATTCTGCTGTGTATTGTATAAGTAATTGATTTATTCTAGTTATGATTTTTTATGTAGCTAAGCACTGATTTTTCTATCCTAAATAAACAAAAAGTATTTAAGTTTTGACTCTGGCTGATCAAATCCACGCTAACTAAGAGATTGGAGAATTGCTATTTGCCTTAAGCTCGGTTATATATAAGAAATTGCGTGTTGCGGTCGTCAGGAAACGGCAGGGAATTGTGGGAATTGTAGTCACTGTCTGAGTCTAGGATAGTGCGGCTGCTAAGCCCTGCGTCTCCTGTTGCGACGCGCATTGTGTCCGTGAGGACTGGTGGCAGCGTTACTAATAGAATAAGAAAGTGAGTTCCAGGATTGTGGGAGACGTAGTTATTTTGCGCTTCAGGAGAAGACTGGCGCTGTGTTGCAATCCTGGGATCAGTATATCGCGCTCTACGTGCCTGTTGTGAGAGGTAGTGTGGCCAGGACGGGTAGAGAAGTGTGCGTAATTATCTGGGTCTAGTATAGACAGATAGTGCGCGGCTTAACCCGGCGTCCTTGCGCAGCAGCGCGCGTAGCTAAGTCGTGACACTCTGTGTCTCCGGTTTTATACACCCTATATGGTCAAGTGAGGGATCACTGGAAAGGCCAGAGTCTGGCTTTTCCAATGATACCAAAGATGAAAATCTAGAAATAAAATAGAAATATTTAATTCCAAGAGACTTAGTTTGTGATTCCTATTAAGAAGTCTGGGAATAGCCTAGTTTCTGAGCTTGTCTCCAGTGACTGTCCTAAATGTGGTGTTGTGTGTGTGTGCCTGTGTGTGTAGCCATGTACGTGTTTGTATCTCTATCTGTATTATATAGCTCTGTATGGGTATCAGTGTCTGGACTTGCGGTGTGTTGTTACTGGTGCTGCTCGATTCTCAGTGACCGGCAGTGAAGCCTGCTCACTGGACTCCAGCTGATCTTAGTGTACTAGACCAGGGCTCAAAATTTCAAGTCCCAAGCTACTAACCAGGCCATAAGAGTTACTCGCCACCAGTTGCTCCACCTAACCCTTACCCAGCCCTTAACTCTGCCCCTAAACACACACCCTTAAATTATGTTATGAGATTACACTGCTAAAGGTTTTATTTTGAATAAAGTTACAAAAATAACATTAATACCCAGACATATTAAGGGTTATAATATTTAATATGTGGGTAAGCTTCTTGATCCAAGGAGAAATCTGACTGCCAGCTCACATGGAGATATTGCCCCCAGCTCACATGGATATACTTCTCCCAGCTCATATGGATATATTGCCCCCAGCTCATATGGATATATTTGCCCCAGCTCATATGGATATATTTGCCCCAGCTCACATGGATATATTTGCCCTAGCTCACATGGATATATTTGCCCCCGCTCATATGGATATAATGCCCCAGCTCACATGGTTATACTGCCCCCCAGCTCATATGGGTATATTTGCCCCCAGCTCATTTGGATATATTTGCCCCTAGCTCACGTGGATATATTTGCCCCCAGCTCACTTGGAGATATTGCCCCAGCTCACATGGATATATTGCTCCCAGCGCATATGGATATATTGCCCCCAGCTCATATGGATATATTTGCCCTCAGCTCATATGGATATATTTGCCCCGCAGCATTCCCACCATGGGAGAAGTGCACGAACGCCGTTTCCATGCGTTCCCACAGGACTCGAGCCTTGAGGGTGACCCTCTTTCCTGGTATTAACATCAGTAAGGCTTGGGCCTGCTTTGTGTTTCTAACCTGTGGCCTGTTAACACATGCTGTGTGTGAAAGGATCAAGTCCCTGAAGATAGACAGTTGTACCGACCACCCAAGGATCGGAGGGTTAGATAGGGCTCTGTATACAGGGACTGAGATCTTGTTATCAGGGGAGATCCGAGACACCACCGTGTTCCTGCTCCGCCACCATGTTCCTGCTGCCCACCGTGTTTCTGCTCCTCTGCCTACAGTGCTCTGTGATCAGCCCCTTTCCTGTCATGCCTATCTGGTGTGTTCTGTATTTGTGTCTAGCTCTCTTCCTGCCTTGCCCCTGTGTTTCCTGTTCTGTGTTCCATAGTCAGCCCGATTCCTGCCTTGCCCCTCACTTGTGCGAACCTGTATTTAAACCAGATAAATCTCAGTTTATCTACCATATCTTTGCCTCCCATGTGTGTCACTGCAACCTTGTACACTCGCCCCTCCATACATAGGCGTGACTAGGATTGCCACCTTTTCTTCAAGCCAAACCCGAACACTCTAGTGTTGGGCTTGGGCGACAATTTTAGTTTACTTTTTCTTACATTATGCGTATATTTTCTGGTTAAATAACATTTCAAATCCTATGGAGTTAATCAACTGTCAAACTATTTTTTACTATAGAATAACAGTGTTTGTGCTCTGAAAGACTTTCTGTAAATAGTTACACTGGTATGTATATAGCACACTGCTATGCATCATGGCAGACTGATATGTGTATGGTACACTTCTATGCATCATGACAGACTGGTATTATCACACACTGGTATGTATATGGCACACTGCTATGCATGATAACAGACTGGTATTCTGGCACACTCCTATGCATGGCACACTGGTATGTATATGGCATACTACTGCTGGTGAGAGGGGTTGTTTACTTTTGATTGAGAGCAGGTTCATTTATTAATTTGTTGACTTGTCACTTTTATTCTTGAAACCTGAGGAAAATGGATTCAGATTCCAGAATGATTCCAATCCAGCACCCTGTAAGCACGGCACAGAACAGCTGCTGCTGTGCTCAGAACTCGTCTCAGTCAGGGGTCGGGCCGGCCATGCTGCCAGCCTCTCCCAACAAATAAGCCTGTGGTCTTGTCCCTAAACTTCGCCACGTGTGCTGCCCTGAGCAGGGGCAACTAGCTGATGAGAGGAGGCAGACCAGGCAGAGTGGGGAGGAACGGAAGAGACATCACAACACCACCTAACCCCACTTGTCAGTGACTAGTGCAGAGCACCCATCTCTCATTCACACGCAGCTCAGCCAAGCGTGCAAGTGATTATTCAAGGAGTGGCAGGACAGCACAAACCTCTGCTGCTCTGCAGCTGCTAATGTAATAGCTGCAGCAAAGGTGCAGCATGTGTGGGATGCGGACAGAACGTGGGTCGAAGCCGAGTCAGGTGTCCAGATGGCAGAGGATCTGAAAAACGGACACATGACTTAAAAAAACGGACTGTCCAGGTGGAACCCAGACAGGTGGGAACCCTAGGCGTAAAAGGACAGAACTGTGGTACAAGGGGTTTATTAGAAACAGGATGGCAAAGACAACAACATTATGCAAAGACTGGAATAAAAACAGGGAGAATAACTATGGGATCAGGAAGGAGCAGGTTTGAGCACAGGGGTTGGACAGGGCAGGAACATGGCTGGACACAGCAGGCAGGGCAGGAACGGGGCTGGACACAGACAATGGGAACTCACAGAAGGGAACAGGAGACCATGAAGACACAAAAGGCTGTGGGGACAGGAATGCACTGTATGTGGCTGTGGTCCAGGGCTCCAGCAAGGGGCAGGAGGTACTCAAGCTAGGCTTCAGGTGTGGACACAGGATGGTGAACAACACACAATGCAGAAGCCTTGGTCTTTGGACGTGTCTCCTTTAAAAGGTAATCTGTCAACACACAGATGGAAAACACCTGAGTGGGAGGAATTCAGGATGAACCCAGGCAGTCCTGGTATGGACTGAAGGAACCCTGAAAGGGAGTGCACAGGACATGAAAGTGGCTGCCGGTGTTCCATCGAGGATTGCCTGCGTGTCGAGAAATGCCTCCCCCGCACTGCGCATGCGCCTGGTGCACCTACGTCACAGAGACTGTCAATCAAGCGGCCGATCAGCTGATTTCTGTGACGTAGGTGCACTCAGACACGAGCGTCGATTACCTGCGTGTTGAGAAATGCCTGGCCCGCACTGCGCATGCGCCTGGTGCACCTACGTTACAGAACCTGTCAATCAAACAGCCGATCAGCTGAGTTCTGTGACGTAGGTGCACTCGGGCACGAGCGTCGGATAATGCAAGGCAGCGTCTCCTCCCCCAGCAGACCGCCACCCACCCCCCGGCCACTCGCCCCCCCCCCCGGGCGCTCACACAGTAAGGGAAGGGGACCAGCCGTCACAGCCTCTCCTCCTCCCCGCGGCCACTCGCCCCTCCCCCCGCGCTCACACACAGGAAGGAAGGGAGGGAGGGAGGGAGTGTATCAGCCGCCCTGTCCCAGCACTTCTCCCCGCACTGAGAGTCATAGACTCCGGGTGGGGGTTGCTGCTTTCTCCCCTGGGGGAACCTTGGATCGCAGGAGACCCAGGGGTCCTTTGGAGCCCTGTATCTCCGTCCCTGAGCATGGCAGCGAGCTGGTTGAGGTGTCATTTGAAAGTGCAGAGTCTGTTCTTTCTAATGATATCCACCACGACTGTGTAATGTGTAAAATTAATCACCAATAATTTATTAATTAAAAATAACTCTTTTTTCACACTGACTTTTATTTCATTTTCTCTTGGTTTTATGTCATTTTATGGTTATTTCAGCTGTAATGGCATCTCAGGGGTTAATGGGGAGTCTGTGTGTTAATCACAATGTTTTCACCTAGTTTGGTGGCATTTCGTGGGTTAATGAGCGGTTACTATTTTATATATTCCCTTACATTTATGTTATTAATTTCATTGCATTTTCCGTGCTCTCGTGTTCGTCCCCCTCCAGCGAGTTCAATTCCCTGACCCTGAGGTGAATCCAGCATCCACCGCGAGGGCCACGCAATGTGTAGCAGGGATCCGCCAATAAACCTGATGGACGCAGCCGACGAACCGCTGAACAGAAGCCGTCAAAAGCCACTGCAACCCGCTGAACAGAAGCCATCGAAAGCCACTGCAACCCGCTGAACAGAAGCCGTTGAAAGCCACTGCAACCCGCTGAACAGAAGCCGTCGAAAGCCACTGCAACCCGCTGAACAGAAGCCGTCAAAAGCCACTGCAATCTGCTGAACAGACCATCGAAAGCTGCCGCAATCCACTAAACGCAGCTGCAATCCGCTGAACAGACCACCGAAAGCCACCGCAACCCGCTAAACGCAGCAGCAATCCGCTGAACAGACCGTCAAAAGCCGCTGCAATCCGCTGAACAGACCGCAGAAAGCAGCCGCAATCCGCTGAAAGCAGCCGTGATACGCTGCACTGACTGCCAAACGCCGTTAATCAGCCGGCCAAACTGGGAGTGGAGAACTGCAATACACCCATGAAGAGTAGCAGGGACCCCAGGCAGGGGCGTCGTAACGTGGGGGCGGGGGTGGGGCCCGCACCAGGTGACACCCGCCCTTAGGGTGACACCGTCATCCTAAGGGCGGGTGTCTTACCCTGCGCCTCGTGTTCAGTCCCTACGAGCGTCCGAAGCTATGCAGCTTCGGCGCTCACCTGGGGGAAACACGTCACCAGCCGAGTTCTCGCGAGATCGCGGCTGGTCACGTGGCTCCCCCCCAGGTGAGCGCCCAAGCTCCATGCCGGTCGCTCAGAGGGAGCAGAACACGCGACGCAGGAGGTGAGCTGGGGACATTATCCATGAGCTGGGGGCATTATCCATGAGCTGGGGCAATATCAATGAGAGGAGCTGGGGGCAGTATATCCATGAGAGGAGCTGGGGCATTATCCATGAGCTGGGGGCATTATCCATGAGCTGGGGCAATATCAATGAGAGGAGCTGGGGGCAGTATATCCATGAGAGGAGCTGGGGCATTATCCATGAGCTGGGACATATCCATGAGCAGGGGGTATTATCCATGAGCTGGGGCATATCCATGAGCTGGGGGCATTATCCATGAGCTGGGGCAATATCCATGAGCTGGGGCAGTATCCATGAGCTGGGGCATTATCCATGAACTGAGGCATTATCCATGAGCTGGGGCAGTATATCCATGAGAGGAGCTGGGGCATTATCCATGAGCTGGGACATATCCATGAGCAGGGGGTATTATCCATGAGAAGGGGCATTATCCATGAGCTGGGGGCATTATCCATGAGCTGGGGGCAATATCCATGACCTGGGGGCATTATAGCGCCCGGGGGGGGGCGAGTGGCCGGGGGGTGGGTGGCGGTGTGCTGGGGGAGGAGACGCTGCCTTGCATTATCCGACGCTCGTGCCCGATTGAGCCTACGTCACAGAAGACAGCTGATCGGCGGCTTGATGACAGGTTCTGTGACGTAGGTGCACCAGGCGCATGTGCAGTGCGGGCCAGTCATTTCTCGACACCCAGGCAATCCTCGACACCTACGTCACAGAAATCAGCTGATCGCGCGATTGATTGACAGCTTCTGTGACGTAGGTGCACCAGGCGCTTGCGCAGTGCGGGGGAGGCATTTCTCGACACACAGGCAATCCTCGATGGAACACCGGCATCACAAGACACTAGGTCCAGTGCGAGCATCTGTCATCCTGAGTGCTAGTATGCTGGGTTCCTGACAATTTCTGAAAAAAATATTGGCTAAGTGATTTTACTTTTGCTAAATCACTTAACAACGTGCAGGTAAAAGGAAAATTCTCAACAGGATGGCCGCAACGGCCTATACACAAAGATATATTGAGTTTGCTCTTCAATATGCTATCCACCAGAAATATGCCCCAGGAAACCCGCCCAATCATTGAGACATGTCACATAATTAAGTACCATATGCCATTTGTGCCCTCGGGACTGTTGAATTTTTATTTTTTTTCCTCCAGCACTATGGCCACCTGCAATCAGATACCTAGGGCCAAATTACAATCCTAGCATTAAAACGCGGGTGCAAGGGAGGAAAAACTGCCCCTGCAGTTTTCCCCCTTGTGCCTGCGTTTTAAAGCTGGATTACAATGCAGGCGCAAGAAATGCTGCCTGCATTGTTACCGCGCGGTAAAATCCGGGATGCTCGCGGCAGTGCTGAGCACAGCCACGAGCATCCACTCGATGGAGTCCATAGGACTCCATTGAGTTCCCCCCTGCCGGTCACATCATCAGCTGGATCTTGCCTCGCGAGATCCGGACGGTCGGCATAGTGATACGCAGGGAGAGACTGGGGGGACTTTTTCCCCCAGTCTTTCCCTCCTCCCGACGGACGGAGGAGGCGATTGGAGCCGCGGTCCTCACCGCGGGACAGAGGGTGAGTATGCGATTAATTTTTTATGCTAGTGCTAACGGATTCTGCAGAAGTGGAATCCGTTAACACCTGGTCCTTGTTACCTTGGTTGGTAACATTTTGCTAACCACAGCCGGATGTTAATCAGCGCTAGTAGATTGTAATACTAACGCTGATTAACACTTTGCGCTCCCCATGTTAAGTATAGGGAGTGCAAAGTACAGTAATCTCGCGCTGAAAGGTGCAAGGTACCAAACGCAAATGGGTTACTTAACCCGTTAGCGTTTGGATTGTAATATGCGGTTAACACTGCAGCAAACGTTGATGCTCACGCAAGTGAGCGTTAACATTTGTGTGAAGATTGTAATATAGCCCCTAGTGTTTATGACACCTACAGGGTTATTCAGAGAGCGTGAAAAGCAGGAGAATGACTGGAGAATGAAAAATTCTAGGTCAAAATAGCCAAACCAGAAAAATTCTCCCTTTCATCTCACTTTCCAAATCGGCTATTTTAACCTAGAATTTTTCATTCTCCTGTCATTCTCCTGCTTTTCACGCTCTCTGAATAACCCTGTTATTCTTTACAAATTCATCCACCAGAATTACTGTCTACTTTTTTGACTTTTAGATAGGTTATCTACCAGTATTACGTCATTGGGAATGCACAAATACCATTAGCCAGTGCTCATTCCTCCTTCATGATCAGCATTCATAGTCCCCGCCCACCCATGACACCCAACCAGTGAGTGGCTCTCTCCAAGCCAACCACCAGACACAGGTTCTCTTCGCTGAGCATGTGCCGGATGCCTTACTCAGTGCCTCCTCTTGCAAGTTCACACCCCCGGCACCAGATAACCTATATGAGCCGGACACCTGGCCTCAAGGGGCGGTACTAGCTCTCCTGCTGGACCTTGTCCACCTATGCTTCCTTTCAAATACTATTTAAATTCAGCTCTTCACTGGGTCTTGCTCCTCTCCACCACCATGAAGGTTTTGCTTCCTGATGAAGCCGTTTCTGATCCCTTATTTTAACAGGGAAACGCATCGAATTTAAAATATTTGGCTGACTATCTCCAAAGCAGTCAACCATGCGCAATCCTTCTTTAACGTTTTTATATTTTTTGTAGCTGTTCTGCACTGATCCTCAAATGTGCATGCTGCAACTCAGGACCTCTGGCTATGAATTCTAAATAGTGGCTCTTTGCCTTTTTATTGCAGGTATAGGGGCGCCATAACCTGCTTAGCATTTGCCCTTTCCTCATACAGCAAGGGACGGTCTGGAAACATTGTTTCCCAGTTTGTAACAGATCTGTCTACTGTATTATTTCCTTTTGCTTTACCAAGCACAGCACACCCAGGAGTTTTCCTTTTTCTTTTCTGCTCGACAGATTAACTACTCTCTACATACTGGGGTGCTGTGCTAAATGCTAATGTGTATGTGCCTGAAAGCCAAGGGGCCTTATCCATACCCTAATTCCTTATATTAACATCTTGTCTTGTACTACCAGGATCTCTGGATCCTTTTTATAGAACTCTATTAAAAGTTCATTTTTAATCCTTGTTCACACCAATTTGTGTATAGGCCATTGCGGCCATCCTGTTGAGAATTTTCCTTTTACCTGCACGAAGGTACATCATACCACATTCACCTGAGTATGTTTATTTTAAATCACTTAACACTTAAAAAAAACAGACCTGGAAAAATCCCATATTTACCTCTGATCCCATGGTGAAGATTGCGGGGCGATCCACCGCTTACGCTCCCTGTAGGCAAAAGAAGTCTGGGAAGTAGTACTGTAGATACTCGAGTATACCGCTAGATTTTGGTGTCAAAAATTTACCTTAAAATTGGAGGGGTCGCGTTATATTTGAGACATCTGCATTGCGTGTGTAGCGCTGTTTAAAAACACTGTTGCTGTATTGCTCGGGTTTGGCCACCAGAGGGAGACAAGCGCAATGTAAAGTATACTGGACACAATGGGACTACGTTTTCCATCATGCTTTGCGGCGGAGACAGGAAGTGGGTGGCGAAAGAGGAAAGGACATCCGCAGCCTTCTGCGAAGGAGAGCCAGTGTGAGCCGAGCGGTGAACAGAGTAAGACGCACGTGAGACTGTGAGCGATTGTTACCAGGCCGGAGAGCAGGCGCTGCCTTGCCGACGCTAGGGATCAATACAGTGACTTGCCAGAGACCTAGTAATCCACCGCTGAGAGGTTATGCACAGACACAGAGTTCCAGATTGGACCCCGAGTAAGGAGACCGCGATGATCCACTGGGAGTGCAGGCGGTAGGCCGTAGATCTTGTTGTAGAAGACGGACAAGCAGGAGAAGCGGATCCGGTGGCACAGAGTTCCAGTATAATTCAGCGGAGAGACATCCTTGATCGGGCAGCGGAGCAGATTGTCTGGCGGATGGGTGAGAGGCCTTCCAGGCCACAGTCAAAGTTTAACGAAGCACTCTGCAGTATTTCTTAAATCTACAGGGCCCCAACGTGACTAGTCGAAGATTTACTAAATCCATTCACTGGCCAGTCGAATATAGTACCCGGGTACCTGAGCTCACACACACACACACCTTTTGGGACATAACCTGCACGGGACTTACACTCCAGAAACGAAGGGGTTAAACTTTTATTTTACCGCTGCGCGTTTCTCGCATTACGAAATCTTGTTTTCTATATACCGTGCTTACATTATATATGCCGTTTTATTGAGACCAGTAAAGTATATAATTTATAAAATCCACAACAGTGCTGGTGTATATTTATTCCCTAGTGCGGAGAGACTAACCCGAGGTTAAATTCAGCGGCTCCTCCGGGAGTGAGCGCTACACGTGTTAAAAAAAAAAATTGCCTTGCTCTGGATCCCAAGTCTCCCGGAAGTTCCGATAGTCTCGCTAAAGTGAATGCGGGCTCCCTGATGCTTGCAAACACTTCAGGAACTGCCGGATTCGGGAGAGGTGGGATCCATTATGGCCAGAGGGCACGCTCGATTTAAACCAATCATTCACCTCGCTTGCCTCCGCCGGCCATCTAATCGCTAATAAAGAAGACGGATGGCCAGCGGCTCATACTTAGTAACAACTGCATTTATTCTAGAGCAGAGCAACCTGGCCTGAGGCCAGGCACCCTAACTGTGTTGAGAGAAACTGGAAGTATATTAATTGTTTACCGGTACAGTATAATTTTGCTCCTCGCGTTATATTCGAATCTTGAGTATTCTCTCATTTCCATAATAAATCTCTATCCATCGTGTTATATTCGGGTCGCGCTATACTCGAGTATCTACGGTTGTTCCCTGTGTTGTTCCACCATCCCTGCACAACCCTGCCCTCATGAGCTTATGCAGAGCTCGTAGCAGCGTCACTCTTGACACTTGCTGCTTATATATACTGTAACAAATACCAACCGTGTTCAGTCCATATTTTAGTAAGTTCACACGTTACATTTCTTACCTACAAACTGTAAAATAAACGCAATCTGACTGTTCATTTTCTTGTTCTTTATTATAAAGCAAATAATAAAAAAATAAAAAAAGGTGTATATGTGGAGCTTAAGGTAGGCGCGCCCTTTCATGAACACCTATGAATATACAAATCAGTATACATATACTGTGCCAGATACATCTATTTTGATCTTTTTATTGTGTTATGGGGCTACTATCTATCTATCAATGCTTTGTCTCTGACCCTTTTTAATATTTATATAGCACATTTACAGACCGTCAAATTACACTGATGTACTGCCTTCTAAAAATATAAAAGTATTGTATGTTTGCATTATTCAAAGTTTAAATCCAATGTTAGTAGAAATTTATCTAAGTTCCATGTCTTATTAGGTCATGGAATGCTGTTAGCCTGGAGAAGCCATATCCATGTCAAAGGTCAGACATGAGATTGATGGGAGCTTGGGAACGAGAAGCTGGAGGTCAGAGGTAGCCTGGGAATGTCAGTAATATAGATCACAACACAAGCTTTCCCATCACATCCATGGAGGCCAGACTCCTCTTCCAGAACAAGAGCAAAATATTATCATATATATAACAGCTTTCAAAGCTTGTATTCTATATAAGTCTTGCAGTATAAAATTAAAAAAACTCTTTTCCCCCCTCAAAAACTACAGTTCCTTGCAACTCCCAATTGCACTCACCCTTATCTCCTTTCCAGACTGCATCCCATTATTGCTCATCCTGTGCAATCTACTTTACCCTTACCTTTGTGTGTCACTCACCTACTCTGTATTCCTATCATTCTACACCTATCAAATTTGCTTGTTAATATTATGTTCAGTGGCGTCACTAGGGTTGGTGTAACCCCATGCAGTAACTCATGATGTCACCCTTCCATCCATGGACCTCCTCTCATAGAAACATAGGATTCTCTACAGGGGGGCAATTGCCCCCCTAGGTTATTCCTTGCCCCCCCCCACCAAAATAGCTTCCCACACTTTTCGGACCATGGTATGTCCATTCCTGTGCATTCTAGGTGTCATTGGGAAGGGCAGATTCTGGCCTTTCCAATGATACGCAACATGACCTTATTCAGTGTAAAGTAAAAGTCATAAAACGTTAAATAAAAACGTGCACTTAAATGTAAACATTTTCACAGGGTTGAAATGGCTCGGCAGTGAAGTGGTTAATGTTCAGACTATACATTACATTGTGTATTATGTTAGTTTTTGGCTTGGTTTTAGTTGTATATTAAGGGTTAATGGGTAGGCTTCATCCCTCACAGTATACATTTTATTTTTTCCTTGATTAATGGCATTTTAGGGGTTAAGGGGCTGGCTACATGCCTCACAGTGTATTCATTTCATGTTTTCCCTTGATCAGTTGCATATTAGGGGTTAAGGGGTAGGCTAAATGTCACATTGTTTATTAATTTTATTGTATTTCCCTGGGTTTATGGCATTTTAGGGGTTATTATGGAAGTTAGAATCTAAAGGGTCTATTCATTTTTAGATCTTCTGCTTTTCGTCACATTTCGGGGAGTTTATTTTGCCGAAAATAAGGTGAATTCCCTATTTAGCGAATGGTCAATTTGCTAAAAGTGGAGTCGCTGAAGCAGCAATCAGACATTCAGCGAAAACTGCTGAATTGCAGCAAATAAAATAATGAATTTAAGTATCAGGTTAGTACAATAAAAAGGTATCATTGCATCACGTTACTCTGGGGTTTTGGAATCTTATTTATATATATACTTATTTAGGGCACTATTACCTGGTGTGAGCTAACCCTAGCGTCGGTATGGTTTTGCGTTAGCGCCAGGTTAATTTAGTCTAGCGCCTGACCAGATTGTTTGCATTAGCGCGTTGTTGCTATTACCGATTTGTACCGCGAGCTTACTGTACTTTCCACGTCCTTTACTTAACACGGGGAGCGCTAGAGATCTCTAGCTCTTTTGCAGCTAACAGATCACTTGGTGCCAGCGCTAATTTTTTGAAGGACGCTAATTACAACATTTTACCTACTGCTCGACCCTGGTGCTAACTCCAAAAAAACAGGTCCTCGTCCAAAATAAACAGGCAATTAACAGGCAATTGAAAGGAATGCAGCACAGGTATTCTCTTGGCCCCATACACCGTAGTAATGGATCTGGTCAGCAATGTCACTGCTGTTGCAGTAGGCTCTATTATAAATGTATCCTTTATCCATATATATCCTAATTCTAATATATTGCCTAATTGTAAACATTTTATGCTGGGGGTTATTCATAGTATGTAAGCGGTTGATTATTAGGGTGACTGTGTGGACCATGTTTAAAGGGACGTATGACTAAGTCTTGCCCTGAAACATGTATTATTTATATGCTGCAGCAGGGAAATTGTCACTCACCTGGCCTTCCTTTTGGATCTATTAAATGCAGTGTAATGATTCTACATGCTGTTGGGTGGCATTTATCATGCAATGCCCATCAGCCTTAATATATGTGTGCATCAAAACATGGATGATACGACCACCGTGGAGGATTTTAATAATGCAGCGGTGTGAGGTTATTCACTGGATGTGTTCATGTTCAAGCTTGTGAGGGCGGGAGATAGGTATGGTCCGGCACTCTGCACTGGAAAAAAAACAGTTCTATCCTGTACACAACCGCATTAGTTTCCCTAGCAAGCGCTAAACGACCTTGTTCATGGACTACCGTGGACAAGGTGATCTGTTCATAGGTCGTCAGGCACTACGTTTTAGCGACTCGCGCTAAATTTTTCCTTTAATGATGGTGTTTTAGCTCACACCAGGTGATAGGGCCCTTAGTTTTATTCAGTGGTATGATTTAGTGGTGAAAATTATTAGTGCCCCCCCCCCAGTTTTGACTGCGGTATCCTATGTGCCCCCCCTAAATAATGTTCCTAGAGTCGCCACTGCATACAAGCAATAAAATTCCCTGAAATGTGCAGTGTATGAGACTGTATCACAGAGCTCCTATTTTTTTTTTTAAAAATCCCTGCATTTCTTCACATTTTTATTACTTTTTTTCCCTACATGTCCCTTCTGTCTGCTTTTCTATCCCTAATTTATTTTTTTCTCTGCATTTATCTCCTTATTTTATTAATTTTCTCCACATTTGTACCCCTCTCCTCTTAGGCTAGGGTCAGACTAACGCATTTTTCACGTTGTCCGTGAAAATGTGCGTTCGAAGAATGGACGTATTTTTTCACGGAATACGCAATAGCGGTCATACTATGCGCAGTTTCATCCGTGATTTTGTACGGATCATCAATAAAACACTTCTTGCATCTGGACGTTATGTTAGCCGGACATTAGCAGCGTCTGATGTCTCCAATTCACGCACACACGCCGCTAGCGGCGCAGCGCACTCTGTACGTCAGTACCAGTGGTTTAACGTTCTCGAAAAAATGCGTTCATTTTCCACTTGCGTTGCGCAGCGGACTTTTGTGCGACCGTACTTCGTATATTGGCCGTCATTGCCCGGCATCTGCTGCTAGTGCGGCCGTGATTAAGTGCGCCAGAACGCGCGTTCGCACTGCCTCAGTCTGACCCTAGCCTTAGATTGGAAGATCTCAAGCAGGGTCCTCTCTCCTACTGTTCTGTGTGTTTAACGTGTATGTATTTTTGTTATTCTGTCTCACCTATTGTCAGTGGCGGGGCTGGGGGGGTGGTGGCCCCGGGCGCAGTTTTTTGGGGGGCGCCAGGGGCGCCATAGTGGTCCCCCGCTGCCGGTTTCCCTGCCCTGTGACGGTCAGTGCACACAGGCAGCCAGCGGCGCACTCTGTAAATGCTGCGGCGGTGCCAGTGCAATGTGCTTAGACTGGGCTTCAGGCGCCACCGCGGCATTTATTCATATTCATGTGTGAGCTACTGGGGGGCGAATATATTCATGTGTGAGCTACTGGGGGCAAATATATTCATGTGTGAGCTACTGGGGGCAAATATATTCATGTGTGAGCTACTGGGGGCAACTATATTCATGTGTGAGCTACTGGGGGGCAAATATATTCATGTGTGAGCTACTGGGGGCAAATATATTCGTGTTTGAGGTACTGGGGCAAATATATTCATGTGTGAGCTACTGGGGGCAAATATATTCATGTTTGAGCTACTGGGGGCAAATATATTCGTGTTTGAGGTACAGGGGCAAATATATTCATGTTTGAGCTACTGGGGGGCAAATATATTCATGTGTGAGCTACTGGGGCATTGGGGCAAATATATTCATGTTTGAGCTCCTGGGGGCAATATATATATCCATGTGTGAGCTGCACATTACTGTGGGTTTTATTGCTGTGGAGCACTGTGATACAATGTAATGTGCAGAGTGTATGAGCGTATCACAGTTAAGGGGTTCAATGCCCTAATGGTGGAAGGGAATCGGGGCATGCTAACGTGTCCACAGGTTGGGGGGGCGCACAATTCTTGGCTGTCCCCGGGCGCTGACAACCCACGCTACGCCACTGCCTATTGTACAGCGCTACAGAACTTGTTAGCGCTTTAGAAAAACTTTTAACTATGACGGTATCCCTAGTTTATTTTTTCTGCCCTTCTTCCCCTATTCTATTTTTTCTCTGCATGTCTTCCACTATTTCATAATTTTTTTCCTTATATTTATATCTCTATTTTTTCTGCAGTTTTTACTAACCTACTTTATTAGATTTTTTTCCCTCTAATGTTCATTACTGTGGCTGGCTGGTGAAATGTTGAGAGCTGGGGCCGGCTGCTCTACATCAAAATGAACGCCTTAGTTGACTTGACCCATTTTCTCGCTGGCCACACACCTACGAGCGGCCACTACCAAGTGTGAATAAGCGAGGCTGCAAGACTCTTGGCCGTGCTCCCACAAGATTTTACACACAGCCTTGTACAATCTTCTGGGATCATGGCTGAGAGCCTAACAGACGTGCTCATTCACAGATGCTGGTGGCTGTTCGTTGGTCCGCAGCCAGTTAACTAAGCTGTTCATTTTGAAGTAGAGCAGCTGGCCCTAGCTCACAGATACCATGGCCTACCGGGGTGGCACCCGGTACGGTCCGCACCCCCTTAGCGATGCCGCTGGTTATGTTTGTTATGCTGTAGAATATGTTGCCTCTTTATAAATAATTATAATAGTTATTGGAATGTTACAAACCAAATTGCAGGAAAAGGTTTAGGAATCTGGGCTGTAGATTTGGATAAAAATTTAAATACTAACTAAATTGACTTTTTAAGACTTTGCACTGGTTTCAAATCTAATTATAAAAGTATAAATTTGAAGATACAGGTAAAACTAAATGCTACATAGTTTCAGGTCAACTTGAAACCTCATGATAAAGTTAAACAAATTTCAAACACAACTTTGTTTAAAGCAGCAGTATTATGAACAGAAAAGTGGTTTATAAAAGACAATAAATCCATGCTTATTTTTGACACTTCCTCTACCATGATGGTGGTAACACCGGATACAAGCAGGTTTGAAGTTCATTATTTTATGTAGTGTCCACCTAGTGTAATGGTTATAATACTGAATGCACAAAGGTAAGTTATACTGTGCAATAGGTGATAACAATTACTTATCCAGCCCAGGAAATTCACTTTAGGTATGGTTTACAGTAGCCAAAATCCACTATATAAAAACACAAATTTTATGAAAATCACATAAAGTGATGCCAATTTGTGCATTTCATATGACACAGTTGAGTTTAAGAACGATATTAATTGCTGCAGGGTCCCCACATCTGATTCAAACAGACCTACAAGACGTTTCTTTCGGAGTTCTGTGCATCGGCTCGGCAGCAGTGAGAGATGGAGATTCATTCCTCGCCTCTTCTAGTTCCAAAACATGGGACCACCAGGGGTACAAAAAAAACCCCAGTCTTTGCATTGATTTTCCACTGTGCTGGGTCTCCAAGGGAAAGAAGACTGGGGCCTGGACCATACTTGCACAGGGCTGCCATATCAGAAATCGTGGGGCCCCTTACTAACCACTGCTCAGACCCCCCTTCTGTCATCTGCCCATTTCAATAAGCTAATTAAAAATTATAACATTTTGTCTCTTTCTGCAAGCCTTATTTTACTAGGAATGGGCTAAATTCCTGGTTGTCCAGCAAGGGGATAAAAAGTGTTCCCTGGTGTAGATCATAGTAATCGATCCCTCCGTTATGAGCCAGAGTGCTATGACCGGCACCTTCACGCCGCGGTCCACTGGGAAAATTGGTATCTTGGTTGACCAGTCTTGGGAGAAACGGAGGGGCCTTACTTATTTGGCACTTAAGGTGCATATAGGGTTTGGCAAGGGCCCGCTGGGTCAACTGGGCCCCCGAACATGTCATAGGCTGTTACCCCCTGATGGCTGCCCTATGCTTGCACCTTCCTAATATTAGAATGTATAAACTACAAAGATGGGGAGAATTTGAGCTTTTTTTATTTGGTAGACTAGCAACGATTACGATGAATATATTACCAAGATTCCTATATTCTTTGGGGACTATTCCTCTTATGATACACTTGCCATTCTTTAAAAAAGTACATTCTGAATTACTGGGTTTCATCTGGAGGCATAAATCTTGCAGGATTAAAGTGACAACACTACAAAATACAAAACGTTGTGGTGGTCTTGGTCTCCCAGACTTCGCGCAATACTATTATGCAACGAACGCGGCCATGGCGGTACAATTTAACTCCCCCATACATGCTTCCAAATGGCTAGATATAGAAAATTCTAAATTACATTTGCACACCCTATAAGATCTAATTTGGCTCCCAAAAAAGAAAAGACCTTACATTAAAACCATGTCACGTTCAACTAAACTTTCCCTAAAAGCATGGGACACTTTACTCGCAGTGATACGCCCAGATAAGACATTCTCCCGAGCGATGCCCCTGTCAATTCTAAAGAAATACGATATACAAATAAACCCGAATATATGGCATTCCAACCAATTATTCAAAATAGATGTGTTTTTTTCAGGGAACTCACTGATGTCATTTAACATAATGAAGGAGAAATATCACTTGTGTGAGGATCTAGAAAACCAACACACTAAGATAGTAGCTATTTTGAAGCAATGGTTTTGCGCCCCGGAGTTGGACCGCAAAATGACAACTTTGCGAATGTCAGGCCTAGAAAACATTTGCAACATAATCCACAGCAGCGTAATATGACTTCCTTTTGTTATCGCGCCTTAAAAAATAATACAATCAGCAAAGTTAACTTCATGTTGGCGTGGGAGAAGGAGTTAAACTTGCAGTTCAGCCTGGAAGAATGGCTTTCCATTACAAGGGCTCTAAAGGGCATCACACAATGTTCGAATCATATAGAGATGCACCATAAAATAATTTACAGGTGGTACTTCACCCCTGCTAAACTCCATTTATTAGACTCCAAGGTTTCAAACAAGTGTTGGAGAGAATGTGGAGGTGAAGGCACCATGGCACACATTTGGTGGCATTGTTCAAAACTAAAGAGGTATATAAACTCGTCCTTAGTGTCACATCTCATATTGGTCCTTTTTCACCCCAACTTTTACTTTTCAAACAATTTCCAGATAACCCACTTAAAGTGGACAAAATAATAATAGGACATATACTGATTGCAGCAGCAGCGATCATTCCACGACATCGGAAAACTAGCACAACCCCTACATGTGACGAAGTCATCGAAATGATACTTGAAAATAAGGGATATGAGTTGGCATTAAGACAACCATCTCCGTTTACCATGAAGTTGAAATATTTTTGGAACATATGGGAAGATAATACTGTAGGTAATGTTAATGACCACGCTTTACAGGTTTGATTTGACCTTTTCGGTTTATGTGTGTACTTATGGAAATAACTATGTATAATGTCACTGTATACTTATTTGTACACATTGTTGTACTGCTTGAATATTATATTGTAAACATTTTATGAGATGGATGGAATTCTTCCCCCTCCCTCACTTTCCCTTTTTTTTCTTTCTGTATCCCTAATTAGTTGACTGCTTTTGTTGTGAATATTTTTTGTGAACAGAAACAGAAAAAAGCTTTAAAACCTTTAATAAATATTAATTTGAAAAGAATGTATAAACTCAAGGCACGACTATTAAAAATGGAGTAGCCACCAAGATTTCTTACCCAACTGTTGTCAACTCAAACTTAACTCAGAACCCCAAACCCATATTTGCTTTACACATGTCTTGAAAAGTATAAATGTGGTGGAACTATGTTTCCAGTTGTTCCTAATTGACATCAGTATACAAGTCCCACCAATAGAGTTCAAATGTGGTAACAGTGACGACCTCTCTAAAGTAATGTACACTATATCCCAAATGAAAAAAAAAATGCAGCACGAAAAAAACATGGAGGTCTATTTACTAAAAGGTGAATCTCAGGAGAATTGGCAGGAAAAGAGAACAATCTAGACCAAATAGCAGATTTGGAAAGTGAGATAAATAGGCAAATTTTTCTGGTTTGGCTATTTTTACATGGATTTTCCACTTCTCCAGTCAATTCTCCTGAGTTTCACCTTTATTGAATAGACCTGATAATTTCAAGTGAGTCATTTTGTTAATTCCTTCATCATGAGGAAACCAGACAACATTCTACCCTATATCATTTCCATTTGTAATCTAACATTTCTATTAAGGGAGTATGAGCATAGGGACTATCGGGCTTATTCAAACAGAGGTGAAAAGCAGGAGAATGACTGGAGAATGAAAAATTCTAGGTCAAAATATCCAAACCAGAAAAATTCTCCCTTTCATCTCACTTTCCAAATCGGCTATTTTGACCTAGAATTTTCCATTCTCCAGTCATTCTCCTGCTTTTCACGCTCTTTGAATAACCCTCTCATATATATATATATATATATTTTAAATGTATTATTTTAATATTGGAGGACCAGGTTGGGGGAATGCATGTTTACAGTATTTGATCAAGAACCTGGGAACCTTAAACTGTAGTTATGGTGGAAGATGAATAATAATGACCTTTTATTATTAAGACTGTTTGACACAGTGTCAAGGCCAGGGAGCTACAACTTAAAGTTTCTACATTTTATATTATTACTCTAGCCTACTGAACCACAAGATGGTGGAAGAGAATTTCTCATCTCCTGCTTGGTATAGTGACCCTTATTCCTAATAGCTAATCAGTGGACATGCAGAGTGTGTGTGTGTGTGTGTGTCTCATTAGTTCTAACCATTTCTTCATAGCAAACTCAACAACATAAAGCTAATGTTGAGTGGACCCAAACATGCTCCAGATGTTTACAGTTATATCTCCAATGTGGGACTGGAGTGGTAAGTGGTTCTGTTCAAACAGTGGGTCTGATTCCAATGAAGTGTTAAGCTAATGCCTCAAGCAGCTATGTGCCAACTCTTGTCAAGCAAAAAAGGCAAGGTTCACAGCGCTCTTGGTATCTGGTAGTATGTGAATGTAGGAGTGTATTTGTGTGGAAAGCCAGCATGCATGTGCATGCAGAGGTGTCCTTCTATGGGGTGTTGTTTAAACAGGTTTTTGAGTGCAGTGGTTGGATAACTTTATGTCTGACAATTAGGCCGCCAATACTGCTGCCACATTTTCCGTTTACATACAGAAATTAGTAATCAAATAACTGATTAGTCCTTCTGATAAAAATAGACACTTACCCATACAAACGCACAGAAGGATTTGTCAGCTCAGTTAATTAAGTCAGGTTTTGACATTTTAGGTTCCCATCTACACTTTTTGGGGTTTTCTTATTTTGTGCATCATAAAAACTTGAAAATGAAGTTTGATTTACAGTTTGTATGTAATGTAACGTGTGCATACCTTAAAGTACGGGCCACTCACATATTGCTAGGCTTCTGGTGCTTCAAATAACTAATTTGTTTTCTATCTTATTTTTAAGGCAACAGATGATGCTAAGGTTTTTGAGGTCAATAGGGACCGTTAGGATTGGCAGTAGGGTTAGGCCATCGTTTCGATGGTGGGTGAGAGAAACCAGGGGAGCGTGGCACCTTTAAGTTGGGAGGCTGATTAGAAAGCAGAACAATTTTTGGCGAGAAATTGGAAAAAAAATCTAATTGCTAAAGTCTGGGAATATTAGGAAGAGATGCCGGTTTTACGTACCTCGTTAGTGTGTATATATGTTACGTTTTATGTAGCTGAAGAAACGGGCAGTATTTGAGGAAACTATGCAAGAATGTATAATTTACGTTTTGTCTTCTCATGTATGTAATATGTTTATTACATTGATCTCAACTATACTGAAAGTAAATGTAATAATTAGACACCTCAAGGAGATACAGAGAGATAGATAGTGGGCTGGCAGACTGACAGATGCTATAGAGTTATATTAATATTTATATTATTATAATATATATAATTGCCATATAATTAATAAATATATATTTTTATATTTATGAAAATGTCATATCAATTTACCATAGCAAAATTATAGAAACCTAAAAAAATGCTCTTCAAAAAGGTATTTATTCTGCGAAAGTTTCCACCCTGGAAAGTTTCTGTTTAATCCATCTACCTTTTGTCTCTCTCCTTATCTGTCTCTTTAATGTTCATGTAAAAGATACACATTTAACTAAAAATCATTAATGAAATTACTTTTGCTCCAGTATGTGTACAATCAATGGATGTATATATCTAAAAAGCAACCAAGTCATATAACTGGCAATTTTTTTAAATTATTTTTAATTCCTCTAATATATGCAGTATATATATATATATATATATATATATACACACACACACATATTTTACATATATATATATTCATATTCAGTTATGTAGTCTAGAGCCATCAATCTGCTGACCCACTAAAACAGGCATCTGCTAAATAACAGGAAATAACAGGATTGGAGATGTGAAATAGTTACTGGATGTATAATATTGCTATTTTTTTCACTATATTACTCACCAGCTGCAGACAACAGATTCCAACCAAGGTACATCTTCCAGTACATTTACCCATTCTGAATGAAGCTTATCCCATAAATAGCAGGCTTTGATGGATATTAATCCAGATTGTAAAATGAAATCCTTAAAAAAAAATGTCAATTTCTCAGCCCAGTATTTTCTGCATGTTTCTTTTTGTGAAGAAAAGGCCTGTGGGTTTACAGGACCATTATAGAAGGTACAGTCTCACAAATCTACATCCTATATGCGAGAGGAGGAGCATTCAACCTTGTGTCCTCTTTGTGTTGGTCTATTGTGTGTTTTTGTATGAGTGTGTGGGAGGGGGGTGATAGGAGTGGCAGGCAGAGGGGACCAGCCGCACACACCCTCCCTGGAAAGAGTCACTGTCCCCTCCTCTTGTGTAGTAGGGAGCATGCTATTCACTGATTGCTGGCCAGTCCCTGAGTGTGGAGAAAGCAGCATGTAATTGAGATTGCGGGGGATGCTATAGACCAGATTTTGCCTGGTGCCCCCCCCCCTTTTTTCCCTTTAGTACCCTCGAGGATATGGGTGCCAGCTGCAAGATCTCTATTGTTACAATGCAGAAGCAGGTTTGTCCCAATTGGATGCTGAAAACAGCCTTCCACAAACCTTGGATTTTCTTGCTTTGTTCCCCTTAACCCTTTCATTACCTATTGATATCAGGATTATCATTTTAAGCATTTGATTATGTCGAGAGATTAAAAAAAAAATAACAGTGCATATGTCTCGCCCAGCCTTGTTTAAATTCAGACTTTATCTTAGCTTCTTGCTGAATTTACATTTTATTAAAGACAGTAGATGTGATGCTTTTATCCAAGGTATTCGGAACTGCTTGTAATGGAAAATAGAAATTTTATTAACGAGAAAGGGAAATCACACGTTGGGAGGTTGGAAAATCAATTGGAGTCTCTTCTCCAGCATAAATTGGAGAACCTTTTCAATATGGCTTGAGAGGTATGTAATTGTGGAAGGGCATTATGTGGGGTTGCTAGTGGTGTTTGCATTCCCAACGACTGACACAATCTTTACCAAATAAACCACTGTATCAAGTAAATTGGATTTCCCCCGTTTTTCAATCTGCTACACCAGGCGATTTTGAAAAGCAAGTGCCCCACACAATCTCCCTTAATCTGATTGTATCTCAACAATCCCCTTCAGTCTTCATCCAAAATCCCACTTGAGCTAATGTTGCCCACTTGACCCTTTCTTGCTGTAGAGCTGAGCTGTAATCCCTTCATCTCTCCCTCTAGAGATGCTACGTTGTATCGTCACCAAAGGCTAGACAAGTTCCCATTGCTGATCCAACCTCCTGCCGATTCTTTGTGCAGAGCTGGTGGATCCCCAAAATCTAATTAAATTGGGATCAGTGATCTCGTCAGCCATGCAATACGCCATAGTCGTTGAACACTGCTGAAACAAAATTGATTGATTGGTTTATTCATGGCTAAGCATGTGCATCTGGTTGTAGAGCATCATTGCATGTACCCCAATTCATAGAAACCAAACTAGGGTATCTGTGTGTTTGCGTGAACGACGCAAACATTGAGACAAAATTCCATTTTGATTCATGTTAGGGTTACAGTTTGCTTGGTTTAGAGTTAGGGCTGTATTAGGTTAGGTTAGTATTTGTACTTTTTTTCGGGTTAGGGTTACAATTACTTTTAGGGTTAACCCTAACCAAAAGATTCTCCTAAATGTATTTATCTGTATGTATTATAAATGTAAACATGCTAGCTTAGTTTTTAGGCAACAGATTCTATTCTTATTTTTTTATACAGGAGCACAATGACTGAAAATTGTAGTGAAGATTGCCTAAATTGTACATAATCTGTTAGGGCCAGGGTTAACACAGAGTTTAGCTGAGTACCTAGTTCATATTTCCAGTGCTTGGTGAAATCTATTAGGGCACTAAATCTGCCAAATGTGAGATAAAAGGAAAAAAAAATCAGTTTCAGAAGGTAAGGTTCTGGATTTTGGCAGAACGCGGCAAAATTGAGAACGCTAACATGCTTATATCTGCCTAAAGTTGTACTCTAAATTAAGCACACTAGGCTTTTTTGGCGTCACTGAAAATGCACAAGATCACTGAAGATCTTGTAAGTTGTCATTTTGTATTGATGCACCTGCAACAGAGTACATCACAAATGCAGCTTCTGGTGGCTTGGAGTGACATTGTAAAATAGTTGAGACTGTGGAAGGCAAGCAGAGAGAGCTTCTCACATGTTTACCATTATTCCTCCTCTTGGCCCTGAGCAGGGCGTACCACTTGTTTTCGCCTATCAGGATGGAAAGGCCAGAGCACCACCTATAATAAGCCAATGACCACTGGGGCCGGATTAAGAGTATCATGGGCCTGGTGTTGAGGATTTTGGTGGGCCTTTTTATAGAAATAAAATGAAAAAGGCTAAGCATTTTTTGTTGACTTTAACATTGGTCCATCAAAAACACAAGCCGCTTCACTGCTGCGAGTAGAACGTGGGTTCAAAGGACCCCTGTATAGAAACATAGAAAATGTCAGCAGATAAGAACCTTTCGGCCCATCTAGTCTGCCCAATTACATGGATACTTTACCTGGATTTAGCTTTTGTTTAGGATAGCCTTATGCCTATCCCATGCTTGCTTAAATTCAATTACTGTTTTGGCCTCTACCACTTCAACTGGAAGGCTGTTCCATGTATCCACCACCCTCTCAGTAAAATAATGCTTCCTGATGTTACTTTTAAACCTTTGCCCCTCTAATCTAAGACTATGTCCTCTTGTTTTGCTATTTTGTTTCCTTTTAAATATACTCCCTTCCTCTACCTTGTGGATTCCCTTTACGTATTTAAATGTTTCTATCATATCTCCTCTGTCTCGTCTTTTTTCCAAGCTGTACATGTTAAGATCATTAAGCCTTTCTTGGTAACTTTTCTCCTTCAAGCCGTACACCATTTTAGTAACCCTTCTCTGAACTCTCTCTAAGATGTCTATATCTTGTCTGTATCTCCATTCTTTACACCCCACAAAGTCATGCTAGGTGTCATTGGCCGGGACAGAGTCTGGCCTTTCTAATGAAACAAAACATGACCATGTAAAATGTCAAGTAAGAAAAAAAACACAACACAAACATAAAATAATTTTTTATTTTTTTCTTCCTGAGCATTGTCATGATGGCATTGTCCACCATTTGTTACATATAAAATGAGCAATACCACTGCTGTTACTTTCTCATTTCCCATGCTGAGAGCAAGGTCAGTGTTTTATCATTTTATTCATAAAACAGACTGCGCCAAAATACAAACAATTTTTTTTATTTTTTTTAAAGTTTTAGCTAAAATTGCGTATTTTTTCAGAAAAATGCAGCAACAGGTTCCTATTTCTATTTTTTTTTTTAACAAGAGTGCCCCATAGAATATATAACCACAAAGGTTTGGATGATAAAATTGTCTGGGACTGGATCCTATATTAAGGCTGGGGTCAGACCAGCGCATTTTTAACATGCGTTCTGGCGCACTTAATCACGGCCGCACTAGCAGCAAATGACGGGCAATGACAGCCAATATACGAAGTACGGTCGCACGAAAGTCCGGCCGTGCAACGCAAGTGGAAAATTAACGCATTTTTTTGAGAACGCAGAACCGCTAGTATGGACGTACAGAGTGCGCTGCGCCCGCTAGCGGTGTGTGTGTGTGATTTGGAGACGTCAGACCCTGCTCATGTCTGGCCAACATAACGTCCAGACGCAAAAAGTTTCCTGGTTTGGATTCGTAAAACATCACGCACGAAAATGCGCATCGTATGACCGTCCTCGCATATTCCGTGAAAAAATACATCAATGCGTTCGGACGCACTTTTTTACGTTCGCGTGTAAAAATGCTTTCGTTTGACCCTAGCCTAAAACATGACATCAAATCGCGTTTATTTATACATGATGAGCACAAAATGGTCAAAATGAGCTCAGCACACACAGAGGTGGCAGGTGAAATCAATGGCTTAGTAGTGAAGAGGTTAACTAAGTGACATCCGAATCCTTCAAAAGGCCAGGGTTTCTTTCTGCTCAAGAGTCAAGACAAGGAATCATTATTTGAATTTCTATGGCCCCTTGCAGTAATTTGAATTCAATAATACATTACCTGGCCTGGCCCTTGAGTCCTGCAAACTCAGGCAGCAGCAGCAGCAGCAGGGATAGGTGATGGTCTCACCAAGAGACTCCGCTCTCTATCCTCCAGGCTCCTTCCCGCACAGCGTGCTGCAGCAAATACTACACGTGACGTTACGTCACAGGCGCGCCATGGCCCCATCCCCACGAAGCAAGATGCCGGCCCGCCATGCTGCACTGAGGAGTCAGGACCAGAATTCTCTGTCCTGCTACTCCCTGAGTGCACTAACTCACAGTAACACTATTTCTCCTGTAAAAACTAGTGGGTGAACTGCATTCTCAAGTGAACTATATATCATGAACCAGCAGCACCCATGCTTGAGAAGTTCACAGGCGATCGTGGCCTTTACTAGGCATTTATGACCAGCTGCCATATCCTCTTTGCCTTAAAAACCCGTACCTACGCCACGGATTTCGTAAGAGTACAGACCGTCATTTCATTGTCATCTGGTGAAGCTCGTACCTGGGCCCACAACCTAGTAAGGGCTCAAGATCCGGTTTTGCACACCTGGATCTCCTTTTCAACCGCCATGGAAATCATGTAAGGTGACCCTTTCCTAATGGAAACGGCTTAAACCGCCATCCGAGCTCTCAAACAAGGAAGACGCAGAGTGGAGGAGTACAGAACGGCCTTCAAACATTATGCACTAGATACAGCCTGAAATGATTATGCACTCATAGATCAATTTAGACGTGACCTGACTGACCATGTAAAGGACGAAATAGCCAGTGTGCTGTTACAGTTATCCATTTAGATGGGGATTTATAGTGTATAGATATCCTTATGTTGCCTTATGCTGCCACCTAGTGGTCTTTCTGTATTGTACATGCTTTCTTTCTTTTTTCCCTCGCTTTATGATGATGCACTTCCTGTGTGTGTTTAGTTCCACCCTTCCTTCTTGTAAGAGCTGCAGCATGGTGTAGTTATCCAGCAGCACATGTATATTCATTTGCAAGTAGACAGAATCATCTTTTGACCGCAAAAAACATCTCATTCCATCATCTGCTGTATCCTGTGATCTGCTGTAACCTGATATATGGAATAAAGCAAGTCGTGGAAATAAACGGTGTTCTGGTGAGTTCAGCTATCTGATAAGGATTGTCCTCGGTGATTGCATCTACTTATACAGGCCAGGCATAGAGGTCTCTGCAAGGGATAAATCGCTATACAACGATCTGAGTCAGAATAGTCAAAAGATGAGTAGAATCCTACAGACTGCTATTACATATGTGTGTGCTTAATCTGCAATCAAGCTCAGTGCCATCGGCCATTTTATGGAAGCACATGTGTGTGTGTTAATCTGCAATCAAGCTCAGTGCCATCAGCCATCTTGGGAAGCACATGATCGCACAAGCTTACTGCATCTCACTTATACTGCATCTGACTGAATATTGAAAACGGTTTCTCTGCATTTAACTGTGTTACCTGCCTGTCTAAGCTGCCGTTCATCTTTTTAAAGAGACAGTACTATTTTTGCAAAAACGTATAAAATGTCCAGACAAGGTTCTGTGCACTCTATTATGGCTGAACCGACGCAGATTCATCATGTCCCTGAACCTGCAGACGTACAAGGAGCAGATTCTGCAGAGTTTGTCGAACAGAGTGTAAAACCCACACAAGAAACTCAGAGAAAACTATGAATACACTAGAGATGAGCTCTCCAGCAATCTGTCTGACCTGTGGGACAGAACGTCACAATGCATGTCAGTTTTACCACACTTTAACAATCACCCAGCTGAATTAAGAGACTCTATAGATCGTCTGTCTGCTGCATATAAACGTTACCAGAGGCTGTCAGAAAAATACACAGACTTCTTGCAGGACTCTAATATGGAAGACTTTTCAGCAGAACTGACCAAGACTGATGCACTAAACCAACAAAGAGACCTCCTAGTGCAAGTTGCCAAAGAAAGGGCAGAATTCCGCATTGCTCAACTGCAAGAGACCAGATCGCACAGATCCACATCAACCAAGCACACTGCACATTCTTCCAGATCCTCTCGCTCCAGACATTCAACGTTAAGCGACAAGCTAATAGAGGCCCGCGCTGATGCGGAGTCAAAGAAAGTGCAAGGCTCCTTTGCTAAAAAACAAGCAGAGTTAGAAGCTCACAGCAAGCCCGCCAAGCAGAGTTAGAAGCTCACAGCAAAGCCCGCCAAGCAGAGTTAGAAGCCCGCCAAGCAGAGTTAGAAGCAGAGACGGAATCCCAAATCAAGATTCTGCAAATGGAAAAGGAGGAAGCAGCTGCCGTAGCGAGGCTGAAGGTCCTCGAAGAAGCAATGGGACAAAGTACTAATGCAGACTGCCCTATCCCAGCAGAACTGGAAGACCCAGTCGAACGCACTAGCAAATACGTTTTACAGCATAACATTTGCAACAATACACAGTCATCTCCTGTACCTCCTCCCAACACTGTTCTGACTCTCAACGCAGAGACCTCTCAGCTCCAAATGCCTGAGCCTCCTCCAGTCCACAACACAAGAACATCTACGCAGCAAATCACATCAACTCAGTCTGCCAGCAAGGTGAATCCCAGTGACAAGCCGCAGCTCAAGCCGCAGCCAGCAGAAGCCTTAGAGACTACACCAAAGTTAAACGTTCTTGCAACGTCATTTTATCCTGGTAAACCTCACCCTTCATCACCAGAGAACTTTAACACCCAAGCGGTTCCTCAAGTTACTTTGGCACCAAAGAGTGAGAGATCAGACTTGACTGACTTCGCCAGATATATGATACGCCGAGAGCTCATTAACACAAGCCTCTCAAGGTTCGACGACTGTCCAGAGAGCTACAGGGCCTGGAGATCAACCTTCAAGGCTGCTATTGCTGATCTGAACCTTACTACCAAGGAGGAACTTGATTTGCTCATAAAGTGGCTGGGGCCAGAATCCACAGATCGTGTTAAAAGACTGAGAACAGTACATGTTGACCACCCGGATGCAGGTCTCGTTGCTGCGTGGGCAAGACTTGAGCAAGCTTATGGCAGCGCTGAAGCCATAGAAGGCGCTCTGTTCAAGAGACTGCAAAACTTCCCAAAAATAGGTAACAAGGACTATCGAAAGCTCCAGGAACTGAGTGATCTCCTCATGGAGCTAGAGTTGGCAAAGACAGACCCACGTCTACCTGGACTAAGCTTCCTGGACACTGCTCATGGTGTCAATCCAGTGGCGTCTAAACTGCCATACGGCCTGCAAGAGAAATGGGCGCAACACGGCTCAAGATACAAAAGAGACTATAACGTATCCTTCCCTCCATTCTCATATTTTTGCAGGTTCATCAGCGAACAAGCCTGGACAAGAAACGATCCCAGCTTCAGCTTCAGCGAAACCAACTTGCCAGCTTCATCATCATCACCAGCATCCTCATCAAGGTATGATAACACAGCGGCTAAACGTAGAGACTTTAATAGAACAATATCTGTTAAAAGGACAGACATCTCACCACCCGTGTCCTCTCGTGCAAACCAGAGGGATTCAGGTGATAGCGATAAAGACCCTAATCGTCAGTGCCCTATTCACAAGAAGCCTCACCCTTTAAAGAAATGTCGTGGCCTTAGGGCAAAGACTTTACAAGAGCGCAGGGAGATTCTTCAAAAACTTGGGGTATGCTACAGGTGCTGTGCCTCTTACGGACATTTTGCTAAAGACTGTAAAGTTGTCATCAAGTGCACAGAATGCAGCAGCGACAGACATGTTACAGCTATGCACCCCACTCCACTTCCAGACAACCCACAGCAGCTACCTACCTCTGCACCTGTCTCAAATCATGGCGGGGAGCAACAAGGTAATGCTCCAGCTATAGGGAATATTTCTTCTTCATGCACGGAAGTCTGTGGAGAAGGCTTAGATTACAAATGCTGTGCCAAGGTATGCCTAGTCAAGATATACCCAGAGGGTCAACCTGAGAAAGCCACGAAGATGTATGCCATATTAGATGAACAGAGCAACAGATCGCTTGTTAAGCCTAAATTCTTTGAGATCTTCGGCATAAAGGGACACGCAACACCGTATACTCTCAGAACCTGTTCTGGTCGCGTAGAGACTTTCGGCAGAAGGGCCAACGGGTTTATGGTCTCTCACGTCAAGGGGAGAGAGGGAATACTCCTACCAACATTAGTTGAATGTGACCAGATACCAGACGAAAGGGAAGAGATTCCTACTCCAGAGGCTGCATATCACCATCCGCACTTAAGGCATCTTGTAGATGAGATTCCAGTAATGGACATGAATGCTGAAATCTTGGTCCTGCTAGGAAGAGACATTCTCAGAGTACATAAAGTACGCGAACAGTGCGACGGACCAGACGATGCCCCTTATGCACAAAGACTTGACCTGGGCTGGGTAATAGTGGGCAATGTATGCTTGGATAAAATGCACACGTCATCTGAGATCCACTCATTCAAAACTCACGTGTTAGGAAACGGACGTGTATCCCACTTCAAACCGTGTCCTCACCATTATGACGTAAAGGAGAAGCCTCTTGACATAATCTGCGTGTCCGACGTCACTCCTATCCTCTGTGACACCTAGGTACCACAGTGTTTTGTACTACAAGCGATGACAACAAAACAGCTTTATCAGTTGAAGACAGAGAATTTATCAAAGTAATGGACAAAGAATTCTTCAAGGATGAGTCTAACAGCTGGGTAGCACCATTACCTCTTCGTGCTGCAAGGGTCAAACTCCCAAACAATCGTGAACAGGCTTTATCCAGAGTCAAGTCACTACAACGAACACTAAAGAACAGACCTGAAATGAAGGACCATTTCATCGCCTTTATGAAAAGGATCTTTGACAATAATCACGCTGAACCAGCTCCACCTCTTCGAGAACATGAGGAGTGCTGGTACCTGCCTTTCTTCGGAGTATATCATCCACGTAAGCCAAAACAAATCAGGGTAGTATTTGACTCCAGTGCCAAGCATCAAGGCATATCCCTGAACGATGTTCTTCTCACTGGTCCTAACCTGACCAACAACCTCGTAGGTGTACTCATGAGGTTCAGAAGGGAGCCAGTCGCCATAACTGCTGATATTGAACAAATGTTTCATTGTTTTATTGTACAAAAAGACCATAGGAACTTCCTGAGGTTTCTGTGGCACCGTGACAACAACATGGACAATGAGATGATTGAATACCGCATGAGGGTACACGTCTTCGGAAATAGTCCCTCACCTGCTGTTGCAACATATGGTCTACGAAGGACTGCTCTTGACGGAGAAAAGGAGTATGGAGAAGATGCTCGACACTTCGTTGAGAGAGACTTCTACGTGGACGACGGACTTAAATCCTTACCCACAAATGAAGAAGCCATAGACCTGCTCCAAAGGACACAAGGTATGCTTTCTGAAGCTAACCTCAGACTACACAAGATTGCTTCAAATAGTGTTGCTGTCATGAAGGCCTTTCAACCTGGTGACTATGCCACAGGGTTTAAGGACTTAAATCTGGGAATGGACATGCCACCCGTACAGAGAAGCCTAGGCCTGCGGTGGGACTTATTAAAGGACACCTTCGGCTTCCAAGTCGGCTCTGCAGACAAGCCATTTACCAAACGTGGTGTTCTGTCGGTGGTGAACAGTTTATACGATCCAGTGGGATTCGTGGCTCCCATTACCATACAGGGTAAATCCTTACTTAGACAGCTCTCAGAGACTATTACAGATTGGGATGCTCCACTACCAGTAGACAAGCTTTCAAAGTGGAATTCCTGGAAGCAATCTCTACATGCCTTAGATGGAATTCACATACCACGCTGCTACACTCCAGCTTCTCTTGCCACAAGTCAGAGAAAGGAACTTCACATCTTCTCAGATGCATCTACAGAGGCCATAGCAGCTGTCGCCTACCTTAAGGTAAGAGACTCCTCCAATCAAACCCACATAGGATTTCTGTTTGGGAAGGCTAAGTTAGCACCTAAGCCTGAACACACAATTCCCAGGCTTGAACTTTGTGGGACTGTGCTAGCCGTAGAAGTTGCAGATTTCGTACTACAAGAGCTAGACGTTCAGATGGACGACATCAAATTCTACACAGATAGCAAGGTCGTTTTAGGCTACATATACAACCAGACTAAACGTTTCTATGTCTATGTCAGCAACCGTGTAGAAAGAATCAGGAAAACATCTAAGCCTGAACAATGGCATTATGTTCCATCCGAACTTAATCCTGCAGATCATGCCACCAGGCCAGTGTCCACAAGTGTCTTCGCAAATTCTTCTTGGTTGACAGGTCCTGATTTCCTGCTGGCTCATCCAGAAGAAACAACAGCTGACGTCTTTGGTCTTCAAAATCCTGACGAAGATCCAGATATTCGTCCTGAGGTTAAGACTCTTCTCACCAGAACTGCACAAAGACTCGTCTTGGGCTGTCAACGCTTTGAACGTTTCTCCAAGTGGACAAGGCTTGTACGCACCATCGCGAGGTTAGTCCATATTGCACACTGCTTCCACACGAAGCCCGCAGAGGCTCACTGTCAAGGTTGGCACACGTGCCAAAGGTTTCTTTCTGCAAGGGATATTGCTGAAGGCGAACTGATCATAATACGCAGTGTACAACAGGAAGTCTTCGGCTCAGAAATTAAATGCATTTGTGACAAGACGGACGTTCTAAGAAACAGTCCAATTGCTAATTTGAACCCATTCATCGACAGTAATGGCATGCTAAGGGTCGGTGGACGTTTAAACAAGGCTAAGTTGGGAGAGCAAGAACAGAATCCTCTCATCATACCTGCTCGCCACCACGTCTCCACTTTGCTCATACGGCACTACCATGAAGGGGTTAAGCACCAAGGTAGACACTTCACAGAAGGTGCCATAAGAGCTGCAGGCTTTTGGATTGTAGGAGCAAAAAGACAGATTACAGCTACACTGCACAGCTGTGTTCAGTGCCGCAAACTGAGAGGGAAACAGCAGCAACAGCAAATGGCAGATTTGCCAGCTGACAGAGTAAGCACTGACCCACCCTTCACTCATGTCGGTCTGGACGTCTTTGGACCATGGATGGTAACAGCCCGCAGAACTCGAGGTGGCCAAGCAAATAGTAAACGATGGGCAGTGATGTTCACCTGTATGAGTGTGCGTGCAGTACACATCGAAGTAATAGAATCTATGGATACCTCAAGTTTCATTAATGCCCTAAGACGATTCCTCGCCATCAGAGGTCCAGTCAAGACATTGAGATCTGATTGTGGAACTAATTTCGTTGGAGCCTGTCGAGAGTTGCAGCTTAACTCAAGGCCTATCCAAGACCTTTTAGCTGAAAAGGGCTGTACATGGATTTTCAATCCTCCTCATTCTTCCCACATGGGTGGTTCATGGGAGAGAATGATAGGCATTACACGTAAAATACTGGACTCAATGCTTATGGACTTGAACTCCACAAGACTCACCCATGAGATTCTAATCACCTTCCTGGCAGAAGCATCTGCCATAATCAATTCTAGACCACTTGTTCCAGTGTCTACAGATCCAGAGAACCCAACCATCCTTACTCCAGCTACTCTTCTTACCCAGAAACTCGGGACTGTTCCTGTTCCACCTGGAAACTTTAAAGCAGGAAAAATGTGCTACGACCAGTGGAAGCGAGTACAACACCTTGCCAACTGCTTCTGGAATCGTTGGAAGATGGAGTATCTTTCCACTCTGCAAGGACGCAGGAAATGGCAACGCCTGAACCCGAACATTCAAGTTGGAGATCTCGTTCTCCTCAAGGACCAGCAAGCCGAAAGGATAGAGTGGCCTATGGGACTTATTAAAAAGAGCATCTCTAGCGATGATGGTAAGGTACGTAAGGTGGAGGTGAAGGTCGCAAGACAAGGAACTGTAAAGACTTTTATCAGACCTATCACGGAACTTGTTTTGCTCTTACCGCTTGGAGACTGAACTTACTTAGGTTTTCAAGACATCTAGCAAATTACACTGTCGTTATTTGCGCTTGCATAACTACCGTTATGATGTATATATAGTGACATTTTCAATGCCAGACGGGGAGTGTGCTGTTACAGTTATTCATTTAGATGGGGATTTATAGTGTATAGATATCCTTATGCTGCCTTATGCTGCCACCTAGTGGTCTTTCTGTATTGTACATGCTTTCTTTCTTTTTTCCCTCGCTTTATGATGATGCACTTCCTGTGTGTGTTTAGTTCCACCCTTCCTTCTTGTAAGAGCTGCAGCATGGTGTAGTTATCCAGCAGCACATGTATATTCATCCTCAAGTTAGGACAGAATCATCTTTTGACCGCAAAGAACATCTCATTCCATCATCTGCTGTATCCTGTGATCTGCTGTAACCTGATATATGGAATAAAGCAAGTCGTGGAAATAAACGGTGTTCTGGTGAGTTCAGCTATCTGATAAGGATTGTCCTCGGTGATTGCATCTACTTATACAGGCCAGGCATAGAGGTCTCTGCAAGGGATAAATCGCTATACAACGATCTGAGTCAGAATAGCCAGTGTACCCCGTCCTACTTCCCTGGAAGAATTAATTAACATGTCTATTTCTATTGATAGACGCTGGCGCGAACGCAAGCAGGAAAGAGCTTCCTCCACCCCTGTACCATCCAGAAGAAGCCTCGCCACAGAATCGATACGCCTCTCGGCCCTCCCTGCACCTCCTTCACCCCCTGAGGAACAGATGCAGATCGGATTGGTACGAGGCCATCTTCCAGTGACAGAGTTGAGCCATAGAAGACAGAACAACCTATGTCTCTACTGTTGAGGATTCGGCCCTGTGGCATGCTTCTGTCCCGAAAAGGCTCCATCCAGGAGAGGTAAGACCACTACCAGAAATACATGTATGCTTCCCTTGTCCATACCCTCTTCTCAACTTTTATCCATTCCGGTTGTGTTACAGCTGAATAAGAAGACTATTCCCCTGCTGGCCATGGTGGATTCTGGAGTCTGTAGCTGTTTTGTTAATGTTACGTTATCTGTTCAATAATGTCTTCGTGTAAGAAATAAAATTCACTCTGAGAATCTGTTTTCTATTGCTGAAATTCCTCTGATTTATGGGCTAAAACCAGGTTTCCTGGTGAACTTGAGATCCACTGCTGCCCCTGGACTCGGGTACTGCGACTCGCCGGGTGATAGACGACGTATTTCTGGGCGGACAGGATCTGGGCCTAGTGCGGCCTAGTCAGAACAGTCTTCTTTCTGGAGCCGGGGAGTTTCCCAAAGGTCAGCACAGCCGTTTCTCCTGATTACTTCCCTATACACAGCGGATGGGTAAGAAATTGCAGCCCCGCCGGGACGTCTCGTCAGAGGGATATCAGAGACTCCCTGTACAGCAGCAGACTCTCCTGTAGCACGGTCCCATCACCGATGCTCCCTGCAGGCTATGGCTCCTCGGATGAGGATGATGGTTCCTGGCCCACAGATACTGCAGCAGGAATAGACTGGCTGGCTCCGCTGTCACGGGGAGATAGTGCAGCGAAGGGAAAAGCGGCAAAAAAAAGAGCACAGAAACTGAGGAAAGCAGCGGCTGCGGCTTCATGTGGGGCTGTGGGACCTGCTGCAGGCCCTATACGGGGTCCCTCTGATGGAGATAGAATACCCTCACCCAGTGGCGTGGAGGTATCGCAGAGGTGCGTACTTTTGCCACAGGAGAATGTGATCCGGGAAACGAATGCCTCTGTGGGGACAGAGGCCTCTTTGGAGGCCTGTCCACCTTCCTTGAAACCCTGCACTGTTGCTACCCCTACTACGGAGATAGATGACGCTCGTCCCACCACGATGGGAGACTACCGCCGGTTTATAGATGAAATAAAATCCCTGTGGACGACAGAGGTGTCTGGACTGCGGTCAGAGGTTGCGTCAGTGCGCTCTCAAGTGGTGGCAATACAGGCTCAGACCTCGGATGTGGCTGCGGAGCAGAATATACTTACATCGCAAGTTGACACCTTACGATCCCAAGTTGACTTACTGACTCGCTCGGTGGAGGCCCTCGAATCTAGACACCGCAGACGCAACATACGAGTCCGAGGTGCCCTGGAGTCGGTGCCAACGTCTGATTTGCTTTCCTATGTAAATCGCCTCGCTCATCATATAATAGGATCGCCCCCCAATGTTTCAGAACTGTTCGTCTCCGCCTCACGGATCCGTAAGCCCGCGACGGCCCCAGAGATTCCACGAGAGATATTATTGCGATTGCCCGGGACGTAGCGACTAAGACTCGGATTATGTCAGCTCCTGGGGCCAGGATGGCGGTGAAGTTTGAAGGGGCAACGATGTCACTATACCAAGACCTACCGTTTGTCACCCTGCTGGCGCGACGTCGCTTCCGACTGGTGACAGGGTTTCTCCGTCTTAAAGAGGTTCCTTACCGTTGGGGGCTGGCTGGCTCGCTCGTGGTGACCCACGGGAACATACCATGCATCATCTCTGACCCGGCTGAGGCTTGGCCGATGCTAGCCAGTATTGGCTTGTCTCAGGATCCGGCGACTACTTCACCAGGCTAATTTTCTTTTTGTCTAGGACATTACCTGTTGCTTTTTTTTCTACTAGGACTTTTTGAGGCAATGTTACCCCGCATACGCTTGGTTTAGCCAGCTCTTTTCAAGTTCTTCGTTGCTCGAGAGAGTGCTCCCCCCTTCCCCCCCCCTCTTTTTTGCTATTTTGGCATTTTTGGGCTGTACAGAGGAGTATCCTCGGTCGCCCTGGCCTCGTGACTAATTCACTCCTTGGCCTTCCCCACGGTCCTTGGGCTATGAGGTTTGTGCCGGGTATGTCACTTTTTGGCCTTTGCCATATTATTAATTTTTTTTTTTCCTCTGTATTATTTAAAAAAAAAAATTCATTTTTTTTTTTCTTTCATTTTCTCCTTCTCCCTCCTCCTCCCTTTTAATACGATGCGTATTCTAGTTCTTTTGATGTCCTTCTCCTGCTCCCCCCCCTTATTATGAGACGTATTGGGCACTTTGAGTATGCTTTTATTTCTATGAGTCTGTCCTCTATCAAGGACAGGTTAGCCCTTCAGCGTGTTATTGCAGATGACTCATTATGACCATTGGTAGATGTTTTATTTATACCGATGCCCTGTATTTACTTAGATGGCTTTATGCGGCCCTGCGTGGCCACTTTCTCAACGCTGGTTTTTTGTCTGACTATGCAAAACTTCTAAAATAAAGAATTAAAAAAAAAAAAAGAAATAAAATTCATGCCTTAAGCATACATGTGGTAGATGGCTCTCCTTTACGATCTGGGGTAATCACAAAAGAAACCAAACCCCTTTCTGTTTATGTCGGTAAACATAGAGAAACTGAATTTTGCTACCGTACCCTTGCCCATGTTTCCCCTTATTCTCGGAATACCCTGGCTCTGCCGTCAAGACCCTACTATTCAATGGTCCTCAGGAAAAGTAATTTTTGGTTCCGAATTCTGTAAACACCATTGTTTTCCATCTACAGTTGTGTTCAAAATTATTCAACCCCCACTGAAATTGAGTGTTTTGGCCAGTTTGACATTGATTTTGATCATTCAGTCATCTTGCTTACAATTAAATCAAAGAGGCACGTGTAGGTCAGACAAATATAACATAACATTTATAATGAAATAACCACAAATGTATTTTCTGTGCTCACATCATTATCAGTTTTATTCAACCCCCAAGTGACATTCAATCTTAGTACAACATCCTTTTACAGATATAACAGCTTTTAAACGTGAAGCATAGCTTGACACAAGTGTCTTGCAGCGATCTACGGGTATCTTCGCCCATTCGTCATGGGTAAAAGCCTCCAGTTCAGTCACATTCTTAGGCTTGCGCACTGCAACTGCTTTCTTTAAGTCATTGTCCTGTTGAAAGGTCCAACGTCTCCCAAGCCTCAGGTTTGTGACGAACTGCATCACATTGTCATCCAATATCTCCTGGTACTGAAGAGAATTCATGGTACCTTGCACACGCTGAAGCTTCCCTGTACCTACAGAAGCAAAACAGCCCCAAAGCATGATTGACCCCCCCGCCATGCTTCACAGTAGGCAAGGTGTTCTTTTCTTCATAAGCCTTGTTCTTCCTCCTCCAAACATAGTGTTGATCCATGGGCCCAAACAGTTCTAATTTTGTTTCATCAGTCCACAGAACACTATCCCAAAACTTCTGTGGTTTGTCCACATGACTTTTGGCATACTGCAGTCGACTCTTCTTATTCTTTGGAGACAGCAAGGGGGTGCGCCTGGGAGTTCTGGCATGGAGGCCTTCATTACGCAGTGCGCGCCGTATTGTCTGAGCTGAAACTTCAGTACCCACATCTGACAAATCTTTTCTCAGTTCCTCAGCAGTCACACGGGGACTTTTCTCCACTCTACGCTTCATGTAACGCACAGCAGTCGAAGTCAGCATCTTCTTTCTGCCACGACCAGGTAGCGTTTCAACAGTGCCCTTTGCCTTGAATTTGCGAATGATGCTTCCTATGGTCTCTCTTGGTATGTTTAACATCTTTGCAATCTTCTTATAGCCATTGCCCTTCCTGTGAAGAGTAATCACCTCTTCTCTTGTCTTTCTGGACCATTCTCTTGACTTCACCATGTTTGTAACCACACCAGTAAATGTCTAGAAGGAGCTGAGTATCACAGTCATTTTAAAGCTGCCTAATTGGTGCTTATTATGCTTTATTGCTGCTCCGTGACATCCACAGGTGTTTTCAATACCTGATTGAAAACACTTGAATGAACCTCTGTTCTTCAGAGTGGTAGTCTTTAAGGGGTTGAATAATTGTGTCAATGAAGAATTCACAAAAGAAACATTTACTACTGTATTACAAAACCAATTGATGTCATTTTAGTTGCATATGGTTCTTTAAAAAGTCCTTGTAGGATTTCATTCTGAATCCAATTACAAATGTACACTAAATTCCCTAAAACCCTTTACAGCATTGGGGGTTGAATAATTTTGAACACAACTGTACTAAGCCTGTTTTCTTACATACTATTCTAGATGAAAATATGTTACGTACTAATGTACTACTAACCTCCCAAATACCACGACTACTCCATTGTCTTAGATGAAAAAGGTATTGAAAACCTCCGATCACACAGGAAATATGACTGCCCGATAGACCTATACCCTGGATCAGCCATCCCGATTGGTCGTATATAACCACTCTCTGAATCAGAACTACGTGAGTACATCCACGAAAACCTAACTAAAGGATTTATCCACCCTTCTACCTCTCCTGCAGAGGCAGAAATATTCTTTGAGGGAAAGAAAGTGTTACGGTGGCCCCCCTCAGGCGCCAAAGGGGGGGTCCTCGTTGCTGAGTGTATTTAGCCCTTTAGGCAGGTATGTTTCTCTCTTCATACTGCAGAACCCTGTACACAGGATTAAACAGAACCAGACAAGACACACGAGGAAAGCCCTGCACTGGGGTAAGGTCCTTGGATGGCCTTCTAACTATACAGAGTCCAGGGTGGGAGTGAACACGAGAAAACGTACACAAAGAAATAACAGGGTTAATCCAGACTTGGCAAGAAGGAATATCTATCAACAACGGAACAAGAAAGATATCCACGAAGTGGTCTCGAACCAGAACAATGAGCTGCTGCACAAGATACACACACATAAACCAGAAAAACAGACTTGACGGAAATGTATTCAGCAGCAAGCAGGGCAGGACTCAAATAGAACTCGAGGTTATGCTGAGACCAGCAAAACCAACGGGATACCTAGCAGTTAGGTTCTCTCATTCTGGTGTGAGACCTGAGCATGAAAGAAAACATAAGCATGAAAACCAAAACTGCTCAGACAACACACAATGGACATAAGCAAGAGATAAGTCAGAATATGTAGCCAGGAGTCATGAACCAATATATATCAAAAACAAGGTACATGGGGTAAATCACAAGAATCGTCAGAATGCAGAGCCAGGAGTCAGAAACCAAGATATCAAAATACAGAATGCAGAAATCAGGAACTCAGCAAGCAAGAACTATACTGGATCAGGGAACCATTGCACTGATTGCCATTATATAGGGCAGTGCAGATCATGTGACCACAGGTCTGGTCAGATGCTGAGACTCCAGGGGCGGAGAGCTAAACAGATTAACCCTAAAATCCAAAAGACAGAGAAGAACTCTCAACATCAGTGGGCCTGGCTGGGGGAACGTAACAGAATGATGGAGGTCTGCGTCCCTGTGTGGACTACAGGAGTCTCAACCAAATCACCATAAAAAACAGATATCCACTCCCCCTGATTCCTGAAATCATGGAACGTCTTAAAACCGCTCAAATCTTTTCCAAACTCGACCTCAGGGGGGCCTTCAATTTGGTTAGACGCCGAGCCAGGGATGAATGGAAAATGGCTTTCCGTACAAGATACGGACATTTCAAATATACTCTCATGCCTTATGGCCTCAACAATGCCCCGGCCACATTCCAATATCTAGTCAACAATGTATTTAGAGATCTCCTAGACCGCTTCGTAATAATCTACTTGGATGACATTTTGATATATTCTGATACCCCCGCAGATCATGCTGTTCATGTAAAAGAAGTGTTACATTGCCTTAGACAACATAGCCTCTACGCCAAACTAGATAATTGCATCTTCAACGTAACCAGCATTCCTTTCCTAGGATTCATCTTAAAACCCGGTCAGATTGAAATGGATCCCAAAAAAATCAACGCCATCATACCATGGCCTCACCCTACATCAAAGAAAGAGGTACAAAGATGTATTGGGTTCTCTAACTTTTATAGAAAGTTCATTAGGAACTTTTCCAAACTCGGCAAACCTCTCACAGACCTCAACAAACAAGAAAACAAGTTTAAAACACAAGACAAAAATATATGTCATCTGCGCTTATTCTCATTATACCGTGTGAAACAAAAACACAATTAGAGGCTTTGGTTTCTCTTAATGGCCATTAAGAGTGTAAGCTCACCGCCAACGTCAAGGCACCTCTAATGAGGGTGACTCCTATCGAAAAATGAAAACACAGGCTGCTGTGTAGCGAACCATCACTGCTCACGCTGCTTTTCAGTCATGAGGTAGATTGGTGGGCTCATATTTATGCCCCCCCAGAAACAAATCCACCTTGGGATCAAAAAACAAAGACATGGAGCGGAACAGCTGCAATAATGACCTGGCTGGAGGTACAACAAAACATACATAGTACAGGAGGGGTGGGGTCGCGCCTATTCCCTGATGGGGTGGCTGCAACCACCAGATGTTTCCAGCCCAGGAACATGTACAAAACACAAGAAAAAAATATATGTCATCTGCGCTTATTCCCATTATACCATGTGAAACAAAAACACAATTAGAGGCTTTGGTTTCTATTATTGGCCATTAAGAGTGTAAGCTCACCGCCAACGTGGTTGCAGCCGCCCCATCGGGGAATAGGCGCGACCCCACCCCTCCTGTACTAAGAAAACAAGTTTAAATGTACCGAAGAGCCCCAAAATGCTTTCCAAGAATTACAACACCGCTTCACGACTGCTCCTATTTTGATACAACCCAATACCAATGAACCCTTCTACTTAGAAGTCGATACCTCTGAAACCGCAACCGGTGCTGTGTTATTTATTTATTTATTTATAAAGGATTTTACCAGGAAGGATACATTGAGATTTTTCTCATTTTCAAGTATGTCCTGGGTTCAGCAACATTAAATGGTTATCCCAACGTGGCTCGACTGATGGCAATCTCCACCCTATAGCGTATTATTTGAAGCGCCTCACTTTTGCAGAAAACAACTATGACATGGGTGATAGAGAACTTCTGGCTATTAAAAAGGGCCTGGAAGAGTGGCGACACTTACTGGAAGGTGCATGATACCCCATTACCATCTATACGGACCTTCGTAACCTAGACTACCTAAGAACTGCAAAACGACTAAAAGCTTGACAAGCCAGGTGGTCCTTTTTTATTTTCTAGATTTCATACCGCCCTGGTACAAAAAAACGGTAAAGCCGATGCCCTCTCACGATGCCTGTTTCGTTTTTGGAATTAAATCCACCATTATTTATTGAATTAATATGCAATAATTTAAAGCCCTAAGTTGCAATGCAACAATAACATTTATATCTTGTGGGTAATATGGTCGAATATATATATATATATATATATATATATATATATATATATATATATATGAAAAAACACACAGAAACCGGTGCAATATGAATGACAATTTACTTGGCAATCTATTAACAGGTTATATCATTTGCTTTACAGTAACTACAGCGTCATAATCATGAAATAGTAATATCACAGTACATTAAACTAAACAACAATACTTAAACAATACAGCAATGAAATTAAAGCATGCTCACTATTAGGCCCCAAGCTGGGGGGCTGGGGAAAGTCCTCACATGGTCAGCCTCTCAGGTATCCACAGCTTCAAAAAAGAGACCTAACTCTTGGCTACACATCCCTTTTATTCCCAGTGGGAGTCACCAGTAGACAAACCTCTCTCTACCAATAGGAAAAAAAGCTCTCTAAAGTAGGCTGGCTTAATGACATCACAGCTAGCCACACAGGGCAAACAGCCTACACACTGCCCCTAGTGGTCCTTCTTTGGTATGTCAATCAGTTAATATTAAAATATGATAATTTATGGCAGAAATCATCCATGATCATTACAATGCCCTACGGATATCATGGACACCCCAGAACCTGACTCTACCGTCCTTCAACAAGGACATTTTTCATAACTCAAACGCATGTGTTAAACAAAATACAATCCTTGAACCCTAATACTGATCTATCTCTCTCCACAGAAGGTCTTCCTCTCTCCAACAACCGAATCTTCGTTCCAAGACCAGATTTGAAGTCCTACAATTGTGTCATGATGCCCCCTCAGCCGAACATGGAGGTATACAGAAAACTACACATCTAGTCAAACGACATTTTTGGTGGCCTAAAGACCACAAAGACATAAAAGAATATGTCCGAGCTTGCACCATATATGCCCAATCGAAACACATATCTTAAAAGACAACAGGACTTTTACATCCTCTACCCATCCCTTCTAGTCCATGGTCCGATGTTTCGATTGATTATGTAGTAGAGCTTCCTCCATCCCAAGGTAACACCACCATTATGGTAGTTGTGGACCACCTTACCAAAATGGCACATTTCACCCCCTTTCCAGGACTGCCCACAGCAGAAGAGACAGCCACCCTATTTAAAGCACATATTTTTTGCCTACACAGAGTTCTACACAATAACTTCTGACAGAGGATCCCAGTTCACTTCTAATTTCTGGACCACCTTCTGCAAAGCCAATCAAATCAAACTTCACCTATCTTCCTCATTTCACCCTCAATCTAATGGACAGACCGAAACAGTGAACCAAACCCTCGAACAATACCTCCGCTGCTACTCAACCTACCTTCAAGACAATTGGAGTAGCATACTTCCTGTGGCAGAATTTGCATATAATGCTCAATACCACACATCCATAAAAACTACCTTTTTATTTATTTTTTTACAAACTATTGATATCACCCCTCTTTTCTTCCAGATTTACCTCGAGCCGTCTCAGTGCCCAGCATAGATGAAAGAATATCAGATCTACACAATCTTCAAAAGACCATCAAAACAGTGTTGTTCGAGACCCAACGTACCCAGAAAACGTATGCGGACCTGTCAAGAGCTTCAACTCCCACATATACCAAAGGTCAGAAGGTATGCCTCTCAACCAAACATCTACGATTATCTTGCCCTAACAGACAGCTAGGCCCTCGTTTTCTAGAACCTTACATCATCAAAGACATCCTATCTCCTCTTAGTATCCGTCTCCGTCTCCCACCTTCAATGAACATACATCCAGTGTTTCACGTCTCTCTCCTAAAACCATACATTTCAGATATCTATGCTCAACGGACCGTAACCCCTCCTGCTCCGGTTATCATCCCCAGAATATGAAGTGGAAGCAATCTTGGACTCACGATGGTATCGGAGACGTTTACAGTATCTCATATGGTGGAAGGGTTACAGCCCCGAGGAATGCTCTGGGGAACCGGTGGCTGGTATGCTTGTAGATAGATTGGCAAGGGAGTTCCATCATGCCAACCCAACCACACAGGCCCCTGAGTGCTCCCGGAGGTCACGCCTTGAGGGGGGGATTCTGTCAGGTGCAGGACCCTCCAGGCCGGCACCTCTCACTCACTCCTCCAGCACGGCATCCGACATGGCCTCCAAGACCTGTAGCAGCACCCGAATCCGCTGACTCTCCTGGACACGTCGGGGGCCGCAGCTGACAACCACACCGGCCGGGCCCTTGGTTCTGCCGGTGACTGACATCAGCGGTGGGCGTGGCGGGTCCCAGGGAACGATGGCCCAAGGTCAGTTGACCAGGGGGAGGAGTGCTGGAGGCCTGAGAGCCAATAGATGCAGGAGAGGAGGCAGGGGAGGCACGGAGTGGGTATGGCCTAACCTGGGTGCTTTATTTAAACCCCCTGAACCATCTGTTGAGTGCTCAGACATTCTGTGCTTTCCTAGAACAAACAGTGCCTAAATACTCCTGCTTGTATTGTTATATAGACCCTTTTTTTGGACCTGGACAATCCCTGCTTGCTGCCTGCCTTGACCTTGGAACTGCCTATTGACCATGCCTCTCGGATTTCCCTATTGGTACTTCGCTCTGGACTCTCCTTCCTACCCACCACCGCATCTTGGGTTCCTACTTCCCACCGGTACTTCTGCTCCTGACAGGTATCCTGTTCCCCCTCGCCCAATATACCAACACATGGGCCCTATCCCTGACACCAGCTCATCTTAACCCTTGGATACCACCATGTCTAGCCTTAAACAATTACAAGATAGTCTATGTGTTGGGTTAGATTACAGATCTTCTCCACTTTAATCAGGGGTCAAGTCCAGGAGGAACGCTTGTGAACACAGTTCCTCCACTATTTTTGCAGAGGGAACGGAGTTGCGGTAAGACCCATACACAATAAATCTTGGATACAGGTGTTTAATGATACCATTCCCTGTTAGGGCACAATAAATATACAATATCAACAAATAAATAGTAGGTGGACCAGAGGCCACCCACCTGGTCGTAATGATCCAATCACTGAAATGGACATAATCCAATGACTATAGGTATAAGGAAGACGACAAAAGAAGGTCTAATAATTCAGACCTAAATGGTGATTGGTACTCAAAATTAGGCACATAAGGGAAAAATAAAATATAACTTTTATTAGTAGGAAAATAAAAGTGCTACAGTGTAACTAGCACACCAAAATAAAATTGCATATATAGCGCTCTCAGACTGGACAGATTGTATGGCCACTCTACCGGGTGAAACATCAGCTCCCCCTCTTGTACCAAGCTAATGAGGAGATAATCTTTTGTTAATACATGTTGAGACAGTCGGTAGATTGCAAGTTGATTAATACACTATATGTATCCATGGTGTAAGCTAAACCTCAACTAGATCTCACACTCGTGAGAGTGCTAGAGGAAGTGGGATGCAGCATGCATGGATAGTGATATGAGGACTGATGGGTATTGGTCCCCTTGAATTGGGACCCCCACAGATGCTGTTTAGTGGTCGCCTTAAATGTGGGACCTTTGCAGTAGGGATGAGCTGTTCGGTTCGATCAGTTCGGAATTCGATTCGAACTTTGGCCGTTCGCAAGTTCGCGAACTTCTAACTTTTTGGGTGTGTTCGGTTCGAGTTCAGAAAAAAAAAAATTTGAAAAAAGTATAAAAAATGCTTAAAAAATACTAAAAAATCTAGAAATAAAGAGACTCTTTACTGCAAACTAATGTGTATGTGCAAAGATTCACACCTCTAAATGACCTGTGTTTTTCAAACGGCATAACAACAGGTGTTTTTAGTCTGGTGTAATGAATTTGATACATTGTATGTATGTATGTATGTATGTAGACTATACTGAGGGGGTGGGGTGGTGTCTGCTTCTGAGTGAGAAGTGTTAATTTCCCTCCTAAAACTTCTTCTAATATGCTGCATTTCACCGCTGTGTGCTCATGCTCAGCTTATTTTTACCGCTTTCGCTCATCATGTTTAAACACGATTTTGAAGCCACATCTTATTAAATGACCGACATGTTAGATATCGTTCTTTCCGGCAGACTCCGCAGATTCAAAATATATCATTTTTATATGTGTACAGTTGTGTTCAAAATTATTCAACCCCCACTGAAATTGAGTGTTTTGGCCAGTTTGACATTGATTTTGATCATTCAGTCATCTTGCTTACAATTAAATCAAAGAGGCACGTGTAGGTCACACAAATATAACATAACATTTATAATGAAATAACCACAAATGTCTTTTCTGTGCTCACATCATTATCAGTTTTATTCAACCCCCAAGTGACATTCAATCTTAGTACAACATCCTTTTACAGTTATAACAGCTTTTAAACGTGAAGCATAGCTTGACACAAGTGTCTTGCAGCGATCTACGGGTATCTTCGCCCATTCGTCATGGGCAAAAGCCTCCAGTTCAGTCACATTCTTAGGCTTGCGCACTGCAACTGCTTTCTTTAAGTCCCACCAGAGGTTCTCAATCGGATTTAAGTCAGGTGACTGCGATGGCCACTCCAAAATGTTCCAGCCTTTAATCTGCAACCATGCTCTAGTGGACTTGGAGGTATGCTTGGGATCATTGTCCTGTTGAAAGGTCCAACGTCTCCCAAGCCTCAGGTTTGTGACGGACTGCATCACATTGTCATCCAATATCTCCTGGTACTGAAGAGAATTCATGGTACCTTGCACAAGCTGAAGCTTCCCTGTACCTGCAGAAGCAAAACAGCCCCAAAGCATGATTGACCCCCCCGCCATGCTTCACAGTAGGCAAGGTGTTCTTTTCTTCATAGGTCTTGTTCTTCCTCTTCCAAACATAGCGTTGATCCATGGGCCCAAACAGTTCTAATTTTGTTTCATCAGTCCACAGAACACTATCCCAAAACTTCTGTGGTTTGTCCACATGACTTTTGGCATACTGCAGTCGACTCTTCTTATTCTTTGGAGACAGCAAGGGGGTGCGCCTGGGAGTTCTGGCATGGAGGCCTTCATTATGCAGTGCGCGCCGTATTGTCTGAGCTGAAACTTCAGTACCCACATCTGACAAATCTTTTCTCAGTTCCTCAGCAGTCACACGGGGACTTTTCTCCACTCTACGATTCAGGTAGCGCACAGCAGTCGAAGTCAGCATCTTCTTTCTGCCACGACCAGGTAGCGTTTCAACAGTGCCCTTTGCCTTGAATTTGCGAATGATGCTTCCTATGGTCTCTCTTGGTATGTTTAACATCTTTGCAATTTTCTTATAGCCATTGCCCTTCCTGTGAAGAGTAATCACCTCTTCTCTTGTCTTCCTGGACCATTCTCTTGACTTCACCATGTTTGTAACCACACCAGTAAATGTCTAGAAGGAGCTGAGTATCACAGTCATTTTAAAGCTGCCTAATTGGTGCTTATTATGCTTTATTGCTGCTCCGTGACATCCACAGGTGTTTTCAATACCTGATTGAAAACACTTGAATGAACCTCTGTTCTTCAGAGTGGTAGTCTTTAAGGGGTTGAATAATTGTGTCAATGAAGAATTCACAAAAGAAACATTTACTACTGTATTACAAAACCAATTGATGTCATTTTAGTTGCATATGGTTCTTTAAAAAGTCCTTGTAGGATTTCATTCTGAATACAATTACAAATGTACACTAAATTCCCTAAAACCCTTTACAGCATTGGGGGTTGAATAATTTTGAACACAACTGTACGTCCTGTCCTGGCTGTATATTATGAAAAAATGCAATAAAAATTGAATTTTTAATCATCTGCAGTGTGTAAAGTGTTTTTTTTTCATATTTTAGCACATGAGCGTCTGCGGTTATGTTTTCTATAGGGTGCGCTTGTACAAAAATTAGAAATGGGGACTTGTTACATTTTGTTGGGGGAATTACGTGATTTATAGCAAACACACCCCATAGAAAAAAATCATTAGTGCATCATCGTTCACATTATAATTGAAATGTGAACAATATTGCTGCATTAATAAAAATAACACACAAAAAAAAATACATGTTTTTATTTTTTTTTACTTTATACCTGGTCATGTTGGATATCATTCGAAAGGCCATGCTCAGGCCTTTCGATTGACACCCTCCATGACTCACTAGATGCCTGGAGATATCGGGGTTCAAATGAACCCCCTATCTCCACCAGGGGATTGGCCTGGGCAATATATATACGCATGATGTGAGCTGGCCTGGGCAATATATATACACATGATGGCCGTAGGCGTGCGCACGGGGTGTGCAGGGTGTGCCTAGGCACACCCTAATCCCACCCGCGGCACACTCTGGGTCCCGGCTGGCCGCATTCCACGGATAGTCGCCGGGACCCTTTGCCTCTGCAAGCCTGTACTTCCCTGGTGGTCCGGTGGCTTTGGGCTCTGCAATGCGATCGGAACGCAGGACCCGTGTGCTAGCAATCCTCTGATGACCTGTCACCTGATCGCCGGCGCACACTGACTATGTCAGAGAGCGCCGGCAGTCAGGTGAAAGGTCATCAGAGGATCGCCGGTGCACGGGTCCAGTGTGGGACGTGCTCTGTGTTCTGTGCACGAAGCACAGATCGCATTGCAGAGCCCACAACCACCGGACCACCAGGGAAGTACAGGCTGGATTTAAGCTGGATGAAGTGGTCCCCTCCTCTGCCAATGGACATGTTCATCCCCCTCCCTGCAAAAAAAAAGGTAAGCAGGAGAGGAGTCAACTTTTATATACAGTATTTTTAAATATTACAATTTTATTTGATGGCAGTGGATTCTGTGATATGCTTATATGCACCGCACATTACTGGGAGTTTCATGGCAGTGGATTCTGTAATGTGCGTTGCATATAAGCATATCACAGAATCCACTGCCATGAAACTCTCTGTAATGTGCGGTGCATATAAGCATATCACAGAATCCACTGCCATGAAACTCTCTGTAATGTGCGGTGCATATAAGCATATCACAGAATCCACTGACATGAAACTCTCTGTAATGTGCGGTGCATATAAGCATATCACAGAATCCACTGCCATGAAACTCTCTGTAATGTGCGGTGCATATAAGCATATCACAGAATCCACTGCCATGAAACTCCCAGTAATGTGTGGTGCATATAAGCGTAGCACAGAAACCACTGCCATGAAACTCTCTTTACTCTCCACAATGTTAAGTAAGGTGTCATTGGAGAGGTCAGAGCCCAGCCTTTCTAATGAGACCAAACACGATCATGTAGAAAAAATACAAAATTTCCTCATTGCCCGCTTTTAACATCTAAAGCAATGTTATTTCTCACCTCGGGATTAAACATTCACAGGGTTATTCAGTTAGCGGTGAAAAGCAGGAGAATAACTGGAGAAGTGAAAATTCTAGGTCAAAATAGCCAAACCATAAAAATTCTCCCATTTAGGCTGGGGTCAGACCAGCGCACTTTTAACGTGCGTTCTGGCGCACATAATTACGGCCGCACTAGCAGCAGATGACGGGCAATAACGGCCAATATACGATGTACGGCCGCACAAAAGTCCGGCCGTGCAACGCAAGTGGAATTTGAACGCATTTTTTTGAGAACGCTGAACCGCTAGTACTGACTTACTGAGTGCGCAGCTGCGGCATAGCGGCGTGTTTGCGTGATTAGGAGATGTCAGACGCTGCTAATGTCCAGCCTACATAACGTCCAGACGCAAAAAGAGTTTTATTGACGATCCGTACAAAATCACGCCCGAAAATGCGCGTCGTCTGACCGTTTTTGCGCATTCCGTGAAAAAATACGTCAATGCATTCGGACGCACTTTTTCACGTTCGCGGGGAAAAATGCTTTCGTCTGACCCTAGCCTAATCTCACTTTCCAAATCGGCTATTTGGTCTAGATCAGGGGTCTGCAACCTAAAACAGCCAAAGAGCCATTTGGACCTGTTTCCCACAAAAAAGAAAACACTGGGAGCCGCAAACCCCTTTTGACATCTAAAATGAAGATAACATTAGATATATCATTTTTTACCTTTATACTAGGTATAAAACATACTGTAGTGTTATTTATTATTTATATTATTGTTGTATTTGTTACTTTTTCACATGACTATACATTTATTAATTTAAATTAAAGTAATAAACAGGTTGCCTGCATACATTTATACTTCAGGTAAATTAGGCAAATTAATATATGTATTTTCTGCAAGTAAAAAAAAGTAACAAATACAACAATTTGCCCTGGGATGGGGTACTCTAAACTTAAACTTTTAATAATAATAATAGTAATCATTTTAAGACCACATAAGGCAGGCAATTGCCATGCCATCAATAGAAATAAAAAAGAATTATTATATTTCTTCTCCCCACATATATAATAATCCCCGGGTCCTCACATATATAAATGAATAATCCCCAGGTCCCCATATATAAATAATCCCCAGGACCCCTCATACCTGGTTTCCATCATCCTGTTCAAGTTCTGGCGCCCGGTGGCTGTCCATCATTCTGAGGGGGCGGGGTTATCCCCGCACCCCTCACTCTCTATGGGACAGCCACCATGAGCCGATGTCTTCCATCACGCTGTGCCCAGAGCAAGGAGCAGGCACAGCGTGAAGATGGGAACAGAGCCGACAGTGGCTGCCTGGCGGAGTCTGGGGAAACTAGCGGGAGCGCCGGCCTGGGAGCCGCAGCAGGGCATTGAAAGAGCCGCATGCGGCTCTGGAGCCGCGGGTTGCAGACCCCTGGTCTAGATTGTTCTCTTCTCCTGCCAGTTCTCCTGGCTTTCATCTCTCTTTAAGGGTTGTTCAGAGAAAGGTGAAAACCAGGAGAATGGCAGGAAAAGAGAACAATCTGGACCAAATAGCCGATTTGGAAAGTGAGATAAATGGAGGAATTTTTCTTGTTTGGCTGTTTTGACCTAGAATTTTCACTTCTCCAGTCATTCTCCTGAGTTTCACCTCTCTCTGAATAACCCTGATAGTCATAAAACACAATCGGCCACAATACTCAGCCACTAATTGGGTTAGTCGAGACTCATGGGAAATGTAGTTCAAAAACAACTGGATGGCCAAGGTTGCTGCACCTCTGAATTATAAACATACAGGGTTATTATTGAAATGATATGCATCCGGTACACGGGTCAGTGCACCCAAATATTGGGCCTTTGGTGCCAGCTAGTGCCTTCACACCGTAACCCCTCTGAGGTATTCTGGAAGAGTGCATGGTTGGACCCTGCGGTCAATTATTGAAATGATATGTATCCGGTACATGGGTCAGTGCACCCAAATATTGGGCCTTTGGTGCCAGCAAGTGCCTTCACACCGTAACCCCTCTGAAGTATTCTGGAAGAGTGCTGGGTTGGACCCTGCGGACAAATATTGAAATGATATGCACCGGTCACATTCAAGTGCAGAAATATTGTGTCTTAGTCGGTGGTGTACGACATCGAGAATCTAAGTTGAGGAATGCATAATACTTTCCCACAAGTGTAAACAGCCTAGGAAGTTTTCTGAATGCAGAGATCCCCGATCTATTCAGTTACATCAGCATCAGGGGAGTGATAACTGCTGCTGATCCAGGACTGATTCATTTTTATAAATGTCAGACGGTCTACAGAGTCAGTGGACAGACGGACTCTTTTGTCTGTGACAAAACCTCCAGCGACACTGACGTCCTTTCAGAAAGCACGCTGGATGAAGGGCAACCTAGTAGCTCCATAGCATATTGGCTAAGTTCTGGCCAGTGATCCAATCTCAACACCCAGTAAGCCAGTGGATCATCTGCTGGAAAGCTATCCAGGTCTGCCCTTGCCCCTTGGTAGTCCTGCACCATATGGTGAAGACGCTGGCGATGGGTGCCTACATTTAACGTCCCTGGCCGTCGTGGACTAAAAAAATTGCGGAAGGCATCAGTCAAGCGGCCCCCTTCTCCACTGCTCTTCCTCTGACCAACCGCAGCCTCAGAAGCACCTGTGTCATCACTTAGTAACCTACCAGTGCCTGGAAAGGTGTTACACAAGTGTCGCTTTAGTCCTCCTCAAGTTGTTTCATCCTGTGCTCCCTCTGTGAGGGCAGGATGAGCTCTGCAACCTTACGCTTGTATCGTGGATCAAGAAGGGTTGCCAACCAGTAATGATCCCTCTCTTTGATAGCACGAATCCTGGGGTCCTTTAGCAGGCTTTGCAGGATAAGGGAGCCCATGCAGCATAAGTTGGAGGTGGCATTAGCTTCCGAGTCTTCCTGGTCGCTGTCGCTGAGGATGACACTATCGAGCACTACCTCCTCCCACCCACGTACTATTTCTTGGGTTTCTGGGGACACAAAACCTTCCCTTGAGGAATCCCCACCTTCAATCCCCCACGACTGACATAATCCTCCTCCTCATCATCCTCATCCTCCTCCTGTCTGATCTGAGGACCCGCAGGAATGCTGTCTGTGTAAAGAGGGCCTTGAGAGCTAAGGAAGTCCTCCTCTTCCTCCTGTTGCTCTGCCTCTAGTGCCACATCTATAATTCCCCACAGAGTGTGCTCCAGCAGGAACACTAAAGGAATTGTGTCACTGATGCATGCACTGTACCTGCTCACCATCCTCGTTGCCTCCTCAAATAGTGACAGTACAGTGCATGCATCCTTGATCATGAGCCACTGCCAGGGGGAAAAAAACAAGTTCCCCTGTCCTTGTGCCATACCCACACAGGTACTCGTTGATGTCCCTCTGCTGCTTGTGCAGATGCTGCAGCATTGCCAAAGTCGAGTTCCACCTGGTGGGCATGTCACATATCAGACGGTTTGTGGGAAGGTGGAATTCCCTTTGAATTTCTGCCAGGCGATCACTTACTGGGTATGACCATCTGAAGTGGCTGCAGACTTTTCTGGTCTGTCTGAGGTGCTCTGCCAGCCCTGGGTACTTGGTTAGGAAACGCTGTACCACCAGATTTAGGACATGTGCCAGGCATGGTACATGTACATGCGTCAACTTACGCAGACATAGGATGGAGAGAAGTAGGGATGTGCGTTTCGGGTTTCGGAATTTCGGAATTTTCACGAAATTTCCCGATTCGTGTTTTCGGATGCGGCCGAATTTCCGAAAATTTTTAGACCCGAAAATGGCAGATCCGAAAAGTTTTCCGAGCCGAAACGAAATATTTTCGGAATTTTCGAATGGACTTCAAATGTGTCAAATCGAAATTTATTGCTTTGAAACGAGGAGAACAGACTTTCCGAAAAAACGAAAATTTCCGAACTTACGAAAAGTCGATACAAAAACGAGCTAAGTGACACGAAAATACGAAAAATGGTCGAAATTCCGAAAACATGTACAATTCCGAAAAACGAAAATTTCCGAAATCACGAAAAGTCGATACAAAAAACGAGCAAAATGACACGAAAATCCGGAAAATGGTCGATATTCCGAAAAAAAAAGTACACGAAAAACGAATCGAGCCGAACCGAATCGAAACAGAAATCGGTCGAAACGAGCCGAATCGAAAAGTTTAAAAATCCGAAAAATCGAATCGAATCGAACCGAAAAAAAAATCGGTGCACAAGCCTAGAGAGAAGGTTGCTGCCATTATCACAGACAACCATTCCCGGCTCAAGCTGGGGTGGTGTTAACCACTTCTAGGCCTGCCCCTGCAGAGCTGACAGAATTTCTGCCCCGGTATGGCTCCTGTCCCCTAAACAAACCAGCTCAAGCACAGTATGGCATCTTTTTGCTTAAACCATTGCGTAGCCCCTGGCACGCTTCAGTTGAACTGCCACTTCGCTGGAGACATCTGCAGAGGAGGATGAAGAGGAGGGGTTGGAGCAGACAGACCTCATATCAGCAGCTTTCTGGAGGCGTGGTGGATGAGCAAGCTCCAGCACAGAGCCCTGTCCTGGATCCCTCCCAGCTGCAAGCAGAGTTACCCAGTGTGCAGTGAACGAAATGTAACGTCCCTGTCCATGCTTGCTGGACCATGTATCTGCAGGAATGTGGACCTTGCTGCTGACTGCCTTTTTCAATGACTCCAAAACATTGCCTTCCACGTGCTGGTATAGTGCTGGAATGGCCTTCCGTGAAAAGAATTGGTGTTTTGGAACCTGCCACCGTGGTACAGCACATTCGGCATATTCACAAAAGGGGGCAGAGTCCACCAGCTGGAAAGGCAGCAGCTGTAATGCGAGTAATTTTGCCAAGCTCGCATTTTAGACGCTGTGCATGTGGATGGTTGGGACAATATTTTTTTTCCACTGCAGCAGCTGGGGCAATCTGACTGCGTAAATCTGAAGCTGATGGGATGCTGGCAGATTCAGAGGAAGGACCTGGTACACCCATAACTATAACATCATCCCTGTCAGTGGAGATTGTAGACATGGCATGACATATAGTGGGGGTAGAGACAGATGAGGACTGATGGGAAGTGTTGTGCCAATGGGATGCATGGCAGGTGGTCATATGTCGCTTCAAGCACGTGGTACCCAAGCGGCTGATGTTTTTCCCAAGCTTGATCCTCTTGAGACAAAGCTTGCAAATAGCAATGCTGCAGTCTGCTGCACATGTCATGAAGAACTCCCAGACAGCAGAGTTCCTGGAGGTGTGCTGCGAGACAACAGCGCCCTGCACCTGAGCAGCTCTGACTTCTGATGCCATGGACTGGCTGCGGTTGCTCATAGAGGAAATTGTGCCTCGTTGGGGTTGTGCCTCCTCCTCACTTAACTCCTCTGTTCGATCAGGCACCCAGGTGGAGTCAGTGACCTCATCATCGTCATCACCCCCTATGTCCTCGTCACTGGAGCCAACCTGGCAGTATGCTGCAGCTGGGGGAACATGAGTGCCAGTTCTTTGTGCGTCACTGGCACCCCCTCACTCTAGGCTGATTTACTCCCTTCCTCAACCTCAGATTCAATATCAGAGTACTGGACTTGCTGCGCATCCTCAAGCAGCATGTCACTCACATTTTGGTGAAACAATTCAGCTGACTCCTCCGTGCATGATGGTGAGGCTACGACAGGAGTAGCTGTGGACATGGAGGCTGAGTTAGATACTTTGGCAGCTGAGGTGGACTGTAAACCACTACAAGCCTGGGTGGCAGAGGAGGATGGCCTGGTTATCCAATCCACCAAATCCTCTGTATGGTGCTGCTGCATAAGACGGCCAGCACTAGTTAGAAAGCACAAGCGTGCCCTGCCTGCAGAGGATGCACCACGTCCACTGGTGTATTTTGGCTTAGGCCAACAAGGCCCAGGCCTAGGGCGGCACTTTCCAGGGGGCGGCGGCCCGCTGGGTGGCCCCACCCCAAAAAAAAATACTTTTGAAAACAATACAAAATACTTTTGAAAACTATTTTACCAGGAAGGAAACATTGAGATGTCACTAATTTTCAAGTATGTCCTGGGTAGGCAAGGCCTAGGCTTTCACTTTCCAGGGGGCAACAAAAAACCTCACCACTAATTGGGTTACTCACAGAGCACCGAAATGACGCCAACATTTTGGTGTTCTGTAGTTCCCTGCACTTCGGGGAATAAAATTTCCCCACCCTGCAGTGAATTCACCATTCACCGCAGGGTCCCTTAGGCTAGGGTCAGACGAACGCATTTTTCACGTTGTCCGTGAAAAAGTGCATTCGAACGAATGGACGTATTTTTTCACGGAATACGCGATAGCGGTCATACGATGCGCATTTTCGTCCGTGATTTCGTACGGATCATCAATAAACCCTTTTTGCGTCTGGACGTTATGTTGGCCGGACGTGTGCAGCGTCTGACGTCTCCCAATCACGCAAACACGCCGCTATGCGGGCGCAGCGCACTCTGTACGTCAGTAGTAGCGGTTTGACGTTCTCGAAAAAATGCGTTCGTTTGCCACTTGCGTTGCCCGGACGAACTTTCGTGCGGCCGTTCGTCGTATGTTCCCCAGCATTGGACGTCATTTGCTGCTAGCACGGCCGTGATTTCTTGCGGCTAAACGCACGTTAAAACTGCTTTCGTCTGACCTAAGCCTAAAGTGCATGGAGTCGGCCGCTGTATGCTGCCACCGCAAACCCATGGCCTGCTGTTTTCAAAAGAACTACCGAACGAAAATGTCTGGAATTTACATATAAGATCCTATGATTGATAATAAAAAGTTTTGTTACAGAAAAAGAAGAACCGCTATTAAAAAAGGGGGGGAATTTAGCCCAAAAAATTCTGAAAAATCACTAAAAGGTACATATAAAAAAATCAATAAATAAATAAAGACTTTTTGCTGCAGATTAAAATAATAAATGGTTTATTAGATATTGCATAAAAAACGGGAATATTTTTAACATTGAAACCTATGGGGTTCGCCTGAATAAACCTGCTGATTGAAACCACCGAACATCAGGGCATTTCACTGACATTTCTCTGCTGTTTGGTGTTCTCTGAATAGATTAACCATTACTTCTCTATGGGGATTTGCACTGCCTTCAAACAGCACCGTACTTGCTGGCAGTTCGCCAAACTTGTGTGTGAGCATATCACCAGAGCAGTGGTGTACTTAGAGGAGTGGCAGAGGGCGGGCCGCCCCAGGTACCAGTGATTATTGGGGTGTCATTAGGGGTACTAGGAGGTGCCACTGCCACTGTGTGTCAGCTTTGAGCTGTGTTCTCAAACAACGAGCAGCGGAGCATGGCGTTTGCATACGGAATAAAATCGAATAGAATAAAAATCCCCCTCTCCTCCCTCCATAGCTCCTCCCCTGCCCCGCAGCAGCTCTAGGAGAGGGGAGGGGGATGTGATTTGTGTCCAGAGAGAGAAGATGACAGTAAACGGCAGGTAAAGGGGGGGGTTTATCAGCAGAATATGAAGCCCTGTCTGCTTACTGCTGTTTAAAGGGGACCTTTCCTTAACCAGCACTGCAGTGATAGAAATTTTTCATTGAGCTGCCTGGCTCCTGGTGAGGCTGCTTGCGTGCAGGTCACACTCGGTCCGGCCAGTCAGGTGGTACTGAGTCTCAGTACCACCTGACTGGCTGAACCACGTGACAGCAGCTGCCCGCCCTTTCGTTAACATGGACTGTCACTCTATTCTGGACTGAACACCCACCGGGAAGGGAATCAAAGCCACGGTGCACCCTCTGGCAGTGGCACCCCACTGCTGACAAGATGGCTCCACGCACAGGCACAGCCGTGATCCTAACGTGGCCTGGAGGGACCTCCTGCTGAGTCTGTACACAGTCCCTGCTGACTCTGCACACAGCCCTACCGCGGACAGAGGCCGGTAAATGTAGAATAAATAATTGCTGTGTGCTCATATACACTCGGTTTGCTGGGAGTTTTATTGCAGTGGATTCTGATGCACTCATACACACCACACATTGCATTGCTGGCAGTTTTATTGCTGTGGATTCTGATACGCTGACACACACCACACATTGCATTGCTGGGAGTTTTATTGCAATGGATTCTGATGCACTCATACACACCGCACATTGCATTGCTGGAATTTTTATTGCTGTGGATTCTGATACGCTGACACACACCAAACATTGCATTGCTGGGAGTTTTATTGCTGTGGGTTCTGTGATACACACTGCATAGTACTGTGAGTTTTATTGCCCTGGAGCTCTGGGATACACTCCTACACACTGCACATTACTGTGAGTTTTATTGCTGTACAGCTCTGTGATACGTTCATATGCAGTGCACGTTTCTGTGGATTTTATTGTTCAACCAATTAGAGCGGCTGTGTTCCAGTATACTTGACATGCGTGGCTGTTCTTTGTAAAAATGCTTGAATTTAAACTTTTCATAATTTTATTTATCTCAATAGATACATTTGAAATGGTATACAAAATATACAAGTAGGCACTTGGTATCCACTTTTAATATAAAGAGAGGAAAAGGCTCTAAGAGGAAAAGGTGGAGCTTAAAGAGGAAGGGTGGGGATTAACCAGGAAGAGGTGTGCCCTTGACAGGAGGGGGTGCCTCAAATTTAAATTAGGGGGTGCACGAGTTTAGTCAGGCCTAGGGCAGCACAAAACCTAAATACACCACTGACCACGACCACGAGCACGGCCTGCGGACACAGAGGCTGCTTGCCCTCTTATCTCTGCATGGGAGCGTCTGCCTGTCCTTTTTGGTGTTTCTGACATGATGTGTACTGCAATATATTGCAATTATCGACTGTCAGAATAGACTGTTCTGATCGACTGCTATAATAGATCAGTATCAAAGACTGCTATAGCACATATATCTAATATGGAACTCCGATATACAACTCTGATATATAGATTTAAGATATATAGAACTAATATACAGAACTGTGATATACAGAACTCTGATATATGTAACTAACTTGGCTATAACTCTGTTATAACTGTGTGTTAACTCTCTAAGTCTCTATATCTCTGCTATAACGCTGCTATCTCACTAACTCACATAGAACAATCTCTTTTGAACTCCTGCAACACACTACATATGGCTGCGGTGTCAGCAGCCTTATATAGTGTGCTGCAGGGACTTAGCTGTGAGCCATGATTGGGCAAAGTCATCATGACTTTGTCCAATCATGGCTCTGCATGTGTACTGAGCCCTAATTGGCATAGTCTTGCACCTGACCTGTGGTCATGTGCAAGACTGTAGCCAATCACAGTTTCAGCGGGCGCGTTGCATTGTAGGATGTTCCGCGGTCGAACAGACTGCGAACATTTCGAACTCTCGAACGGCCAACGTTCGAATCGAACTTATGTTTGATTCGAACCGGCAGCCCATCCCTACTCACCATATCCCCCGGTGCCACCCCGATACCAGACCCTAACAGTGTTTGTGATAAGTACGCAATGATAATTGCTAAATTGGGGGAGAGAAATCTTTGTGAGTTCCCACACTTCATTTTATAGGAGTTGACCGGGTCCCCCGACTTTAATATTTAGCTAACAGCAAATAGAATATGGGAAAGACAGCCAAAGTCCATATGTACAGTTGCAAGAAAAAGTATGTGAACCCTTTGGGATTACGTGGAGTTTTGCATGAATTGGTCATAAAATGTGCTCTGATCTTCATCTAAGTCACAACAATTTGAAAAACACAGTTTGCTTAAAATAATACAACACAAACATTATATGTTTTCATGTGTTTATTGAACGTAACATGTAAACATTCACAGTGCAGGGTGGAAAAAGTATGTGAACCCCTAGCCTAATGACTTCTCCAAGAGCTAATTGGAGCCAGGAGTGAGCCAACCTTGAGTCCAATCAGTGTGATATTATTGGATGTGTTGCTGTACGCTGTCCTGCCCTTTAAAAACACACACCAGTTTTGGGTTTACTGGTTTTAAGAAGCACTGCCTGATGTGAACCATGCCTCGCAGAAAAGAGCTCTCAGAAGACCTACGATCAAGAATTGTTGACTTGCATGAAGCTGGAAAGGGTTACAAAAGTATCTCCAAAAGCCTTGATGTTCATGTGTCCACGGTTAGACAGACTGTCTACAAATGGAGAAAGTTCAGCACTGTTGCTACTCTCCCTAGGCGTGGTCGTCCTGTAAAGATGTCTGCAAGAGCACAGTGCAGAATGCTTAACCCCTTCACTGCTGAGGCATTTCACCACTGTGTGCTGAGCTCATTTTTACCGCTTTCGCTCATCATGTTTAAACGCGATTTTAAAGCCACATTTTAATAAATGACCCAGACATATTATATATCGTTCTTTCCGGCAGACTATGCAGATTCATAATATATCATTTTTATATGTATACGTCATGTCCTGCCTGTATATTATAACAAAAAATACAATAAAAATTGAATTTTTAATCATCTGCAGTGTGTAAAGTGTTTTTTTTCACATTTTATCACATGAGCGTTTGCGGTTATGTTTTCTATGGGGTGCGCTTGTACATAAAATTTGAAATGGGGACTTGTTACTTTTTTTGGGGGGAATTACGTGATTTTTAGCAAACGCACCCCATAGAAAAAAATCATTAGTGCAGCATCATTGTTCACATTATAATTGAAATGTGAACAATATTGCTGCATTAATAAAAACAACACACAAAAAAAAACATGTTTTTATTTATTTATTTATTTTTTAAAATTTATTTATTATTATTATTTTTTTTTTATTACTTTCTTTTTACTTTTTACCTAGTCATGTTGGGTATCATTCGAAAGGCCATGCTCAGGCCTTTCAAATGACACCCTCCATGACCCCCTAGCTGCCACGGTTCTGGAGATATCGGGGTTCACAAGAACCCCCTATCTCCACCAGGGGATTTCCTTGGGAAATCCCCGGCAGCTAGGGGTTCCCCGGCTATCTGACGTCATCACGCTATGCGTGATGACGTCAGACAGCGAGGGGAGTCCCGGGGGTGGAGCCACCATCCAAGATGGCGGCCCCCACCGGAGACAGGCTGCACTTCGGCGCCGCAAGGCGCTGAAGTGCAACCCAGCACTTGAGGGGTTAAAGCCAGGCACCGCTTAAAAGGGGAGACTCTCCCCTTTTAAGCGGTGCCTGGCTTTTAGCGCTGCTCCTTCCCGATCGGGAGGGAGAGGGATCCGAACGGATCCCCCCCCTCCCTTCCGGCTATCTCTGCCGGGGGGTCGCCTGGAAATGACGTCATCGCACATGGCGCGATGACGTCATTTACGCCGGGAGGAGCTTGACTTCAGCGTCTGAGGACGCTGAAGTCAGAACGCCGTGGGACCCCGGACAGAGAGGTCAGTATCTCCGCCGGGGGTCCCGCACAGCTGATGACGTGTGGGGCACGTCCTCAGCATGCAACGTGCATCAATGAGGACGTGTCCCACACGTCTTCAGCAGTGAAAGGGTTAATGAGGTAAAGAAGAATCCTAGAGTGTCAGCTAAAGACTTACAGAAATCTCTGGCACATGCTAACATTTTTGTTGACACATCAACAATAAGGAAAACCTTAAACAAGAATGGAGTACATGGGAGGACACCACGGAGGAAGCCATTGCTGTCCAAAAAGAATATTGCAGCACGTTTGAAGTTTGCAAAAGAGCACCTGGATATTCCACAGCACTACTGGCAAAATATTCTGTGGACAGATGAAACCAAAATTGAGTTGTTTGGAAAAAACACACAACACTATGTGTGGAGAAAAAAAGGCACAGCACACCAACATCAAAACCTCATCCCCACTGTAAAACATGGCGGAGGGAGCATCATGGTTTGGGGCTGCTTTGCTGCCTCAGGGCCTGGACGGATTGTTGTCATTGATGGAAAAAGGAATTCCAGAGTTTATCAAGACATTTTGCAGGAAAACGTAAGACCATCTGCTTGCCAACTGAAGCTCCGCAGAGGATGGGTGATGCAACAGGACAATGACCCAAAGCATACAAGTAATTCAACAAAAGAATGGCTTCAACAAAACAAAATACGCCTTCTGGAGTGGCCCAGTCAGAGTCCTGACCTCAACCCGATTGAAATGCTGTGGCATGACCTTAAGAGAGTGGTTCACACCAGACATCCCAAGAATATTGCTACACTGAAACAGTTTTGTGAAGAGGAGTGGTCCAAAATTACTTCAGATCGTTGTGCAGGTCTGATCTGCAACTACAGGACACGTTTGGTCGAGGTTATTGCTGCCAAAGGAGGGTCAACCAGTTATTAAGTCCAGAGGTTCACATACTTTTTCCACACTGCACTGTGAATGTTTACATGTTCTGTTCAATAAAAACATGTTGTATTATTTTAAGGAGACTGTGTTTTTCAAATTGTTGTGATTTAGATGAAGATCAGAGCACATTTTATAACCAATTCATGCAAAACCCCCGTAATCCCAAAGGGTTCACATACTTTTTCTTGCCACTCTAGCTGTTGTGTTCAAGGGAAAGGTTTAAAAAGCATAAATCATGCAGGCAGGTAAATCAGGACAGGAAGCACTTGTTTGCTAGCAAAGATTAGGTTCAGATTAGGCTGTCTAGAAACACAAAGAAATGAGCACCCATTTACACGCTTGTGGGGTTTCTATATAAATTGCAGATTAAAGCCTTATCATGGCCAGCAAGTTTACATAGTTGCCATAGCAACTGGCATATCTCAGTACTCTCATATTTTCAGAGTACATCATACTGCCACATACTTAGATGATCAGGCTGTGTCATGGATGTATTTAGTGTGTGTATATAATATATACAGTTGTGCTCATAAATTTAATTACCCTGGCAGAATTTATAATTTCTTGGCCATTATTCAGAGAATATGAATGAGAACACAAAAACATTTCTTTCACTCATGGTTAGTATTTGGCTGAAGTCATTTATTATCAATCAAGTTTGTTTACTCTTTTTAAATCATAATGACAACAGAAACTACCCAAATGATGCTGATCAAAAGTTTACATACCCTGGTGATTTTGGCCTCATAACATGCACACAAGTTGACACAGACGGGTTTGAATAGCTATTAAAGGGAACCATCCTCAACCTTTGATCTGTTTGTTTGTATTTAGTGTGTGTGTGTATAAAAGGTCAATGAGTTTCTGGACTCCTGACAGACCCTTGCATCTTTCATCCAGTGCTGCACTGACGTTTCTGGATTCTGAGCCATTGGGAAAGCAAAAAGAATTGTCAAAGGATCTGCGGGAAATGGTAGTTGAACTGTATAAAACAGGAAAGGGATATAAAAAGATATCCAAGGAATTGAGCATGCCAATCAGCAGTGTTCAAACTCTAATAAAGAAGTGGAAAATGAGAGGTTCTGTTGAAACCAAACCACTGTCGGTTAGACCAACTAAAATTTCAGCAACAACTGCCAGGAAAATTGTTCGGGATGCAAAGAAAACCCCACAAATAACTTCAGATGAAATACAGGACTCTCTGAAAACATGTGGTGTGGCTGTTTCAAGATGCACAATAGGGAGGCACTTGAAGAAAGATGGGCTGCATGGTCGAGTCGCCTGAAGAAAGCCATTACTACGCAAATGCCACAAAGTATCCCGCTTACAATACGTCAAACAGCACAAAGACAAGCCTCAAACCTTCTGGCTCAAAGTCATTAGGAGTGATGAGACCAAAGTTTAACTTTTTGGTCACAACCATAGGAGTCAACAAGGTCTATGATGAAAGGTACACCATTCCTACTGTGAAACATGGAGGTGGATTGCTGATGTGTTGGGGATGCGTGAGCTACAAAGACACAGGAAATTGTACCCTGTCCTTCTTTGTAAATTCTAGCTTGACTTTGTCAGTTTTGGTTTTTGGGGAAATCACCATTAGGGTACTTGGCAACTAATAGTGTGTTTAACCGAGGGAGTACTCTGGCGTGGCGCTCCACTTTTCTTGATACACAGTACCATACACACTTGCACTCTAACCACTAAAACATGGAATATGTTATCTTTTTGTTCATTTAATTCAGGTGCACAGTTCGCAGATGGTGGATTCAAAATGTTTCCTTCTGTAATAGCAGCAATCCACGATTTCCCCCATGTTGTTGTTTAGGAATGTGGTCGATCGCCATAAATTTCAGAGATGTTAACGGATGATTACGTTCCAGGAAATGTCGTGCTACTGGTTTATCGGATCGGCAATCGCGATCTTTGTGTGTATTCATTCGATGGTTCCTGATGCACTCGCGTAATGGTGGTTCAGTCTTTCCAATGTATGCCTTTCCACTTGGGCACATAATCTTATAAATAATGAACTCGGTTTTACACGTTATATCGTGCCGAATCTTAAATATCACCCGTATGTGGATGAGTAAATGTTTTTGAGAGTACCCTGTGTCCACATGTAACATGTCCCAAGCATCTTTTGCAGCCAGTGTTCAAAACTTTATTAGACTCCCGCATGTAACTGTGGATGGAGTCAGTTTGGACCAATATTTCTCTAATTTTTGCCTTTTCTGTAGCAAAACATCGGCTTCTATTTAAACATTTCTGGCAGTGAAGGATCATGTTCCAAAATATGCCAGTTTCTTCTCACTATTGATGTCCAACCTTTAGAGGTTAAACTACATTGGAAATCTGAGCCCCGTATTCATTGTCTCACTTTTTCTCTTAAGGAACTTTACCCACTTGACTCCGGAGTCCAGGAGTTTCACCAAGTAGCCCCATTCTTTAAACTTCTGGAACTATTTAATTTGGTGAACTGCCTGCTTTGTGAATAGCCAAATGGCCACGAAAATGCACAGTATGGGGAAATTCACTGTTCGGTGCATTTTCGAGGCAACTTCGGATCTTGTTGAATAACCCCTTTATTGTCTCCACTGTTGTCCTCAAGGGTTCTAGCTTGTTCTTGCATCTTCCCTCTGTATTGACATTCTGCCCGCAACGCTCCTGCAACCAATCTCACAAGTTCCGGCCTGTTACTGCATTGTCCCTCTGAGTAGATAAGTCAAAAGGAGAAACAGTAAAAATGGCCAGGTCTACCAACCTGCAGTTATCTTCTGTAGAAAGGTTCTTGCAAGATATTCTGGCGCACTACATGAGAGGTTTGCAATAATCACTAGTAACAATTACAAAACAATAAAAAATGAAGAAGTAAAATAGTAAACACACTAACACTCACATTATTTGGTAAATAGTCATATCTGGTTATAAATTGGCGCAGACAAGATAGAAGAATGAGCTCCAGTACCCTTAATGCTTCATTCAGGTTTACTAATGGCAACTGAGTATAATGACCTACCAGAGATCATATTCAGCTATTCTTCTTTCGCAGCATTTTTAGTTGCATCCCCTAATATTTATGATATTTATTTTACCTCAAATACGTAACAGAGAACCGTTTGTTGTTGAATTGGCAATTTCCATTTAATTTAAAAAAAGTCTCTCTTTTTGCATGTTTGTTAATAAAGTCTCCCTTAATACTATTTGCCAACTTGCTCACTTGACATTCAAAGCATGCCTGCTTCTTGTATCTCTTTCAATAGGCTCTTCTTTGTTTTGCCTCTAAGAGTCATGATCAGATCTACAGTAGTAGTATTTCCTCTTCTCACTGTCCCCATGAGACCTTGTTATCATATTTTGTTTTTGGTTTAATTTATATAGATCTCAATCTCAAAATAGGCATATCCACACAAAGCATCACAACAGAAAACCCACTCCCTCCATACAGTCAATTTTTTTTTTTTGTATTCAAAATTTTATTTTGAAATATGTCATCATACAAATAAATTTAGAGTGAGGGCCTCGCAGGGCCGCTCATGGTCATCTGCAATAGCACAGCATAAAGAAAATAAAGAAAAACAGTATAATTTTGAAGAGAGTCAGCAGTGAATCATAAAAGTAAACAATAAATGTTCTCGCAGGGTCAAACAGTAAACATCACTGAAGAGTAAGTTAGGGGGGGAGGTGGACACACACACCAAGAAGTGCTCCAGGACCCAAAAAAAAAAAAAGGGGGGGATGGGAAAGGTGGCAAAGGCCAAATGTGTGACTGTCCTGGCATGCTCCCGAAGTTCCGAGGTACCGTAGGAGGCCATGGACATGCATACAGTCAATTTTAGATGGCTATTATGTGTTGGATGTATCAGCAGAAGAGAAGCAAACTAATACTTTACTCCCTTAACCCCTTCACTATCAAGTGTTTTCTGTTGAACAAACATCAGATTTATTTGAAGCATAGGATGCATAGTCGGGGGTCCAAGATGAATTGAAAAAGATTTAAGGGTCTATTCACAAAGCACCGAAATTGCGTGCAGTTTCGGTGTTTTGTTTTTCGTGCCATTTCGGCGATTCCACTTCACCGAAAATATAGTGAATGGTCTTTGAATTTTGCTGAAAAATGGAGTTGCCGAAGCAGTTATCGGACATCGTTGAAAACCACCAAAGTACACTGATAACCTCCGATTTGCACTGCATCAGCGAATTCCACCAAACTGCAAAAAAGGAAAAAAAAAACGCAGTCTCCTTTTCTCCTAATAGTTGTTTAAACCAATAAAAATGTATGTGTCATCACTTTCCAGCTTTCTCTCACCTGATACTCAGTCCTCTCTGTCCACGGCCCTGCGGTGGTCAGACCTTCAATTTTATACCCCTCCCGGCGCAGTGACGTCTTCGCCAATGCCGCAATGACATCAGTTTCAGATGCCTCCCTACCAGAGCAGGGGGAGTGCCTTCGGACCTCTGTATCTCCCCATCACTGAGGGGCATCTGGTCAAGAGAGCCATCGCTGGAAAGGTCACAGTCTGATCTTTCCAGCAATGCCTCTCTTTGACCGCTTGGGTACCAGGCCACAATTTCTGGTGGCCTCCCCTCGTCAACTGACGTCATCGCACATGGGCGCAATGGCATTGGTTATCAAATTAACCCCTAGCTGCCCAGGGATATCCTATGGAAATCCTTATCGTGGATATAGGTGGTCCTTTGGACCTCTGTATCTCCTGATGGTGGCAGCTAGAGGGTCATGTTTGGTATTATTGGAAAGGCCAGAGCAATCAGCCTTTCCAATGATACCAAACATGACAAGGTTAAGTGTAAAATATAAAATAAAAATATATATTTTTTACTGCAGCACTATTGTTCACTTTTCAATTATAATTTGAACAATAGTGCTTCACTAATGAAAAATGTTGTTTGTTGTCTATAACAGTTTTATTATTTTTTATAGGACCTTTATTATTATTTCCACACATTTTTATTGTTATAAGCACCTTTTAAAGAATAGCAGAGTTCCGTTGTTTTTTTATGCAGTTCGGTGGGCTGATCAGTGCCGTTCTTCGGTCATGACACGGAAGGCGAATTGGAATCAGCGAAGTGCGCCTCATGAGAAAGCACCAACATTTCAGTGCTTTCTGAATAACCTCTTAATTATTTTTTTTTTTTAAAAAAAAAAAATATTAACCTTATTACGTTTTTATATTACGTTTCACATAAAATCCTATGGGATTCGCCTCTTTAAACCTGAACTGAAACACCAAAAATCAGGGCATTTCGCTGGAATTTTGGTGCAGTTCGGCATTATGTGAATAAAAGACAGAATAGTATTTTATGTGGCAATTTCAGTGCTGGCGAAATGCACCTTAGTTTGCTCTGACCAGTCCAAAATGCAAGTAAGCTGTTGATACAAGGAGATCAAGCCTTTGGGGTAGAAACATAGAAACATAGAAACATAGAAACATAGAAAAATGTCGGCAGATAAGAACCTTTCGGCCCATCTAGTCTGCCAATTACATGGATACTTTACCTGGATTTATCTTCTGTTTAGGATAGCCTTATGCCTATCCCATGCTTGCTTAAATTCAATTACTGTTTTGGCCTCTACCACTTCTACTGGAAGACTGTTCCATGTATCCACCACCCGCTCAGTAAAATAATGCTTCCTGATGTTACTTTTAACCTTTGCCCCTCTAATCTAACACTATGTCCTCTTGTTTTGCTATTTTGTTTCCTTTTAAATATACTCCCTTCCTCTACCTTGTGGATTCCCTTTACGTATTTAAATGTTTCTATCATATCTCCTCTGTCTCGTCTTTTTTCCAAGCTGTACATGTTAAGATCATTAAGCCTTTCTTGGTAACTTTTCTCCTTCAAGCCGTACACCATTTTAGTAGCCCTTCTCTGAACTCTCTCCAAGATGTCTATATCCTTCTGGAGATACGGTCTCCAGTACTGCACACAGTACTCCAAGTGAGGTCTCACCAGTGCTCTGTACAGTGGCATGAGCACTTCCTGGGTAGTGGCCCATAGCGCAGAGGCATTCAAAAGATGAATGTTTTGAGGTGGCCGCCCGTTTGATATGGGGTCGCAGACCAAAATCTCTCAGTTGCAGGAACCTGAAGAATGATTTTTTTATCCGCCATGAATTGGATAGTATCCAGCATATCATTAGCATGTGCAGCTATAGAGTCAGTGCGGCCCCCTGATTGTATGTAAGTCAGCTGACAGGGCCCGAAAATTCCAGTCCATCTCTGCCGCCAAGAACTGCTGGATGGAGGTAAGCTTGCCTCCCAGGGCCGCAACATCCTCCCTAGTGACCGGAGAGCTGACTTGTGGTGCAGGGCCTACCTCCTCCTGTGCGCAATCCGGCGGGTTCAGCTCGGCACCATCTTGGACCTGCACTTCCAGACACCAGGCCGTGAAGTTCGGAGCCACAGAGACCTTCGAATCCTGTTTTTTGTTCTTGTTCCCCATGCCAGGTGGTAGTGGGGACAATCCGGTGCTGGCTGGTGCTATAGATTGTGGGAAATGGGGCTGGTATGGTGCTGAAATCGGTGGGAGAAGCGGGAGGATTCACAAAGCATGTCCTATTGCATGGCCACGCAGGCTCCGCCCCTTTGGATGAGTCTTTTAGTCCTGAATAAACCACGTGTAATGTTTTTTAGGTGGCAGTAGCAAGATTTGGTTAGGGACTGAATGTGAGGAGTGAAGAAGAAATCAGAGTCGAAGAGGACCCTGAGGCAACGAGCCTAAGAGGTAGAAGGAATGGTCGCACCATTCACCTGAAGGACCTAGCCGGGGATCTATCCATGGTTGTAGAGGTTTTTCCGTATCATTTTGTGGTATGGTGCATCAAATTTTTAGCTGATACAGTAAATGTATCCGTGGCTTGGAGAGTTGTGATAGCAACTTGGCGTATGATAGGAAGAAAATGTGAAATGATGCAGCAAGTCCATTAATAGAGATGCATGCATAATTATGCAGCCACACAGCAGAAAAACCATGGCAGGGAGCATCAGGGACCCCGACGGCTACAGCCCTGGTGTAGGCCCAAGATGGTGGCCGATTGTCTGGTGAGATGAGAGCGCCACCGCCGAGAAGGGGTACTCCAGTTTAGCTTCCCGGTGCTGTGAGCAGGGCCGGATTAACATAGGGGCAGATGGAGCAGCAGCTCCAGGCCCATGCCTCAGAATAGGCCCAGAGAAAGGATAACTTTGTTTGCATTTGGACCACTGTATCTCCAACTCCACAGCAGCTACAGGGTCATGTGAGGTATCACTGGAAAGGCCAGAGCATGCCCTTTCCAATGATACATGACCAGGTGTTAAGTAAAATAAAATTCATAAATATTTACATTTTCTTTTTCTTTCCAACCGTAATATTTTTCACTTTTCTTTTTGTAATCAAAGTTTTTTATTAACGTACAGTAACACAGATATACATATTCCACAACATCACAAGTATCACCCGAAAATACAGATCATCCGACAAATACGACAAGATGCATGACATGGTAAAGTTCAGACATTCTGATGATATTGTTCAAAAACCACACCTGACTAATAGTCGGGCGATAGGAGAAGCAACTGCACATGGCTGCCATATCATAGCTGATCAACCTCTGACAGAGATTACCTAAATCTTAAATGTCGTATTACGTATTGTTGTAGATCTAGTATGCCGTTTCACATAAAACAGAAACCTTGACAGACATACACACAGAGAATACAGAATATAAAACAGAGACATCGACAAAACAAACACACAGAGGGTACACGATGTTAAACTGAGACACCGACAGACAGACAAAGACAAGAAACAATAATAAAAAATAAAAAAAATAAAAAAAAAAGGGGGGGGGAAGAAGGGGGGGAAGAGGAGCGTTCCCGGTAGCACGGCTATTGCAGACGTACCGGCACTGGGCTCCGCCAACATCCGCCAATATATCTGCACTCTTGCATCTCCACCTCCGCGAGACAGTACCCGTCCCTCACAATCATGTGCTAAGTCGCACCAAGCGTCTCTCAGGCGCCTTGCTCACGTAATTATCCCAATGTAACCAATTCCGCACAAATTGTTCAACTTGGCCTAAGTCCCTCGCCACCAGATTGTCCATCCTACGTAGTAGTTCAACCCTATGGACCCACTCCGTCCAAGACGGCAGCGACGTTTTGCCCCAATGCAGTGGGATCAACAATTTGGCCGCAGTCACCAGTCTCAAAACCACCGACCTCTTCATGACTTTCATGGGAGCAGGGAACTGCAGCAAGATGTATGTCGAAGGGGCAAGCTCAATGTCCAAATCCGAGATGGCACGGACTGCAGCGTGAACCATTTTCCAGAACATTTGGATCATGGGACAATCCCACCATATACGCAGAAAATCACTGAGGGCTGTCTTACATCTCCAGCATTGTGGGTCATGGAGGGGAAACATTCTCTGCATTCGGTCCGGGGTCCGATACCAAAATGTAAGGATTTTATATGCGTTTTCAGCACACTTCAAGGAATTAGTTCCCTTATGGACGAGCGTAAAAGTGTCGGTCCACTCTGCATCCGTGAGATTTCTCCCGATCAATGTATTCCACCTTTCTCTAAAGGCCGGGGTCTCGTCCGAACGTCCAAGTAGCAGACGATAAAGGGTGGAAACACTTCTGTCCAACGGAATGCCAAGTTGAAAATGCCGTTCAAAAGGAGTGAGAGGACGGGTAAGGCTGAAACCCACCCTTAAACTTCTCAGGTACGATTGTATCTGATGGTAGTTAAACCGTTCCTGCAGGTGGATCACTGGGGACCCATCAGTGTTCAGTAGCGGAGGAGGACATCCATCCTTCAAAAATGTAGCCACCGTGATCCTGTCTGGAAGGTCAAATCGCACTTTAAGCGCTGTGCACACTCCCGGAGCAAAGTCAGGATTATCCCGCAATGGCAACAGCGGCGAAATCGAGGAAGTCAATCCAAATTGCATACGCAATCTTCTCCAGATGCCCAGCGTTTCCGTCGTAAGGCACCAAGTCCTATGTTGTTCCCATGGGCCCTGACAGCGAATCCAAGGTAATGTCCATAAGGGTGTTCCCAACAGCTTTTCTTCCAGGTCCAGCCACAGTTTCTCCGATTTTTGAAGCGACCATTCTAAAAGACGAGTAAGATGTACCGCATAATAATAAAGTTTTGCATCGGGTAACGCCATGCCTCCGTCAGATTTAGAACGACAAAGCGTCGCATAGCCTACTCGCGGGCCTCCGTTAGGCCATATGAAACGCAGGGCCGCCGTTCGGTACCGTTTGAAAAAGTCGGTAGGCAAAGAAATCGGGACCGTTTGAAGAACATACAAGAGTCTGGGTACTACGTTCATTTTTAGAGTATTAATCCGTCCTGTCCAGGAAATGAACTTTTTCGTCCAGCCAGATAAATCCGATACGAATACATCTAACAGGGGTTGGTAGTTAAGCGCATAAAGCTGCTCGGGAGACGGAGCGATCCAAATTCCCAAATATTTTATACGATCTGTGCACCACGTGAATGGAACCGACCTCTTCAATCTAGTCACACATCTCTGTGAGAGATTCACATTAAGTATTTCTGACTTGTCCATGTTCACTCGAAAGCCGGCAACCTCCCCAAAAGCCGACAGTACCTTCCTCACCGCTGGTAACGACGTTTCAACATTTGTCAACATAAAAAGCAGGTCATCTGCATACGCTGAGACCACATGGCTTCTAGAGGCACCTCGGATTCCCGTAATGGAATCCGTAGAGCGGACCGCTTCAAGGAGCGGCTCCAGGTACAGTGCAAACAATAATGGCGATAAGGGACATCCTTGCCTAGTTCCATTATAGATCGGGATAGGAGCTGAGAGAGCCCCATTCACACGAATCCGGGCCGACGGATTCGTATACAAAGCTTGCACCTGATCTAGGAAGATATCCGGAAGCCCCATCTGGTGTAACACCTGGAATAGAAAGGGCCAACTCACTCTATCAAAAGCCTTTTCGGCATCCATTGACAAAAGAATCACCCCTTCCCCTGTTTGCTTTGCATACGCAACTGCGCCTATTGCCCTTGCGGTGGCATCTCTGGCTTCCCTACCAGGGATAAATCCCACCTGGTCAGGCCGTATCAATTTCGACAAGAAAGGTTTCAAGCGTTCGGCCAGAAGTTTAGCGAATATTTTGGCATCTGCGTTTAGTAAGGATATGGGCCTATAATTTTTACATTCCGAACCATCCTTCCCCGGCTTCGGTATGACAGCTATCGTAGCCGCTATCGTGTGAGGGTGAAAAGAAGTGTCCGCTCCTACCGAGTTAAAAACTGATAACATTCTTGGGAACAGATCCTGTGCAAAGTGTTTATAGTATTCAACCGGCAGTCCATCTGGGCCAGGGCTCTTTCCCGCCTTCATAAGTTTCAGTACTACCGCCAATTCTCCCGACGTGAATGGAACAGAAAGCATCTCACTGTCCTCTGGTGTCAGCGTAGTATGAATCTTATCTCTTAAGTAACTGGAGACGTCAGGAGAGGCCCTCTTCCCCCCCAATGAACCATCCGCATCGTACAACCCGCGGTAGTATGTCTCAAATTCCTTCACAATCACGTCAGGACGAGGTGAAATCTGTCCATTCCCTGTTCTAATCTTAGAAATATAATTAATGTCTCGACGTTGGCGGAGCAATTGCGCCAACAACTTTCCAGGCTTATTTTCTTGCAAGGCGAAATAACATTTAGCTCTTGCCGCATCCAGTCGCAGTTTTTCATGTTTGTTTGGGAGGGAGGTGGGGAAGGGGAGTTGTGGGATTTGGGGAGAATCTAGTGGGGAGGGGGGATAGTTTGGTTTTCATTGCAGGGGGGTAGTGATGGGAGAGGAAAAACAACACAACACAAAAAAAAACCACAGAAACCACAGACACACAAAACAAATACAAAACAACACACTAAATGTGTGAGGCGCAGGCGTCCGTCAGGTTACCAGTCCAAGGGGATACTTACCTCCCTGAACTGGTCCCCCAAGAAAAAGTGACGCCAATACCTCGGGGTAGGCAAAAAAAGATACGAGTGAAAGAAGAAGAAAGAAAGAAAAAATAGGTAGGCACTCAGCCGAATGCCTCGTAAGAACTAAAAGAAGAGAGTCAAAGAAAAGTAGAGTGAAAAGAAGAAGTAAGAAAAATACAATTAGGCCAGAGGCCAACGTGTCGCCAAGACAGTGAATATGCATCAGCGGATCAGCGAAAACAAAACAATACATATGCAGTTGAGGTATAATTTGCATCATATGAGAAGGACCTGATTGGACAAGGGGTCGCCATCCGACGAGATAACAACCAGTCTGTCCTGCTGAGGGTGTAATTTTCTTCCCCCTGCCAACCAGAGCCCTAACCTGGTAAATATATCACAGTGGCTAGGCTCGTTGGAGCCAACCATCAGCCCGCAATGAACAGTAAAATAACTTCCCAAGGAACGTGAACACATTCAAAATTCTCCAGTGGTAAGTCCCTCGGGTAATAAACAAAATCCCCCCTCCCCCCCAATCAGGCATCCCCCCTCCCTTTTTTACCTCCCCCCTCTACTCCCCCTCCCCCTATTCTTCTCCCCTACGTTCCCCCCATTTTGTTGTCACGTATCATTAAATTCCCCTCCCCAGTGTGTCGATTTTATGCATACAATTTGTAATTGCGTCCTCGTCACATGCCAACCTCCACCCTTCAAAACAGTAACCCGCTTCATTTTCTGCAGTCGATAAATAGAAGACTTCAACAAACAGAAGTCCGATTACAGGCCACAACTATGGCCAACATTTATACACTTTCCCATATCAGCATGACATAACAATTTCCCCCCCCAAGGTGCCCCTTGTCCCTCCCCGCCCATTTCGTAAATAAGCCTCTTTCCCATCCCACCCCCATCCCTGCGAAACACCCCCCCCTCCCCTTAACTGATAAACAGATGTCAGGATACAAATCCCCCCTGCCATTTCAAAAGCCATAAACAAAATATATATATGCAATTGAATTTATTTTTTTTTTCCCTCCCCCCCCTTCCCCCATTTCTTTCCCCCCCTTTCCTCTCCCATCCCTACCCCCCTGCAATGAAAACCAAACTATCCCCCCTCCCCACTAGATTCTCCCTAAATCCCACAACTCCCCTTCCCCACCTCCCTCCCAAACAAACATGAAAACCAGACATTCAAAGGCATTTAACCCTTCAGCAGGAGGAAAATTGCCGTAAGTAAACCTGTCCTCTGACCAGTCCATACTTTTAGATCAATCAAGTGGCTACCAATGGCGTTGAACACACTTAACAGTGTGGAACTGTCTTTGGCTCCTTCGTTCAAAAAGCAAGGGGCCATTCAGGTGACCCCCATCAGTGTAACCTCCTCCCAACGTGCCTGCTTCTGGGCAGAGGTTTCCCCTCGCCTCCTTCCACCACCCTCCTGACTGTGGTGGCAGGGTGTCTCGGGAGCCCAGTCCCACAAAGCAAGAACAAAAAAGGGGGGGGGAACGTTTTCCCGACATTCACCGCATGGGTGTAATCAGTTTGGTACTTAGCTCCGTCCCTCCAATATGGCATCCAGTTTTTCCAGGGGGATCCTGCTCCCCATAGGCTTTGGAGACAGATATTAGTACTTCACTACATGAATATTGCGGACCTCACTGGTCCCCTTCCATATTTGGCAAAACGTCGGTCCCATCCACTGTAGCGAGTCCTCGGTCCCGAGGTCGTCGCTGCCTTCGTGGCCTCGCTTGGGGGATAAAGGTGGTGCGGGTGGGCTCTTCCGTTAAAGCCGATTCCCAATCCATAACCCGTACCTCCGGCAGTTGCAGCTCCCAAAGGAAATTAGCCACGTCCGTCGGTGTCTTAATGACCGCATTCGCGCCATTCCAAGTTGCATGTAATGAGAAGGGGAAGCCCCATCGATACGGTATACCCTTATCCTGTAACGCCAGGGTCACCGGTCGCAGGGCCCTGCGAGCCGTTAGAGTGAAGCGGGACAAATCATTAAATATTTCTACTTTGTCCCCTTCAAAATCCCATGTGCGCTGGGCCCTTGCCGCCCTCGCTATCTTTTCCTTCTCCCGAAAATCAGGGATGTGGCATAAAATATCTCGGGGTCCCGTTGGCATGGCTGTCTGCCCCGGTGCTCTGTACACTCTGTGCACTCTGTCCATAAGTGAGGGGGAAACATCACCAGCATCCAGTACGAACTCAAAGAATCTCTTCAGGTACTCACGGATCTCAACCACAGTCTCTCTCACCCCTCTGATCCTTAGATTCTGGCGTCTGGATCTGTTCTCGAGGTCGTCCATGCGGCGTAGTAGCGTCGATATTATCGGGGAGTCCCCACCTCCCTGGAAGCCCGTCTCTGGGCGCTGGGCCGTAGTCTCGAGTTGGAGCACCCGCGTCTCTAAGGCTGCCAGGCCCGTTCTAACTGCAGAGACCTCACCCCGTAAAGTTTCGCTTAGTGTAGCCGCCAGGTCCAATAAATCCTGCTTTGAAGGCAGGGACGCCATTAGTTCCTCCATCCGTCGCATGCGTGGGTGATCCTCACTCCACGAGGCCTCGGACTGCGAGGGTGAGGCTGCCCCCGCCGAGCCAGGCCCTAACTGCGATGTCATCGGGGCCTGCAGAAAAGCGTCCAAAGAGCCCTGTAAAGCAGATCTGGGTGTTCCAGGATCTGTAGTGGTCGTCCTCCTCGCTTTCCCCCTCTTCATTGCTTATAGATCCGCTGTAATCAAGCAATTATAAGGCGATCACGCTGGAGCTCTCACTTCAGGCATCCATCTTGGAGCTCAGTCATTTTTCACTTTTCAATTATAAAGTAAACAATGAAGCTGCACTAACTAACACTCCCATTTCTCATGTCACCAACAAGTGTGGAGGTGATGGCTGATGGTACAATCCATTGTTACAAATTGTTACATCAAAAACCTAATCCGCTGCACTGCAGCGAAGAGCACTGCCGGGAACTTTTGACCCATTCCTCACTAATTTTTACACCTCACAAGGTCAAGTGAGGTGTCATTGGACAGGGCAGAGTCTGGCATTTGCATTAATACCAAACCTGACAATGTAAAATTTAAAAGAAAAGAAAACAATTTATTTATTTTAGTTCCAAAGCGATGGCATTGTCCATTTGTCACGTATAAAATGAGCAATACCGCTGCCATTACTCCCCTTCTCTTTTTCCACACTGGGAGTAAGGTCAGTGTTTTACACAGTCATATTATTCGTAAAAAAACATGTTCCAAAACACAAGGGAAATATTTCCTTTTTTTTCCCCATTTTTTTGGGTTAAAATTGTATATTTTCTCAGAAAAATGCAGTAACAGGTTCCCATTTCAAATTTTTTTAAGAAGAATTCCCTATAGAATTTATAATCACAAAGGTTTAAATGATAAAATGGGAAAAAAATCCGGGCCTGGCTGTGAGGGTGGGGGAGCTATCGAGGTGCCAGTGGGCTTGTCCCTGGACTGCAATAAGGGACAGTTTCCTGCTATTGGGTGCGGTGGCAATGCAGCCTAGTTCAGGCTTTGGGATCTCTGGGGCCAAAAAAGAGAGGGCGGTAAGCTTGGGGGACCCGGATAAACAGGGTGCCACCAATTGACCCCCTCAAAGTCGCAAAGCCAAGGCTGGATTGAAACGGCAATCAGTTCATGATGTGGCCATTTTAGTCGACCCGCCTCCCAGAAGTCATACACCTGACTTTTGAGTTACATTATACCATTGACTTTCTAATGGGATGTTAGGATTATGCATCCTCTCTCGCTGTACAGGACAGGTTTACCTTAAGAATCTGCCCTGCCTGAGGAATGGGATCTGCTGAAAGAAGCAACTGTGTGATTTTGTACTACTTGCCCCTATTCACACGCTAGAAATATTGGGAAATTTGCTTAAGCTAAAACAAGGATCAGTATCTTTTTCCACCTCCCCCAATGCCTAGTCAGTTCAGAGTCTCTGAGCATTAAGGGAAATGTAGTTTCATATAATTTGAGTGCCAAGGTTGTGACCCCTGCTCTAAAAGATAGGAAAAACTAATGGGAAGTGGAAGAAAATCAATAAAGCAAATTATTATCATAATTTATATAGCGCCAACAGTTTCTGCAGCGCTTTACAATAACCAAAGGGAACGGGATACAGATAAATGGACATGGGATGGAAACACTAGCAGGGTTATTCAAAGAGAGCCGATCTGGCCCCAAAGTGTAACCGGACGCTGAAATTCAGCATACGGCTACATTTCCTGGCCATTCGGCTAATCACAGAGCAGACAGTTCGCCAAATGTTGGCGAATTGTCTGCACATACGGTGCCTGTTTGAGGGAATTGAACTCCCCCATAGAGAAGCAATGCTATGTCTATTCAGAGAACACAAAACAGCAGGGAAAAGTTGCCGAAATGCCCTGCTGTTCGGTGGTTTCATTCATTTGACAGGTTTATTCAGGCGAATCCCATAAGCTTCAATGTTAAAAATATTCATGTTTTAATTAAATATCTAATAAACTGATTTTTTATTCTGCAGTAAAAAGTCTATTTTTAGGATCTTTTAGGCATTTTTTGGAACTTTTTTGCAAACTTGTTGCACCGAATGTGCGGTGACTTTTCAAATCTCTTTGAATAACCCTGTAGGTGTTGAGAGCCCTGCTCATAGGATCTTACGGTCTAGAGCAGTGTTACCCAAACCTGTCCTCAGGACCATCAACCAGGCCAGATTTTGCAGATCACCTTGGAGAAAAGCAGACTGAATCTTGCAATCACTGAGCAGCAAATCATATTACCTGTCCTGTGCTTCAGATATCCTGCAAATCTGGCGAGGTGGAGGGTCTTGAGGACAGGTTTGGCACACACTGGTCTAGAGGGATTGGGGTTGAGGAAGACAAGGGGAATTTTCCTGGAAGGCAGAATCATTAGTGCCAGTGGTTTGGGAATGGTGGGGTCATAGAGGCAGCTTCAATCATGTGTGAGCAGGGAGATGAGTTGCATCAGTGATGTGGTACGCTAATCTGAACAGATAGGTTTTGAGGCCTTTAAGATCAGGGGAGAGTTTGATAGAGCGAGGAAAATCATTCCACAGGACCGGAGCTGCTCTTGAGTAGGGATGAGCTGTTTGGTTCGGACGGTTCGGAGTTCGGACCGAACTTAGCCTGTTCGGTCTGCTCGCGAACTCCGAACATTTCCGGGTGTTCGGCGCATGTTCGACCACAATGCATCACAATGGTCCACAATGCACTTTCCCACTGGCCTGAAGCTCGTAATTGGCTACAGCCTTGCACCTGACCACATACTCAACAGTATGCCAATCACAGCTCAGAGTCCTGATTGGGAAAATTTTGCCCAATCATGGGCTCACAGAGCTAAGTCCCGCAGCACACTATATAAGGTTTCCACGCACCGCTTCAGCATGCATTTGAGAGGAGATTTCATAGGAGATTGTTGTTGTGTGTTCTTACTGCCGGTCTGCCAGGCTACTGGGGGGATCTGGGGGGGTCTTATTTCTACAAAACATTTGGGAATTGAGGTGATCTGTGTCTTGTCACTGGTGCCAGCAAGTATTTTGGGGGTCTCACAAATTTCCACAAAACATTTGGGAATTGAAGTGATCTGTCTCTTGTCACTGGTGCCAGCAAGTATTTTGGGGGTCTCACAAATTTCTACAAAACATTTGGGAATTGAGGTGATCTTCTGTGTCTTGTCACTGGCAGAAAGTATTTCTGGGGGTCTCACAAATGTCTACAAAATATTTGGGAATTGAGGTGATCTGTCTCTTGTCACACAGCCAGTACCACACAGTATTTTGGGGGGTCACTAATTTTTACAAAATATCTGGGAATTGAGGTGATCTGTCTCTTGTCACTGCCAGCAAGTATTTTGGGGTCACTAATTTCTACAAAACATTTGGGAATTGAGGTGATCTGTGTCTTGTCACTGCCTGCAAGTATTTTGGGGGTCTCACAAATTTCCACAAAACATTTGGGAATTGAGGTGATGTGTCTTGTCACACAGCCAGTGCCACGCAGTATTTTGGGGGGTCACAAATTTTTACTAAATATCTGGGAATTGAGGTGATCTGTCTCTTGTCACTGCCAGCAAGTATTTTGGGGGTCACTAATTTCTACAAAATATTTGGGAATTGTTATAATCCGTGTGTTCTCACTGTCTGCCACCCATCAGGGGGTCTCACTGATTTATAGAAGGTTTCTGAGACTTGTAATCTGCGGCTTCTCACTGCCACCCATCAGGGGGTCCCACATACTTCTAGCAGATTTATGCGAATTGTAATTTGTGTCTTCTCACTGCCACCCATCAGGGGGTCACACTGATTTATAGGAGGTTTCTGAGACTTGTAATCTGTGGCTTCTCACTGCCACCCATCAAGGGGTCACACTGATTTATAGGAGGTTTCTGAGACTTGTAATCTGTGGCTTCTCACTGCCACCCATCAGGGGGTCCCACATACTTCTAGCAGATTTATGCAAATTGTAATTTGTGTCTTCTCACTGCCACCCATCAGGGGGTCTCACTGATTTATAGGAGGGAATTGTAATCTGTGTCTTGTCACTGGCTTCCAGCTATCAGGGTGTCTCACTGAGTTATACCAGAGTTCTGTAAATCTTTAATCTTTATACCAGAGTTGAATCAGAGTTCTGTATATATTTAATCTATATATCACTCACTATGTCTGAAAGAACAAAATGAACAGGCAGACGCTCCCAGACACAGATAAGAGGGCAAGCAGCCCCTGTGTCGGGAGGCTGTGCCTCTGGTCGTGCTGGACGTGGTGCATCCTCTGCAGGGGCACGTTTGTCCTTTCTAACTGGTGCTGGCCATTTTAAGCAGCAGCAACATACTGAGGATTTGGTGGATTGGCTAACCAGGCCATCCTCCTCTGCCAGCCAGGCTTGTAGTGCTTTACAGTCCACCTCAGCTGCCAAAACATCTAATGCAGCCTCCATGTCCACAGCTACTCCTGCCGTAGCCTCTCTATCACTCACGGAGGAGTCAGCTGAATTGTTTGACTACAATGAGAGTGACATGCTGCTTGAGGATGCGCAGCAAGTACAGTGCTCTGATTCAATCTCTGAGGTTGAGGAAGGGAGTATAATCAACCTAGAGGAAGAGGGTGCCAGTGATGACACACAAATAACTGGCACTCATGTTGCCCCAGCAGCTGCAGCATACTGCCAAGTTGGCCCCAGTGACGAAGAGATAGGGGGTGAAGATGACATTGATGATGAGGTCACTGACTCCACCTGGGTGCCAGATCGAACAGAGGAATCAAGTGAGGAGGAGGAGGAGGCACAGCAAACACGAGGCACAACATCCTCTATGACCAACCGTAGCACTAGCCAGTCGAAGGCATCAGATGTCAGAGCTGCTCTGGTGCAGAGCGCTGTTGTCTCAAAGCACACACGCAGGAACTCTGCTGTCTGCTGGGAGTTCTTTAAGAAATGTGCAGCAGACCCCACCATTGCTATTTGTAATCTATGTCAGATGAGGCTTAAGCGTGGGAAAGACACCGGACACTTGGGTACCACGTGCTTGAGGAGACATATGACCTCCTGCCACACATCCCGTTGGCGCAAAACTTTGCGTAGGTCCTCCTCTTCCTCATCTGTCTCTACCCCCACTGTATGTCCTTCCATGTCATTGCCTACAACCTCCACTGACAGGGATGATGCTACAGTAATGGATGTACCAGCTCCTTCCTCACAATGTGACATCATCCCATCAGCTGAAGATTTACGCAGTCAGATTACGTTGCCGCAGCTGCTGCAGCGTAAGAAAAAATATAGTCCCAACCATCCCCAAGCACAGAGTCTAAATGCCAGCTTAGCAAAATTACTCGCATTGCAGCTGCTGCCTTTCCAGCTGGTGGACTCTGCTCCCTTCCGTGAATTTGCTGAAAGTGCTGTACCACAATGGCAGGTTCCAAAACGCCATAACTTTTCATGGAAGGCCATTCCAACACTATACCAGCACGTGGAAGACAATGTTATCCAGTCATTGGGAAAGGCAGTCAGCAACAAGGTGCATGTGACTTTAGACACGTGGTCCAGCAAGCATGGACAGGGTTGTTACATTTCCTTCACGGCACACTGGGTAACTCTGATTGCAGCTGGGAGGGATCCAAGCCAGGGCTCTGTGCTGGAGCTTGTTCATCCACCACGCCTCCAGAAAGCTGCTTGTATGAGGTCTGTCTGCTCCACCACCTCTTCCTCCTCCTTCTCTGTCTCTGGTGAAGTGGCAGTTAAACCGACGCGTGGCAGGGGCTACGCAATGGCTCAAGCAAAAAGATGCCATACTGTGCTTGAGCTGGTTTGTTTAGGGGACAGGAGCCACACCGGGCCAGAAATTCTGTCAGCTCTGCAGGGGCAGGTGCAGAGATGGTTAACACCACGCCAGCATCAGCTGGGAATGATCGTCTGCGATAATGGCAGCAACCTTCTCTCCACCCTACGCAAGGGTAAATTGACGCATGTACCATGCCTAGCACACATCCAAAATCTAGTGGTACAGCGCTTCCTAACCAAGTACCCAGGGCTGCCAGAGCTTCTCAGCCAGGCCAGAGAAGTCTGCAGCCACTTCAGACGGTCATTCCCAGCAAGCGTTCACCTGGCAGAAATTCAAAGAGAATTCCACATTCCCACAAACCGTCTGATCTGTGACATGCCCACCAGGTGGAACTCGACATTAGCAATGCTGCAGCATCTGCACAAGCAGCAGAGGGCCATCAGCGAGTACCTGTGTAAGTATGGCACAAGGACAGGTTCAGGTCAACTTGGTTTTTTTCCCCCCGCAGTGGCTGATGATCAAGGATGCATGCACTGTACTGTCACCATTTGAGGAGGCAATGAGGATGGTGAGCAGGGACAGTGCATGCATCAGTGACACAATTCCTTTAGTGTTCCTGCTGGAGCACACTCTGCGGGGAATTATAGATGTGGCTCTAGAGGCAGAGCAGCGGGAGGAAGAGGAGGCCTTCCCTAGCTCTCAAGGCCCCAGTCTTTCCGCAGACAACAGTCCAGCGGGTCCTACTCAGATCAGGTGGGGATTCCTCAAGGGAGGGTTTCGTGTGCCCAGAAACACAAGGGCTAGTGCGTGGCTGGGAGGAGGAAGTGCACGATACGGTCATCCTCATTGACCAGGAAGACTCGGAAGCTAATGCCACCTCCAACCTACGCTGCATGGGCTCCCTTATGATGCAAAGGCTGCTAAAGGACCCCAGGATTCGTGCTATCAAGGAGAGGGATCATTACTGGTTGGCAAGCCTTCTTTTTTTTTTTTTTAATTCTTTATTTATGAATTTTGCACAAGCACATCAAGATCAAACAAAAGGTGAGGGCCTCGCAGGGCCTTCATATGACATCAGATATCACAGTAAGAGAAAACAAAAAATAAACTTCAGCGAAAACTCCGAACGAATCAGGGAGAAAAAAATAAAAGACAGAAACAGTGTGAAAACTCCACAGAAGTGTTCCAGAAAAACATCCCCAAAGAGGGGGGTCTCGTAAAGATATGAAAAGTGTCCTCAGAGAATACTCACGACGTCCCAGACAAAAGGGGGAAAGGAGGGGGTCTCATAAACAAAAAAAAACAGGGAATCTCAACATAAGAGGGAAAAAGAAGGGGAGACAGTGAATAATACTCAGCAAGGGGGGAGATAAGGCTGCAAGGAGGGGATCCTCAAGGAGATACGGGCCTGCTACACAAGAAAAGAGAGATATTACAGTCCTCATCAGCCCGTATCCCACGGGAAGGTCTCGTGGGCCTCCCCAGCACCCTGGGACATCACGCAAAGGTTGCGACAATCAGATAGCCCCTGAGCCAGCATCACTGCAGGACGGTTCACCGCACAAGGCCAACGTAGGTGCCCCAGCTTCTCGGAGCTTCGCCGCGTTTTCAGCACAGTCATTGTAGGGGGAGACATGGCAGGTCGCACGGGTTCCACCTCTGCCCTGCACATCTTTGCAAGTGTCAGTTCAACTCTAATTCTCCCCTCCGGGGCTGCTCCCTCAAGGAGGAGGTCGACCAGCGGCACGTAGCTTACGTCTCCAGCTCTGCATCCAGTTCCCTCTCCAGAGGCCTCAGCCTGAGGCAGATCGCCGCTCCCGGCACAGCTCCCCAGGGACACCTCAGCGAGCGAGCAGGCCGCAGAACCACCCGTACCCTCCACGGTCTCAGTCTCTTCTGACCTCGAGGTCTTCCCTCCGCTGTAGCTCCTCAGAGTAGCCAGCATCCGGCGCCAGACACCCCTGGTGACAGGGCTATCAGTGTCCTCTCCATCTAGCAGTCTTAGGCAAGCATCCAGGCCCATGACCAGGGCTCCCTCACCTCCAGAGGGGGGTAAGGATCCATCCATCCAGCCCCCCGCAGGTCCGTCCGCCACTCCCATGGTACAGACACCTAGGTCTACTGGGAGATGGGGGCCCACCATCTCTGTCGTCCACAACAGTACCTCAATCCGGGGCAGGGCGGTCCGACCAGCGCGACTGCCAAGACAGCTGGAACCTGGTTTCAGGCCACAAGATGGCCGCTGGTGCTGCGCTGCAGCCACGAGGCAGCAGCCGCCAGCAAAGTCTCTGGTCCGGAGGGGGTGCTAAACGGGCTCCGGACGGCACAGTACCGAAGCCCAGCCGCTCAGGGACCTTTTAGAAGCAAAATGCTGCAGAAAAAGTCATCGAGTGGTCCCTGTATGGAGAAGACGTGTGGAGCTCCACCGAGACACGTCCTCTCCCTTCAGCAGCCGGCCACGCCCCCCCCCTGGCAAGCCTTCTTGATCCACGATACAAGGGTAAAGTTGCAGAGCTCATCCTGCCCGCACAGAGGGAGCACAGGATGAAAAAACTTGAGGACGCTCTAAAGCGACAGTTGTGTAACACCTTCCCAGGCACTGGTAGGTTACCAAGTGATGACACACGTGCTTCTGAGGCTGCGGATGATCAGAGGAATAGTGGTGAAGGCCAGGGCCGCTTGACTGATGCATTTTTAAATTTTTTGAGTCCACGACGCCCAGGGACGTCAAATGTAGGCACCCATTGCCAGCGTCTTCACCATATGGTGCAGGACTACCTAGGGGCAAGGGCAGACCTGGATACCTTTCCAGCAGATGATCCACTGGCTTACTGGGTGTTGAGATTGGATCACTGGCCAGAACTTAGCCAATATGCTATGCAGCTACTAGGTTGCCCTTCATCCAGCGTGCTTTCTGAAAGGACGTTCAGTGCCGCTGGAGGTTTTGTCACAGACAAAAGAGTGCGTCTGTCCACCGACTCTGTAGACCGGCTGACATTTATATAAAAGAATCAGTCCTGGATCAGCAGTTATCAATCCCCTGATGCTGACGTAACGGAATAGATCGGGGATGTCTTCTGCATGCACAAAACCTCAAGCACTGAACTCTTCCACAATACCACAAAAGGGTTATGGTGTGAATGCACTTGCTGCCATGAAAGGTACAATATTTGGCTGCACTGATGCCTGTGCCAGATTTATATCATTTTAATTTTTTGAACAGCAGGGTCCAACCCTGCACTCTTCCACAATAATACAGAGGGGTTACTGTATGATAATAGTACTTGCTGGCAGTCTGGGACCAAAAGCACAATATCTGGGTGCACTGACTCCTTTACCAGATTCATATCTTTTTAATATAGGACCACATGGTCCACCCCTGCATTCTTCCACAATACTACAGAGGGGTTGCTGTATGATGATACTTGCTGGCCTGGCAGTCTGGCACCAAAGGCACAATATCTGGGTGCACTGACGCCTTGACCAGAATCATATCTTTTTAATATAGGACCACATGGTCCACCCCTGCATTCTTCCACAATACTACAGAGGGGTTACTGTATGATGATACTTGCTGGCCTGGCAGTCTGGCACCAAAGGCACAATATCTGGGTGCACTGACGCCTTTACCAGATTCATATCTTTCTAATATAGGACCGCAAGGTCCACCCCTGCATTCTTCCACAATACTACAGAGGGGATACTGTATGATAGTACTTGCAGGCCTGGCACCAAAAGCACAATATTTGGGCGCACTGCCACTGACGCCTGTATCAGATTCATATCCTCAGAGGGGTTACAGTGTGACGGCACTGATGCCGACGCTAAAGGCCCAATTCTAAAGCACCTATTGTTACTTTCATCCAAAGCCTGCATACGTTTCACAACAATTTAGCCAAAAAAATCACTAAACCTTTTCTACGTGTGCGAAAATGTCTCCTATTTTCATACAGACTGCTGCCCCGAGCAGTTGTTTATGGATAGATTAAAGGAAAAGCATTTATCGTAATTTGAAACGTCATTTTTTTGTTTTCAAGTGTTTCTATACATCCTAGAAATCCGCCACTTCACGGGCAGGTTATGGGGACCTCCTAGGCACGATATTTGAAGGAATTTTTCCTTTTTTATTTTTAACCCTTATTTCATGGAAAACTCTCTGTCCCTTTAAAAACGTTTTTTTTTAAATTTTCTGTCCTTGTTTCCTGTCCCCCAGGGAACTACCCGGACCCCCATACACCTTTTATGGCAAATATCTAGCATATACGCCCTCTTGGAGGGCACTCTAAAAACCGAATTTTCAGCCCCATTGACTTGTATTGAGTTCGGGTTCGGATTCGAACATTTGGAATGTTTGGGTTCGGGTACGAACCCGAACTCGGACGTGTTCGGCTCATCCCTACTCTTGAGAAGTCTTGGAGGCGAGAGTTGCCTCTGCAGGTGTAGACAGATGACAGGTGGAGATCGCCTGCCGACTGGAGTTGTCTAGACAGGATGTGTTTGCGTAGTAACAAAGACATGTAGGGAGGGGTTGAGTTATTGAGCAATCTGAACGTCAGAATTTTAAACTGCATCCTGAAACGTACAGAAAGCCAATGGTGGGACCGACCGGGGGGGGGAAGGTTACACAAGCTGGTGAGAAAAAGAAAGCCTTGCACCTGCATTCATTACAGATTGCAAAGGGCAATACAGGAGATGGGGAGGCCAATGAGGAGCGAGTAGCAGTAATCAAGTCATGAAATGATAAGAGCATGAACCAGCACCTTCGAGGTATCTTGCGTCAGAAAGGGGAAGACGCAGGCGATGTTCTGGAGTTGATAGGCAGCGAGCTTGAGGCATTGGGCTAATGAGCGATCAAGTTACTCGTAGAGCTATAGGTTTGGTATAAACCTAAAACCACCTAAAAGTATGCATTTATTGGATGTGCTGTTTTAATGAGGTTTGCATGTTAAGACACCCTACTGTGTGTGTAAACAAAACATATACAGTGGCAAGAAAAAGTATGTGAACCCTTTGGGATTACATGGAGTTTTGCATGAATTGGTCATAAAATGTGCTCTGATCTTCATCTAAATCACAACAATTTGAAAAACAAAGTCTGCTTAAAATAATACAACACAAACATTATATGTTTTCATGTGTTTATTGAACAGAACATGTAAACATTCACAGTGCAGGGTGGAAAACGTATGTGAACCTTTGGACTTAATAACTGGTTGACCCTCCTTTGGCAGCAATAACCTCAACCAAACGTTTCCTGTAGTTGCAGATCAGACCTGCACGCACAACGATCTGGAGTAATTTTGGACCACTCCTCTTCACAAAACTGTTTCAGTGTAGCAATATTCTTGGGATGTCTGGTGTGAATCGCTCTCTTAAGGTCATGCCAAAGCATTTCAATCGGGTTGAGGTCAGGACTCTGACTGGGCCACTCCAGAAGGCGTATTTTGTTTTGTTGAAGCCATTCTTTTGTTGAATTACTTGTATGCTTTGGGTCATTGTCCTGTTGCATCACCCATCCTCTGCGGAGCTTCAGTTGGCGGACAGATGGTCTTACGTTTTCCTGAAAAATGTCTTGATAAACTCTGGAATTCATTTTTCCATCAATGACAACAATCCGTCCAGGCCCTGAGGCAGCAAAGCAGCCCCAAAGCATGATGCTCCCTCCGCCATGTTTTACAGTGGGGATGAGGTTTTGATGTTGGTGTGCTGTGCCTTTTTTCTCCACACATAGTGTTGTGTGTTTTTCCAAACAACTCAATTTTGGTTTCATCTGTCCACAGAATATTTTGCCAGTAGTGCTGTGGAACATCCAGGTGCTCTTTTGCAAACTTCAAACGTGCTGCAATATTCTTTTTGGACAGCAATGGCTTCCTCCGTGGTGTCCTCCCATGTACTCCATTCTTGTTTAATGTTTTCCTTATTGTAGATGTGTCAACAAAAATGTTAGTATGTGCCTGAAATTTCTGTAAGTCTTTAGCTGACACTCTAGGATTCTTCTTTACCTCCTTAAGCATTCTGCACTGTGCTCTTGCAGTCATCTTTACAGGACGACCACACCTAGGGAGAGTAGCAACAGTGCTGAACTTTCTCCATTTGTAGACAGTCTGTCTTACCATGGACACATGAACATCAAGGCTTTTGGAGATACTTTTGTAACCCTTTCCAGCTTCATGCAAGTCAACAATTCTTGATCGTAGGTCTTCTGAGAGCTCTTTTCTGCGAGGCATGGTTCACATCAGGCAGTGCTTCTTGAAACCAGTAAACCCAAAACTGGTGTGTGTTTTTAAAGGGCAGGACAGCTTTCAGGAACACATCCAATAATATCACACTGATTGGACTCAAGGTTGGCTCACTCCTGGCTCCAATTAGCTCTTGGAGAAGTCATTAGGCTAGGGGTTCACATACTTTTTCCACCCTGCACTGTGAATGTTTACATGTTCTGTTCAATAAACACATGAAAACATATGTTTGTGTTGTATTATTTTAAGCAGACTGTGTTTTTCAAATTGTTGTGACTTAGATGAAGATCAGAGCACATTTTATGACCAATTCATGTAAAACTCCACGTAATCCCAAAGGGTTCACATACTTTTTCTTGCCACTGTACAGGGTTATTCAGAGAGGTGAAAACCAGGAGAATGAACAATCTAGACCAAATCGACGATTTGGAAAGTGAGGTAAAATGGGAGAATTTTTCTGGTTTGACTATGTTGACCTAGAATTTTCACTTCTCCAGTCATTCTCCTGATTTTCACCTCTCTCTGCAGAACCCTGTTAGTAGTGGCGTTAAATAATTTTCTGAATATAAAGCAGTTACTATTGAGATAAACAGTGTTATTCAGAGATAGGCTGAAAACCAGGAGAATTGGCAGGAGAAGAGAACACTTTATTCCAAATAGCTGATTTGGAAAGTGAGATAAATGGGAGAATTTTTCTGTTTTGGCCATTATTTTTTTTTTAACATCTTTTTTATTCATCTTGGATCAACATACAGAAAAAAACATACAGAGAGACATCTTAATATACATCATTATCGGATATTCAACTAGTACAAAAATGTGGCATCCAGCGGTTGAGAAAGTTATTGTACAACTCCCATTAGAACCAAGGAGGACACTTCCCAAGAGTAAGTGGGTCGGTTAAGTGCGGGCATCTACAGGGTCTGAGGGGGAGGAAGCTAGAAAACGGGATAAGGAGTGGTCAGGGGGATTTTGAGGGATGGGTGGGGTACCTCGCAGCATCTGTAATGAGTACCAAGGGGAGCAGAAAAAGGTATGATGTAAGGAGTCCTTAGTTTCGCATGGCAGGGTGTGAAAAAGGAGGGTCCAATTGGTAAAAAAGGACTGAGTCTTCTTTTCTTGCTGCATCGCAGCCTCGTTTCAGTCCGCCAAAAATATGGCGTAGCTTCTGTCATAAACCATGCGAAAGGAAGGAGGGGCAGCTGAGATCCATTGCAACAAGATCGCTTTCTTGCCCGTTGCAGCTAACAGGGTGAGCCAAAATCGATGGCATTTATCAAAAGGTCTGGGGGTGGGGGGGGGGGTCGGACGATTAAAGATGGCCCATTCCGGGGTAAAAGGAATTTCTAGACGAAGAACCTGTGAACCAAATCGTCGTATTGTGTCCCAAAATAGCTTGATGAAGTGACTTGACCATAAGCAATGCTGTAAATCAGCATTAGCACCTTGACATTTTAAACAATTTGTGGTTGGTGACAATGCCGCGCGAGCCATTCTGTCGGGCGCCATATACGCTCGATGGAGTATTCTATAAAACATGTCCCAGTAGTTAGCAGAGGGAAGGGAGTGCCTGGATAGTAAGGTGGCCCCAATCAAATCCTGCGTGGAAAGCTCGGGAAAGATTGTGGTCCATCTAGTTATTACTGCCCAGGGGAGTTTGGTAGGTAGCGAAGATTGTAAAAGTGCGTATATAGTGGGGACAGAGGGCGGGCAAACAGGAGTATGTCAAGTGAATTGGCTAGGTCATTAGGAGTCAATGTGTTCAATTGGGTAAGGAGAAATTGTTTTAATTGCAAGTAATATACCGGGTGTATGTCTAAGGGTGTAACTTGGTCTTTCAGGGTCGTGTAGGAAAACGGCAAGCCTGACACTCCATCGATGTAGTGGTGCAGCTGAGTAAAACCGCGGTGGGCCAGAGTATGAAAGATCGGAGCAGGGGAGGCATTTTGAAAGTGGGGGTTGTGAAGAATAGGTTACCACAAAGTCGTTTGCCAGGCGAGCTGAAGGCGCCTGCGAATCTTGATCCAGGCCAATTTCGTGGAGGATAATAGTGGGTTAGAACGTAGACTAGGGGGGACAATGGGTGAGCTTTGATGGAGGAACGCTGTTAAGGAAGAGGAGGGAAGCAACGCCTGTTCGACCTGTAAGGGCACGAAGTGTGAAGTACCATTCAGCCAGTCAGCAGAATAGCGGTATAGGGCCGCTAAATTGTAGTCAATTATATTAGGAAAATTAATACCTCCCCTAGCTAACGACTGTTGGAGCGCCGGAAGTGGAATACGTGCTCGTTTACCTTACCAAATGAATGTCGCATATAGTCTATTTAATATACGGAGATCTGTGGGCTTCAATAGTAGAGGCAAAACCTGTAGGGGATAGAGCAATTTGGGGAATAAAGTCATTTTAATAAGTGCGGCCCTTCCCAGATAGGACAAAGGGAGAGCACTCCATGCTTCCAGGAGTGACTTAGTTTGGCTGAAATGAGGGTCAATATTAAGGCTGTATAATTGAGAAAGGTTCGTCGGCAGGATGATTCCTAGGTATTTAATGGAAGGTGTAGGGGCCCAAGAGAAGGGGAACTGTCTGAGCCAATCACCTTGTGGCTTTGGTCCCAGAGGCAGAGCGACCGACTTAACGTAATTGATTTGGAAACCGGAGGCTGTGTGAAATGAATCAAATAAAGTCAACAATGGTAGCAGATGCTGGGTTCGAAAGAAACGATAACAGATCGTCTGCAAAAGCCACCACTTTTAGAGTCACCGAGGAGGACAAACGAATACCCATAATTACCGGGCACGTCTCTATAATACGTAGGAGGGGTTCCAGGGCAAGGTTAAACAGTAATGGTGATAAGGGACACCCCTGTCTGGTTCCTCTCTCTAGTACGAAGGGGGCAGAATTAAGTCCATTCGCTGTGATTACTGTGGAAGGGTTGCGGTAAAGCGCGTGGAATAGGGACAGGAATACCTTTCCAAAGTGGTGGAACTTAATGAATCTCTCTAAATAGGCCCACGATATCCTGTCGAACGCTTTATCGGCGTCGCAACTCAATAGAAGATTTGAGGCTTGTGGTCTGAGGGAGGAGGACCATATGGCCACTATAGCCTTGTGTATGTTTGTGGTAGAGTGTCGGCCAGCAAGGAAACCCGTTTGTTTGGGGCCTACCAGACGGGCCATCGGTCTCTGTAGGCGGCCGGCCATGATGGTGGATAGCAGTTTCAGGTCAGTGTTTAACAGTGCAATAGGCCGTTAGGAAGTGACCAGGGTAGGATCCTTTCCAGGCTTGGGGATAACCACCACTCTGGCCTTGTTAAAAGTCAGAGGAGGTTCCTCCCCTTGTAGAATGTTATTATAAAGTGAGACCAAGTGAGGAACCACCGAGCCCGAAAGGAGCTTGTAGTATTCTGCTCCAAATCCATCTGGTCCCGGGGTTTTCCCATTTTTGAGCAAAGTTATCGCTTTTTGGACTTCGGTGTGTGAAATCGTCGCTGAAAGGGCATCCCTTTCAGTTGGGGATATTTTTTGAATTTGCGCTTTATGAAAAATATTCAATTGTGTCGGACAATCGTCAGGGCCTGCCTTGTAGAAGTCAGCAAAATATTGTCGGAAATACCCAGCAATAGCTACTGGGTCAGTAAGTAAGGTACCATCCGTGGTCTTAATTTGGGAGATAAAGGGTCTGGTCTGAGTCTGGGAGCGAACCAGGTTGGCCAGGAGGCGACCATGCTTGTTACCAAAACGATAGAACTGGGATTTCTGATGCTGCCAGGAGCGCTGCACGTGGGTGGTAGCTAGGGTATCGTATCTGGATTTATCTTGCTTGTACGTCTGCAATGCAACAGGCGTGGAGTCAGTCAGATAAGCTCTATAACTCCTGAGCAGATCCGTATGGGCCTTAGTAAGATGCAAGGAGTCCTCTTTCCGTTTCCGGGCCGTAAACTCCATGATCTGTCCTCGAAGCACTGCTTTTGATGCAGACCAAAATAAATTTACATCCTCATATTTATTTATAAAGGATTTTACCAGGAAGGATACATTGAGATTTCTCTCGTTTTCAAGTATGTCCTGGGTTCAAGAACATTGAAGTGTTACAGTTACAGAAATACAAAGTAATACAATGCAAGATATTAAAAAAAAAACAACACAAATATACAGATTAACAGAAAATAAATATGTAGGAAATATAGTCACTAGGTTACATGTTTACAGGTGCATTCTGTATTGAGGTATGTTAGTAAGGAGCTCGAGTGACTTAAGACTGGGGGAAGATTTGATGGTATCTGGGAGGTTATTCCATAATTGTGGTGCTCTGTAGGAAAATGAGGACCGAGCCACTGTCTTTATGTATTGTGGTATTGCAAGTAAGGTGCTGGTCCTGGATCGGAGGTTATAGGATGAGGGAGCTGCTGGGGGAAGCAGTCTATTCAGGTAGGGTGGCAGCTTCCCAGAGATGCTCTTAAACACCAGGCTGGAAAGGTGAAGGGTGCGTCTGGATTCCAGCGATGGCCAGTTTAGCTCTTTTAACATGTCACAATGGTGGGTCATGTAGTTACATTGTAGCGCAAAGCGGCAGAATGAGTTATACAATGTAGCAAGTTTATGAAGGTGTGTTTGCGGGGCGGCTGCATACACTACATCTCCGTAATCAATAGCCGGAATAAGCATTTGCTGTACAATCTTCTTTCTTACCGCGGGACTCAAGCAGGATTTGTTTCTGTACAGGGCACCTAGTTTGGGGTAAAGTTTAGATGAGAGTTTTTCGATGTGGGGGCCAAAGGATAGATTAGGGTCCAACCACATACCTAGATATTTGAGAGAAGTGACCATTTGATTTTGTCCCAACACATATTGTCGTCAGTGTAATTGTGCCAAGCAAGCTCAACGTGTGATGTAAATTTACCGGACGTCATAAGATGGGAAGGGAAGTGCCAGTTTCGGGAATAGGACTGTGGGTGTCCCAGTTTCATCTCCAGTGAAACCGGCGCATGGTCAGTGAGCGTTATCGGGCCAATCTCGGTGCGCAATGCGCGAAAAGTAAGAGTCCGAAATCAAAAAAATGTCTAGGCGCGAGAATGATTTATGGGGGTCAGAATAAAACAAAGTCCCTGCCCGTTGGGTTGTGAATGCGCCAGACGTTAACCAAGTCAAAATACGTCATAAGGTAGGTCGGACCTGTGGGTTGTGAGCGCCCTCTAGGTACCAGACGGCTCGGGGCTCGGTCAAGTATCAAGTCTGGTACGTCGTTAAGGTCCCCTCCCACTATTCTGTGAGAAAAGTCGTGGAGGTGGAGTAACGGGAGTAGTGTTTTATAGAATGGTAAATTCTGGCCATTAGGGGCATAGATATTGAGTAATTGAAACTGTTTCTGTCTAATCTTAAGCGTTAGGAGGGAGTACCTGCCGTCCGCATCATTAACCGCTACTATATCAGAGTATGGAAGTCTCTTATGTAAGAGAATTGCAGTGCCTCTAGATTTTTTTTTTATAATTCTTTATTTTGAAATGTTTTAACCACTTCAATGCTAAGGACGCGCTCAGCGCGTCCTCAGCATTACCGCTGGTGTGCTGAGGACGCGCTGAGCGCGTCCTCAGTTTGGGGTCAGCGTTCGGCCGGGTTCCGGCCGATCGCTGGCCCCTCCGGTGCGGGCTGACATCCTGGATGTCAGCCGGCATCCGGACCCCAGCCGCCATTATTAGGTGTCATCGCGGGGGCGCGATGACACCTAATTCAGGCGCCCCCCCGCATGTGCGGAGGAGGCGCCTGAAAGGGAGGGGTGGGAGGTCCTTCGGACCTCTCTCCCTCCCGATCGGTGGCACACAGGGGCTTAACCCAGGCATCATTTGGAAGGGCACAGCCTGCCCTTCCAAATGATGCCTGGCATTAACCCCTGGGGAGCTGGATCGCAAATCGGCGCTGAAAAGCGCCGATTCGCGATCCTTCCCGGGAGCTGGCCGACATCTTGGATGTCGGCCAAGCTTCCGGGAACTCCCCCAGAGGACTGGCGTCATCGTGCGCAGCACGATGACGCCAGTCCTAGCGTTAACCCCTAACTGCCACCAAGTGTGGAGATAGGGAGTTCATTGGAACTCCCTATCTCCCGATCCGTGGCAGCTAGGGGTTAAATTTTGATATCGTTGGATCGGCCAGAGCATGGCCGTTCCAACGATACCAAACATGACAGTTAAAAAATTTGTAAAAAAAAAAAAAAAATAAATAAATATTTAAAAAAAAAATGTAAAAAAAAAAAACACAAATTTTTTTTTATTTTTTTGGTTTGTTAGTGTAGCAATATTGTTCCCATTTCAATTATAATGTGAACAATGATGCTGCACTAACGATTTTTGTATGCGGTGCGTTTGTTAAAAATAGTGTAATTTTCCCCAAAAAAAATGTAACGAGACCCCATCTCTAATTTTTTTAACAAGCGCACCCCATACAAAATATAACCGCAATTGCTCGCATGTTAAAATGTGGAAAAAACACTTTACACATTGTAAATTATTAAAAATTCATATTTTATTGCATTTTTTGTTATAATATACAGACATGACATAGCGTATACATATAATAATGACATATTATGAATCTACCGAGTCTGACGGAAAGAACGATATATAATATGTCTGGGTCATATACTAAAATAAGCCTTAAAAAACAATTTAAACATGATGCGCAAAACAGGTAAAAAATGACCTCAGCACAGGGCGTTAAATTCCTTAGCAGCGAAAGGGTTAAACACAAAAAACAGGTAAACAGCCACCTGTGACATCGCCTCGCAGGGCAGAGAGGGCAAGCCGAATAAAACATGGTCTGGCTCAACTCATAAAATCAAGGTGGAAACAAATAAGCATACTGGTTGAGTTCGGATGATATGTAGCAGATCAGCCCCTATGCCAAGCGCTTGGCATGCCACGAAGCCGACAGGACAGGACTAACATTAAGCCACGTACGACAGGAGAGAGAAAAGAAAAGGAAAGATAAGATAAGGACAGAGAAAAAAAAGAAAGATAGAAAGAAAGAAAGGGGGAACCTCCCACACCTTTAGGAATTAATCTGGCTTTAATTAGTTTCTTCCCAACGACTCCAGGTTTTATAAAACGAGGGAAGAGAGTTGTGGATCACCGCTGACAATTTATCCATATGATGCGCCTCGGCTATATAAGCCCGGGCCACCTCAACGGAAGGCACATCCCCAGCTCGCCAGTGTTTAGCGAGAGCTCTCCTAGCACCCAACACTATCCTGTGAAAGAGTTTGCAATCCGGCCCCTGAAGGGATGCCGGTGACCTATGGAGCAGGAAGGCCCAAGGATCAAGAGGGAAAGGTTGTTGAAATACCTCTTCTAATAAATCACCAATCCGGTCCCAGAAAGAGCGCACCTTCGGGCACAGCCACCACATGTGAAACAGGGTACCCCGAGCCCCACAGCCCTTCCAACAAACATCAGGGGTACCCGGCTGCAGATGCGAGAGCAAGACCGGGGTGGCATACCATCGGTACAACGTTTTATATGCCTGTTCTTTCAGCGTAACACATATAGACACTTTTGCAATATTTTCCCACATATCTTGCCACTCCTCCCCCTCCAACTCCTCCCCGATATCCGCTTCCCAGCGGGCAATGAATCCAGGGGTCAGCCAGGAGACATCCTCGCATGAAAAATGATTATATAAGGTGGAAATCAGAGCTTTTGGAGCCCTTCCGGCTTCACACAGGGATTCGAAAAACGTCAATTTTTGACTAGCTGCTCGTGAAATGTTATGTTGAGATAAAAAGTCCCGTATCTGTAGGAATCTGAAGTGGTCGAAGGTCCGAAAGTCACCCTTCGATTGTAGGTCCGAGAAAGAGAACCAGTCACCTCCTGAAGATCTGAAATGCTTAATCCTCTGCAGGTCGATATTTTCGAAAGCTGTAAAGGCGGAGGGGGACAATCCCGGAATAAAAGCTCTGTTGCGTAAATATGGCATTAGAGGCGAATAACAAGAGCAGAGGTGAAATTTGTCTCGGACGGAGTCCCAAACCCTCAGTGAGGTTAGAGTCGCTGTGCAGGTGGACCGCAATAGCGGGCGAAACTCTTTGGGTAGCCAAAAATAAAATTGCGGGAGGTCTGGTGCAAATAGATCAGATTCCAAATCGGCCCAACGTTGGGAGTGTTGGGGCAGATGAAACATTACAAACTGAGCAACCTGAGCCGCTTGGAAATATTTATACAAGTGTGGAAGGCCCAGACCCCCTCGTTCTTTAGGACGGTATAAGACATATTTAGAAACCCTTCTCCTGCCCCCCGCCCACACAAAACCCTCAATTTGGGACTGCAGCTGTCGAAGAGATCGGGGGCACACCCAGATCGGCAGGGCTTGAAATAGATATAATAATCTCGGAAGCAGGTTCATTTTTATGCAATTAATCCTGCCGATCCAGGAGACCCCCTCCCTCCCCCACCTCTCCAGGTCCTCGCCCAGAAGCTTAAACATTGCCTCATAGTTTAGGGAGTGCAATCCATTCACATCAGGTGTAAGCCACACTCCCAGGTATTTCAAAGAGGAGCGAGTAAAACGGAAGCCCGAAGATCTCTCAATCTCCTGACAGATCGAGTCCGACAGGGAAAAGGGCATAGCAACTGACTTTTCTAGGTTAACCTTATAACCCGAGACTGCTGAAAAGTCGCGCAGGAGGGAGAGCAGGTGAGGAATGGAGGCGGAGGGATGGCTAAGAGTGAGCAAGACATCATCGGCGTACGCCGATACCTTGTACTTCCTCCCCTCCCACTGTTACTCCCGTAATATGGGGGGAGTGGCGGATGGCCGATAAGAGGGGTTCGAGAGATAGGGCAAAGAGGAGGGGGACAAAGGGCATCCCTGTCGCGTCCCATTTCCTACAGAGAAACTCGTGGGAACAGTACCTGGTGTAATGACAGCTGAGGTAGGGGAATCATACAGAGATCGGAGGATCGAGATAAAGGACATCGGGAAGCCCCACGTGGTCAAAAGTCGAAATAAAAAGGGCCATTCCAGTCGATCGAATGCCTTCTCTGCATCTAAAGAGATGAGCAGAGAGGGCAGTTGGGTGTCAGTCATTCGCTCCATCAGCACCACAGCCCGTCTGGTATTAGCAAATGCATGCCTGCCCGGGATGAACCCCACCTGATCCGGATGAATGATAGAAGCTAAAAAGGAGTTCAGTCTGTTTGCCAGTATTTTTGTGAATATTTTATAATCAACATTCAAAAGGGAAATGGGCCTGTTATTTTGCGGATAAGACGGGTCCTTTCCTTCCTTTGGAATTAAAATTATGTCTGAGCGGAGAAAATCTGCTGGGGCCGGGGCACCCTCCCACAGAGACAGATAGAATTTGTGTAAGTGTGGAGACAAAGTTTGTGCAAAGGTTTTATAGTAAAAGGCAGAGAACCCATCCGGGCCAGGAGCCTTGTGAGGTTTGAATGCCTTAATAACCTCAACTATCTCTTCCTCAGATGGGGGGTGTCTAAGCGCCTGTCTCTGTGCGGGGGATAGCCGGGGGAGAGGAGCACTCGACAGGAAACGGTCAATCGATTGGCCCAATGGGATAGAGTCGGAAACGTGGGTCGGGGAGTGGTTGTATAATGTCTGAAAGTATGAGGTAAACAATTTATTAACTGTAGCTGGGGATGTGTGCAGGACTCCCTCCCCATCTCTAGCTCCCGTTATATGTTTGGACCTAGTTTGGTTGCGAAGTTTAGACGCTAAAAGGGTGTGAGATTTGTTGGCAAATTCAAAATAGGTTCTCTTGGACCAAGCCAATGAGCGGGCCGCGTCCTCCCGAGTAATTGACGTATGGCGGTCCTGATCGTTTTAATCTGGGCGGTCAAGACGTCTGAGGGTGAAAGTTTGTTCAGGGTTTCCCATTTAGACAGATCCTTGGTCAAAGAAACCAGGGAAGCTAGTTTTTGTTTTTTGAGTCTACTACCTAATTGTATGAGATGGCCCCGGATCACCGTTTTATGGGCCAGCCACAGGGTGGTGGGGGAAAGGGTAGGTGAGTCATTTTCCAGAAAGTAGTCTCTAAGTTGTTGTTGCAGTTCTAAGATGTGTTCGGGTTTATGTAGTAAAGAGGAATTCAGACGCCACGACCACGCCGGTGTGTAAGACGGTATGGATAACGTCATGAAGATCGGAGCGTGGTCCGACCACGTAATGTCGCCTATGCTTGAGGTCGGAATTAGAGGCATCGTCGACAGGGACACCAGGAAAAGGTCTATGCGGGAGTAAGAGTGATGGGGGTTGGAAAAAAAGGTGAAGTCCCTATCACCCGGGTGATGGAGGCGCCATGCATCCACCAGGGAGTGGTCAAGCATAAAGGACTCCAGGGAAGCATCCTGGGGGTATCCCGAAGGCGTCCCCGAGGAGTCCCCCGATGCCTTTCTGTCCAGAGATGGCTGAGGGACGGCATTAAAGTCCCCGCCAAAAATAACTCGACCGTCAGCTTTAGTTGTCAGTAAAGAAGATATTTCTGTCCAGAAGTCAGGGTCATAACCATTAGGAGCATAAATGTTAAATAAGGTTAGGGTGGTGGAGGCTATCTGTCCCACTAGCATCAAATAACGTCCAGCTGGGTCTGAAACTTGAAGGTGAATTTTAAAGGGACAGGAGGAGTGGATCAGGGTAGCCACTCCCTTTTTCTTTTGTGGGGATGATGCCATGTAGGCAACAGGGAAGGCTTTGTCTCTTAATGAAAATTGGCGGGATGAAGCAAAATGGGTCTCCTGAATCATTGCTATATGGCACGCTGATCGTTTAAGCTCCCTTAACAACAGACGCCTCTTTTGGGGTGTGTTTAATCCCTTAACATTAAGGGACAACATCTTTAAACCGTTATCCCCCATACAGAGTCAACAGGAGGGAGGTGAAAAGGGAGCAGGACACCACAGATGTCTCCCCCATCGCTATCTGAGGGCAAGAGAGGGAAACTGGAATCAGGGGCAAGAGAGGAGGTAGAGAGAGAGAGATGAGGAAAGACAGAATAGAAAAGAGAAAAGCAAAGGAGCGGGTGGCACGCCCAAGAAACAAAGACCCACCATCAACGTAAGACAAAAACACAACATAACACAGAAAGCGCCTGGACTTATGGAGTGCCAGGCCGACCTTTGGAGAGGACACGGAGACCAAAAACTCCCCAAACCCCCACACCCCCACACCCAACCAAGGTTGAGATACACTAGCAATAACTATAACTAGAACTGGATATGGCATTATAACCGATAGGGGGGAGAACCCCGGGAGGGAGGGTCCCCCAACCCGCCCTGGGTAGAACCGGCGGGGCGAACCCTCCCCCAGGGGGGCCCCCGTCAGACAGTAGAAACTCAATTAGGCATACCAGAAGCTTTAAATCAAATAACAAGTGAACATCAGTGACATCAGTAAATGGCCCTGAGCCAAGGGCAGTTAAAACAAAAGAAAAAGAAGAAAAAGAAGAAAAAGCCGGAGAGCAACAGCACACAGACCTCCCGTGTGGATCATATGGTGACCCACCACCATCTGGACTCCTGAGCAACAACCCTCCAATGAGGGAGAAATTTGAAGGAGAAAAGAAGAAGAAGAAACGGGCCTCCAGGCCACAGAAGCATCCTCAGCCATCCCCGCTCGTGATACCAACTCGAGTCCAGCGCTGCTGTAGACGAGGGAAGGAAGAAGGCGGAAGCACTGGGGCGACAAAATCTTCCAGAGGTGGGCACTTCACTGCGGCCCAGAAGGCGGCAAGATCTGAGGAGGGGGTGAGGGCCACCTGCCGGCCCGCCGCCGACACTTGTAAGCGAAAGGGAAATCCCCACGTGTATGGGATGTCGTGAGCAGATAAGTGTTCTGTAATGGGGCGCCAAGCCCTGCGTCGTCGGAGGGTTGCGGGATCCAAATCCTGGAACAGCTGTAGGGGTTTATCCTCAAAATCTAGCTGGAAGGTGCGTGCGGCTTGAAGGATCTGATGTTTCGCCGTGATTTCGAGATCATAAATTTTATCCAGTAAGGTGGAGAGCAAGGAGTCGTGAGATTCCACGGTTGTTTGAAGAGGAGTGAGCCCATCCTCTAGTGCTGACACTCGGTCTTCCATCTCTGTAAAACGTTGGGCTTGAGAGGTGAGTTGGGAAAGTGCTAGTTCGAGGGACGCGGAGAGACGGCCCAGCTTTTCATCTAGTAGTGGCGAAAGCATTGCTGTAAACTCAGCCCTTTGAGCGGTGGTTGTAGGCGTAGATGTAATAGCCAATTGTGGACTAGACGGAGCGCTTCCTAGGTCCGAAGTCGAGCGGTTCGGAGACCTGGCCTGCGTAGGGGCACCACTTCCTTGTCCCTTGGTCGTTTGACGTTTGGAGGACTTAGACGTGGAAGCAATAAACTTGTCCATGGTGACAAGTGTTACCGGGGCCAATTACAGATTTTTTTTTTTGATAATTAGGCAGTCTGCGTGTACAGTCTCGCAAAACTTTTTTTTCCCTGTTTTGAAAAAGAAAGTATGATTCAGGCGGAGCGTGGAGTCTCCTGAGCTGATGGCAATCAGCAGAGAAAGCGGCAAGCAAAGAGACAGTGGGCCTAGTATGGGCCACCAGAAAAATTGAAGACTGCGGCGACCCGCAAGGGAGGCCTATAAAAATTTGTAGAGATTGGAGTTCGTGGCAACCAGTGAGGAAGGCAAAAAATATTTCTAGTGGTGCAAGGAAAGAATTTTTTTTTTCTTGTATTCCAGTATGTAGTGGCAGTCCCACCTATACTGAGCAGTGGGGTGCGTGTTGCAAAAATTAAGGGGGTGGTAGTGGGCCCAATGGGGATCACCAAAAAATTTTTTTTTACGCAATGCAATAGTGGTAGGTCCACTCGTATGATGGTCGAACGAGTGTGCAAAAAGAATTTATGGGCGGGTGTTGAAATCAAAGGGCACACTTGAAATTTTGATTTTTTTGTTTTGTTTTATGCGTTTTTTTTCCCCCTTTTTTCTTTTGGTTTTCTTTTTTATGTGGTTTTTCCCCCCCTCTTTTTCTTCCGTTTTTTTTTTGCTTTATGTGGTTTCCTTTTTCCCCTCCCCCAAAAACTATAGAGAAGGTAGTCTGTCTTATCAAGTGTTCTCCTGTTCAACACAGCAGGATGGCATGTAGGTTGTAGGATACACGGCCTGGATCCAGGACGGAGCCCTCCGAGGACGGTGAGGGGCAAGAGAACTCCCGCCGGAAGCAACCGGCAACTGTCCACGTGCGCCGGACCAGGTGCCGCCAAACAGGCCCCAGTAAACGGCGTTGAGGAAGAAAGCCCCAGCGCAAGATGAGGAAGCCGGCGCCTCAACACAGGGGTCCGAGTTAGCGGAGGGCAGAGGAAACGGTGCACTCACCCCGATGGGCGCGATAGCAGCGCGCTCGAGCACCGCGTCAGGCTTCAGTCCGGGCCTACAGAAGGGTCGCGCACCCGCACAGCCATGCGGGGATGGAACGGCCAAAATCTAGCCCACGGACCTCCGGGGATGAAGAGGGGGACAATCAGTCGGTCGTCAGTGGCGTGGCAGGCAGGGATGCCTCAGATGCCAGCGGATGGAAACCCTCTGCGAATGGAGCTGTCTTAAGATGCAGCCATTACTTAGGCCCGCCTCCCGGAAGTCCTGTTTTGGCCTAGAGTTTTCACTTCTCCAGTTATTCTCCTGAGTTTCACCTTTCTTTGAATAGACCTGAAAGTTTACATCACTGCAAAACGTAGAATTCTTATAAAGTTCAAAATCTGAAATGCCATTTTGCAGAATTAAAAATTCTTTATATGAAATGTTAAAAAACCCTCATACTATTATAAATTTATTGTGGTCTTTAATTTTATCTCCCCATTAATAATTAACATAACATTTTGCAAAGATAATTTAGTGATATGTAAAACAATATTCAAATTAAGGGGTAATTCATAAACCTCCAATTTGGCCCTAAATTGCACCAAATGGTGAAATTCACCATTCAAAGCAAATTAGGGCCAATTTGTCTATTCACTAAACTGTCAAACTGCACTGAAATGCCTCGATTTTCGGGGTTTCAGTTCAACATGTTTAAACAGGTGAATCCCATTAGATTCAATGTAAAAATGTTATTACTTTTAAAAGACAGCTTACTTTTTAGAACACCGTTTCGTATTTCTCAATGCTTTTCAAAGGCTTTTTATTCTGTAACAGACCTTTTCATTCTTTTTTAACCTGTTAACGCCACAGGACGGTCCATGACATCCTGGCGGCGGGCTTTGGCTTTGAAGACGTGGGGCGTACATGTACGCCCCGCTGTCTTCAATGGGACCGCCTCGGCCCTGCTGACTCGTGGCGGGTGTCATTGGCTGCAGGGGACGGCCTAAAATCAAGCCGTCCCCTGCAGCCAATGACCTGCACTGCACGCCGGCTGCGGGGAGGGCTCAGAATCAGTGCTGCGCGACAGCACCTGTTGGCGAGGCGTACCTGTATGCCTCGCCGGCGAAACCAACCCCTGAAGGGTGCCACCCCTGCATCCTTAAGGGGTTAAAGGACCTTAAAAGGACACCTTTTAATAATTTTATTGGTTTAAACATTAGAATAGAAGAGTTACTTTTTCTTTTTTACAGTTTGGAATTTGCTGATGCCAATTTGGCAGTTTTCAACAAAGTTCGACAACGGCTTTGGCGACTCCATTTTCAGCAAAATACAGTGACCATTTGCTAAATAATGAATTTCACTGCATTTTCAACGAAAAGGAAATCGCCCAATTGTTGCGAAACACAATGCACCAAAAAGTGCTTGCACTTTTGTGAATAGACCCTTTAAGGTTTTATATAAAAAGTTCTTTCTGTATTAAAAAGAACTCCTCTAGGCCAGGGCTGTCAAGCTCATGCCACCCCCCTCCCCCGATGTTGATGCATAGCATACAATGCCCAGAATTCTTCATTGCAATAGATGGCCATGGGAGTTGCAGTTCAGAAACATTGGGGGGGGGGCAGGGCATTTGAAATCCCTGCTCCAGTGTGTCCATTTATGTAATACCAATGAGCTGAGTGCCTTCATCCCCACTCCATGAGTGAATGGGGAGGGGGTCCTCTGAAGGCCAATTCCACACTTGCATTGAGAGCCACTGGCTGGTCTGGATGCTTGAGGCATGTGTTAGTCACATAACAGATGTGGATTGGCAAGAAGCCCCCCCCCCACATAACCAGTAAGGACTAAACATGGTTTAAGATTAGCGATATTAGTTTAGAGACAATGAAAGTTAGAATATTTGTACATTGAAAAGCATCACGCCATCCAAATGGCAAGGAGTAATGGAGGAATCCTAAATACAATCATTGTCAACTTGAGACACAATATAAACATTATGGCCTCCGTTACCAGTAGAGGGGTAGTTATGATGCATCAAAATGGTTTAATTTTCCTTGCACCTGTACAAATTTCTATTTGTAATATAGGTGTTCTTGTTGCCCAATGTGCTTTTGCACATCCTAGCTGTGTAGCAGGCAAGTGTCGGTGCTAGCGAATAACAAGACCTTGCAAGTTGCTGGTTATTCATACTATCACCATGACAACATTAAGATTTTGAAACCAATGTATATGTAAGTGTTGGTATGTGAAAACCTTTTCAAAATATATTACTCCCTCATATGCCTGTGCATCGTGCATTAGGATAAAGCTTGTGCAATCTAATTACGTGTGTTCATAAAAGCTCCCTAAACAAATTATGTCGTCCTTTGAAGAGACTCAAGAGAAGTGAACACTACCAACAATGTGTTACTGAACACCAGTTGGGTTACTTACATTAAATCAATGGGTACAGACTGTAACATGAAGAACTTGAGCAAAATATCAACTGCCTTATGTAATTTTCATATAGTAAGAGAACGTTGGTAGGACAATGCACAAGCTTGATAAATTTCTCTGTGTAGATTTAATAGATTAAGCCCACAGTATATCTGTAGGAGATTCAATGCACCCGGCAAATAAATAATGGATGCGTTTGATAAGGAGGGATTCTCATCATACATTTCTCCCTTGGTACCACAGGACATAAATATTACATGAAATGTAAAATTCTGATGTCACATTTAACTCTTCCTGGTTGAAAGATGTGGTGCGTGAAGATAGTATTGAGTGGTTTAGGAGTTGTGATGTTAACACTGATACGGATTTACAATTCAAATGGATTTAACAAAATAATAAGGGGACGTTACTGATCTCGCATGTATGAAAGCAATGCCCCTTATTCCTCTGTTGCCACTAAAAGGGAGACAGGAAGCGGGGAAAACCAAACTGGGCGCACAATGATTTTCATTACGGTCTTTCTTTTCCACACCACCCACTTTATTGGCAAAGGTCTGTGAAATTAAATACATGTGTAGACTGATACCAACAGTGCTGCTGGTGGTCTCCATATAGCCCAGTGCATGCCAACTGCGAGATCTGCATGAGCTTGTGGGATTGCACAGGAGCCACAGTTCAAGCACTGGAAATTATTTGTAGACGTTCTAGTAAGTAGTTTGGATTAAAACCTACAGGCAGGATTTCAGAAGAACTCTGATTCACCTCAATGTTCTTGGAAAGTGAAAGCTGTCAGTTACTGGGGCATGGATTTGTATGTAAGAAAAGCCTTCATGCTACAATCAATTTAATTCTATCCGCAATATTAGTTGATTGGATTGAGAAGATTTACAAATTCATGAGATGAGATTGATACCTAGTTTAGAAAATAGAAGTTACAATTTATATTGCGTTTTAATAGAAACATAGCTTCCATTTCATTCCATTAAATGTGGAAACATTAAAATCATGGTCTTTGGCTATGTTTGCAGTAGTCAAGAGCACAGTATTGAAGTAGAAGAAAAAAACCCAGCCTGAAACAATTGTATTAAAAAGTTTTAATACACAATATATGGACATGAGAAACACTCCTTAGTTTTACAAGAGAAAGAGGTTTAGTATCTCCCAGGGCTTTGAGAAATTGCTATACAAAAGGATTAAGATTACCAAAATCCCCTAACAAGTATTACCTTTTAATATGCCCATGATACAATGCACTTTGAACAGTTGCTATATTGTAGGGTTTTCTTTTCTGCTCAAATAAAATAAAAAAGGTGTGTATATATCAGGACAAATCTAGAAAAAGGATTAATACAACCAAACTTCTGTACATCACATCAACTTGGGCATTGAGTGTAACCCCATCCCCACAACTGAAAAAAAGAAACATTTTTTTAAAAAAACCTATCGCAATGTTATGTACAACGTCCATGTGCTTGTGGGATACACATCAGGGTCTCATAGGCAGGTATGCACTCAAAGGCCAATTTATGGATGGGGTTATTCACTGGATCTCACCGATGTACAGTCTTTTGTCACTGGAGGCTGAGAGAACTGTCATTGGAAACAAAAAGGGAAATTAGGATCTGATATTTATGTGGTAGTTTGTTTATACGTGGAAGTTACATACAGAATTAGCAGGAACCAGTTTAAGATGGTAATGAGCAGAGAATCAAACTATGAAAAGGAGACTCACCAATTGGCTCTTCAGGATGGAAGACTATTTCATTTACAGACCCTGCATGGCCTGGGAGCTTGTAGAGAATTCTTCGAGATGTAGTATCCCACACGTAAACAAACCTGCAGAGGTACAGAAGGGAACTCTATATACACACAATACAGATATTACAACATTCTCCCAACATGAAATAGGACAAGAAAAAGGGCAAAAGGAGGGGTAGGAGAGTGGGAATTTTATTTATTTATTTTTTAAAAATTGGGCATTCGCACCTGTCTGCTGATCCTGCTGCAATTTTACTGCCGTCTGGTGACCACGAGCAGCGCAAGAGATTCTGTGAAAGATTTTACTCAATTACAGGTTATGTATAAAAGGCAAAACAACAACAATGGGAAACAAAATGCAGAATTAAATGCTTACCTTTTCAAAATTGTGCACATTTCCTTGAAATATTTTCACACATCTCTCTTTTGGTGCAAACGGTCGGACATCCCATACACGAACTGTAAATAAGAAGTGTGAAAATTATAATACACAATTATTTTGCCTGGAGAAAGTATGTTAACACAGGATGCTATAGGTGCACTACTTGCAGCCATATGACCTGGAGAGATTTTCTACCACCCGCACAACGGTAAAAAATATATTAAAACAACATGTTTCTTGTACAACACCCTATATTATTTATAAAATCATGTCTCTGTGTGGCCTTGCCTATGTAGGCAAGAGAGTGGACTCCGGGAACGCTTGGCGAATCATTGTTCTGCCATTAGGGCAGCTTTAGCGGGAAATGAGAATCCAAACTGTGGCTCGTCATTTTGCAGAGGCATGTCATCCCTTCCCTTAAGGTTATGACAATTGATCATGTTCCCCCTCTCCCTCAGGGTGGAGACTGGGCAGCTGAATTGCTAAAAAGAGAATCCTTTTGGGGTTCTACCTTTGAGACCCTGGCACCCCTCGATTGAATAAGAATTATTTTCTTTCAATGTTCCTAATTCTGTAAATATGCATTGTGTTATGAGTATCTAAAATAGCTCTGTAGTTTGGTTTGCATTAACTTTCCAGCACTATATTGATTTTAATACTATATTCTTGACAGTGATAACGTACGATTAAATTGCTTGCAATAAGTATGATAACGTTTTGTTAGAAATCTAGTATTCACTTGTGATGACCTATATGTAAGTGGGTTTATATGATGTTGCAGCATTCGATGTGCGTTCTTAATTTTTTGTATTTGTTTGGTTACCATGGTGGCAGTGCTGGAGCCGACGTGATCCCTGTGGATGGCCGCCGCCGCAAGTCTGTTGGTGGTTAGGTCTTAATTACACTCCCTATTAATAGGTTTACATGGAATGTGTGTTTTAGGTCTTGATAAAAGTCCTGAGTAGGCTGAAACGTCAACTACCGAATATTTTTTTAATTTTCAAAGACAAGTCTCCTGGTGTGTGCTTACTCCCTGGATGTTTGTATTTATACACAGTTGGTAGCAGTACCAGAGCAAGGAATTTTCTGATTAACAGTGGAACACTGGAGAATACATATATCTATCTCATCCCACGGGTGTCCTCTCAATTTATCAGGCATTATTGACCAGCACAAATACAATCTACCTGTAAATGACACCAAAAGATCTGATGTGTTACACCACCGAGTTTAGCTAATACCAACAACTGCCATCATTAATTTAACACATGTAGTCAGCAATGAAAAGGTTCTAGCACATTACCTGTATTATCCATTGCATTGGAGAGTAGGTAAGAGCCCTCAGAGCTGAGACTAAGCCCGGTCACGGAGTCTCCATGTCCCCTCATTGTGTACATCAGTTTATTTTGTCTCAAATCCCAAACCTGAAAATGTTAAGAAAGAAAGAAAGAAAGAAAAAAAAAAAAAAAGCATTAACACCTTCAGCACCCAAAAGGGGGTACACATAATTTTATACTGAAAATTATTACGTAAAACCCAATTTGCATACCTTTATAATGCAAGATTAATGTGAGATATAAGATTCATAAGGAAAAATCTATGAGATATCACCCTGCATTATAGTAAAGAAGCTACAAAGCGCAGATCCCTCTTTTCTGTAAGAAAAAGCTTAATCAATTTACTGCAGAATACAAGGAGAACACTGGGGTCACTACTGTACATGGATAAGATTCAGGGGGTTAGAACTGTTGTTTTACTCTACAATTAAGTGTTAACTACACAGCCCATATTTCAAATAAATGAAAACCAAGATACCAGAAAGCATTCATTCTTGAAACTTGCAGGGATCTAGCATTACATTGGTAAATTTCCAAATTATGAGCCATTATTGTCGTGGCAGTGTTTCCCAAACCTGTCCTCAAGTACCCCTAACAGGCCAGGTTTACCAGATATCTGAAGAACAGCCCAGGTGACATAATTTGCTGCTCAGTGATTGCAGTAGTCCGCCAGCATTTCCCCAAGGTGATCTGCAAAATCTGGCCTGGTTGAAGGTCCAAAGGACAGGTTTGGGAAACACTGGTCTATGGAGTTGTTAAATTTACAATGGCACTGGTTAAGTTAGCCTCGCCTTTGGAATAGGGCCCTAGATCGTATAAGATTTCAGAATATGTGGCATTTGATTTCAGGGAAAATCTAGGCTCAAGTATTACTTGGAAGAAGATAATCCCAACTAGTTGGCCATTATGAGCAGTGGTGACTGCCCAGGCGACACAACTTGTTATGAGCCATGTCTCTCATACCACATGAATGGCTAATTCATGACCATGGGGGAAAACAAAAAGTGCCACAACAACATACACATACCAAATATGTTTAGATTGCACGTACTTAGAGATTTTGAACATATATTTTGTAGCTTTTCAGATTTTAACTAATTTGGGAGCATTATGTAAAGTTTAGACTTTACTCACCTTGATATCATTATCGATGCCTCCTGAAATAATCTGGTCACTGGTGTCATTGAAAGTGACGGATAACACCTGGTACGTATTTTGGAAGGTGTGCACAGATGCCTTTTTCCTGAAGTCCCAGAGCTGTTAGTAGTGGGTAAGAAAATAGAGAAGAAGAACGTGAATATACACAACGCAAAACTATACTGAATCAAGGAAAAAAATATTTCTCACAAGCCATTTTCAGGGGTTACTCTCAAATTGCAGTTACTGCAACCATAATAAATTTAGGCAATCCAGACAGTGAATTCAATCAATAACAGACAAAGTTTCAATGATAACACTTCATATGCCTTTGCTTGAATTTCCCTCTCTGGTTCTCTAAAGTTCATTGTAGTTTTAACAACTGATTAGTGAATAACCACCTAATTTAAAAGTACATTATTATTTCTGCCTCCAAAATTACAGTTACGAATGCTGTAGTCTGCAGGCAAGAAAAAATGCCACATTTATAATACTATTTTAAATAGATTCGTTTTTTACATCAATCACCAGTGGGCAATGTTACCACCTATGTGCAAAGATGCATCTTATGTGAAATTGAACGCAGGTTTACACTAGCACTGTTTTGCACCATTACATGCACCCTACCACAAGTCTATACTTACACTACTACAGCAGTACATGCAGTTCTTACCTTAACTGTACCATCATCACTGCCTGTGCAAATAAGCTGAGGACCCCGTCGTGCAGGATAACAAGAATTAACAAAAGAGGTATGTCCCTTTAGCCGCTTCACTCTTTCCCCGGTCTCGCAGTCCCAAATAGCAACCGTTTTATCAGTGGATGCAGAGAATAATAAGCTAACAGCAAAGAAAAAAAAAAATAAGACATGTTCAATTCACATTTGAAAGTTATGTTGATTGTTGACATTTTGCTGTATTTATCCAGTGGTGATACCTGGGCATGCAGCATGCACTCAGTCAAGTTGGTTTAGGGCCAGTGCATCATATGGGACCAATGAAAGGGATTTTCACCTCATCCTGACCACTTTATTTGATTTAAAAATGGTCAGGATGTGAGGAGTGGTCCCCGATCTGGTGAAATCGTGGGGTGAAGTGGAGGAGTTTCCTCCACCTCACCCAGTGTCACCAAAGGGATATTTGAATTTCCTGGCTGCCGGTTAACAGTGACGTCGACATGCATAGAGTGTGCGGACGTCGTGATCGCTCTCAGGGAGGCAGCCGATGGATCAGATCTGTGCGCCATTGAAAAGCCGTCAGCAGCCTCTGCTCTATTTAAAAATCAAAAAATGAAATTTAATAGGTTTACAATTTTTTTGCCAACCTGTACCCTTATTCCCTGCACAAAGTATTGAGGCATGGGAGGGGGGGGGGGTGTTGTATACTCCTGATTGACAGAGGATTCCGATGGGGTTGACTATTGTGGAATACATAATTCAACAATATGGGGGAAATCTTTATAGATTTGTGTGAGATTATTAACCCCTTAGTGACCGGGCGGTTTTACGAAAATCCCTTCTTTAGTGCCCACTGCTGTTTTCACGTTTCTGCGCTGTTTGGGTTTAGGTCAAGTATTCCTCTTACTTGTTTATGCAACCCACACATATTATACACACAGTTTTTCCCCCATTAAATGGACTTTCTAAAAATACCATTATTTCCATCATATCGTATAATTTACTATTTAACCACTTCAATGCTGAGGACGCGCTCAGCGCGTCCTCAGCATTACCGCTGTTATGCGGAGGACGCGCTGAGCGCGTCCTCCCATTGGGGTCAGCGTTCGGCCGGGTTCCGGCCGATCGCTGGCCCCCCCGGTGCGGGCTGACATCCTCGATGTCAGCCCGGCATCCGGGACCGCAGCCGCCGGAATTAGGTGTCATCGCGGCAGCGCGATGACACCTAATTCAGGCGCCCCCCCGCATGTGCGGAGGAGGCGCCTGAAAGGGAGGGGGGGGGGGAAGGTCCTTCTGACCTCTCTCCCTCCGATCGGCGGCTCTGCGGGGGTTAACCCAGGCATCATTTGGAAGGGCACAGCCTGCCCTTCCAAATGGTGCCTGGCATTAACCCCTGGGGAGCTGGATCGCGAATCGGCGCTGAAAAGCGCCGGTTCGCGATCCTTTCCCGGAGCTGGCCGACATCTTGGATGTCGGCCAAGCCTCCGGGAACTCCCCCTGAGGACTGGCGTCATCGTGCGTAGCACGATGACGCCAGTCCTGGACTTAACCCCTAACTCCACCAACGGTGGAGATAGGGAGTTCATTGGAACTCCCTATCTCCCGATCCGTGGCAGCTAGGGGTTAAAGTTTGGTATGGTTGGATCGGCCAGAGCATGGCCGTTCCAACGATACCAAACACTACTGTGAAAAATTTTGTCAGAAAAAAAAAAAAAAAAACACTTTTTATTTTTTTTGGTTTGTTAATGCAGCAATATTGTTCCCATTTCAATTATAATGTGAACAATGATGCTGCACTAACGATTTTTGTATGCGGTGCGTTTGTTAAAAAGTGTAATTTTCCCCAAAAAAAAATGTAACGAGACCCCATCTCTAATTTTTTTAACAAGCGCACCCCATAGAAAATATAACCGCAATTGCTCGCATGTTAAAAAAAACACTTTACACATTGTAAATTATTGAAAATACATATTTTATTGCATTTTTTGTTATAATATACAGACATGACATAACGTATACATATAATAATGACATATTATGAATCTACCGAGTCTGACGGAAAGAACGATATATAATATGTCTGGGTCATATACTAAAATAAGCCTTCAAAACACGTTTAAACATGATGAGCAAAACCGGTAAAAATGACCTCAGCACAGGGGCGGGAAAAGCCTCAGCAGCGAAAGGGTTAAAAAAAAAAAAAAAAAAAGGGTAAAAACACCTTTTCGTAATTTAATCCCCAAAATCTACAACCGCCAAAAAAGACCCTGGCTGTTTTTACTTTTTAACCCCTTCACTGCTGAGCCAGTTCACCTATGTGCGCTGAGCTCATTATGACCGTTTTATGCTCATAATTTTTAGATGCCAGCCTAGGTCCTATTTAATTACCCCCCCCCCAGACAATATAGCAATATATATATATATATATATATATTTTTTTTTTAATTCTATTAATTTTTTTATTTTACACCAAACCTGGTCATGTTTGGTATCAGTGGAAAGACCATGATCACTAAAAGGTTTATCCACAAAGGAGGAACACTAAAATACCTACAGGCTACACTAGGTAGATTTATTTTCTTTGATGTAATCATTGCTGAAAGAAGAAAAGATTTCATCTCTCAGCGTGCCTGTGGAAAGAACTTAGAAGGAAGCGCAGACCCTACCACATTAACTCCCTACATTTTAACCTGGTTACTTGGGATATATAACAGAGTGGAAGAGGACAGCGGCTGTTTCTAACCATTTTTTAACAAATCGGTACGGATTTGTTTTTATATGTATCACTTTATATGCTCTAAAACTGTAAGAAAACACTAGGTGGCGCCCAGGATACAGAACTTTTTCTAGAATGTTTGACTACTCTTCTCAAAGTGATCGGGATCTAAAAAGGGTGCCAGAGTCAGGAGCAGTGGAATCATATCCACTAGGCCAGGGGTCTGCAACCTTAAACACTCAAAGAGCCATTTGGACCCGTTTTCAGCAAAAAAAAGAAAACACTGGGAGCCGCAAACTATTTTTGACATCTAAAATGTAGATAACACTGCATACAGTTGTGTTCAAAATTATTCAACCCCCACTGAAATTGAGTGTTTTGGCCAGTTTGACATTGATTTTGATCATTCAGTCATCTTGCTTACAATTAAATCAAAGAGGCACGTGTAGGTCAGACAAATATAACATAACATTTACAATGAAATAACCACAAATGTCTTTTCTGTGCTCACATCATTATCAGTTTTATTCAACCCCCAAGTGACATTCAATCTTAGTACTTAGTACAACATCCTTTTACAGTTATAACAGCTTTTAAACGCGAAGCATAGCTTGACACAAGTGTCTTGCAGCGATCTACGGGTATCTTCGCCCATTCGTCATGGGCAAAAGCCTCCAGTTCAGTCACATTCTTAGGCTTGCGCACTGCAACTGCTTTCTTTAAGTCCCACCAGAGGTTCTCAATCGGATTTAGGTCAGGTGACTGTGATGGCCACTCCAAAATGTTCCAGCCTTTAATCTGCAACCATGCTCTAGTGGACTTGGAGGTATGCTTGGGATGATTGTCCTGTTGAAAGGTCCAACGTCTCCCAAGCCTCAGGTTTGTGACGGACTGCATCACATTGTCATCCAATATCTCCTGGTACTGAAGATAATTCATGGTACCTTGCACACGCTGAAGCTTCCCTGTACCTGCAGAAGCAAAACAGCCCCAAAGCATGATTGACCCCCCCGCCATGCTTCACAGTAGGCAAGGTGTTCTTTTCGTCATAGGCCTTGTTCTTCCTCCTCCAAACATAGCGTTGATCCATGGGCCCAAACAGTTCTAATTTTGTTTCATCAGTCCACAGAACACTATCCCAAAACTTCTGTGGTTTGTCCACATTACTTTTGGCATACTGCAGTTGACTCTTCTTATTCTTTGGAGACAGCAAGGGGGTGTGCCTGGGAGTTCTGGCATGGAGGCCTTCATTACGCAGTGTGCGCCGTATTGTCTGAGCTGAAACTTCAGTACCCACATCTGACAAATCTTTTCTCAGTTCCTCAGCAGTCACACGGGGACTTTTCTCCACTCTACGCTTCAGGTAGCGCACAGCAGTCAAAGTCAGCATCTTCTTTCTGCCACGAACAGGTAGCGTTTCAACAGTGCCCTTTGCCTTGAATTTGCGAATGATGCTTCCTATGGTCTCTCTTGGTATGTTTAACATCTTTGCCATCTTCTTATAGCCATTGCCCTTCCTGTGAAGAGTAATCACCTCTTCTCTTGTCTTCCTGGACCATTCTCTTGACTTCACCATGTTTGTAACCACACCAGTAAATGTCTAGAAGGAGCTGAGTATCACAGTCATTTTAAAGCTGCCTAATTGGTGCTTATTATGCTTTATTGCTGCTCCGTGACATCCACAGGTGTTTTCAATACCTGATTGAAAACACTTGAATGAACCTCTGTTCTTCAGAGTGGTAGTCTTTAAGGGGTTGAATAATTGTGTCAATGAAGAATTCACAAAAGAAACATTTACTACTGTATTACAAAACCAATTGATGTCATTTTAGTTGCATATGGTTCTTTAAAAAGTCCTTGTAGGATTTCATTCTGAATACAATTACAAATGTACACTAAATTCCCTAAAACCCTTTACAGCATTGGGGGTTGAATAATTTTGAACACAACTGTATATCGTTTTTTTACCTTTATGCTATGGGGTGGGGAGGGGTACTCTAAACATTTAATAATATTTTTTTTTTTAAAAAAATCATTATAAGCCCACACAAAGCAGGCAATCGCCATGTCATTCATATAAAAAAATATTTCAAATTAATTACAGTTACAAGCATTCATAAAGCGCCAACAGTCTTTCATCACGCTGCGCCCAGAGCAAGCGCGCAGCGTGATGATGGTGATGGATCAGACAGACAGTGGCCGACTGAGTCTGGGGAAACTACGGGTTGGGGATGGCTGTGCCCTAGCAGGAGCGTCGGCTTGGGAGCTAGAGCAGGGCAATGAAAGAGCCGCGCTTCGGAGCCGCAGGTTGCAGACCCCTGCAATAGGCCAAACGGGGCAGTGCCCTACCATTTGCTTAGCAATTAAAAATAAAAGACTTAAACTATGTAATTTTTAAAATGTGTGTCATTTAACAAGTGTCTGATAAAATAGGTTATGTCCGTTTAGGCAGTCTTGATCACCTCAACTGTTGCTAGGCAGATTATAAAATAAATAAAAAAAATGATAATCTGATCCCTCACACAGCAAATGCCTACCTTAACTCCTGACAGAGAATGCACAGCCACATTTGCTTTAATATGCTAAATAGCAATAGTAAATAGGATTTTTATCTTTCACACACTGAAGTTTTTTATACTCAAGAGTTAGAGTCAAATTAGTAGGATTAGTGTTCAGTTTTCTTAATTCACAATTTGCAACTCTCAGTCTCATCTGCAGTTTGGAATTCATGTCAAAAACAGAGGGCTGGAGTTAGAGTCTGAGTCAGCTATAAACTTAGCCAGAGTTGTTGCAAATGTTTTTTTTTTTTTGTAAATAATAATAAAATTATTATTTTCACTTTTTATGCTAAATAATGTTTTATGTATACATCTTGTGGCTAAATTCTGAATTACACTTGTATATATTGAATTTTGCTTCAAAAATGGCCTTTTATGCAACATTAATAGGAACGTGTCTATATGGTTTATTCTCTATATATGGGATCAAGCACATATGTTGGAGGTAGTAGTGACAGAGACATATTCCTATTAATGAGATCAAAAACATTAATGCTTCCAGTCTAGTGCCCCATTAACCCGAAATGTCACCAGCCGCCACTGGACGGTGGGCGACTCAGTAAATATTAGTGGGCTGTATTCTACTCTCAACAAGGGCGGAAAAGATGTCGCTGGCTCTCCTGGCTACATTAGTTACTTATGGTGTGGCTATAAATCCTCCAAGCATTTCTCTTAAAATGTATATACGTAGGCATCCGTAAGGGGTCTGACCGAATGAATTGAAATAGCAGGATTTGGAAAACTCAACCCAGAAAATCTCTGCTGTGATCTCTCAGATTGTAAATTCCCTTGGGATCAGGATCCCCCTGAATCATCATCCATCTGTATTATTCTAATGTATCAACTCCTTGTACACTGATCTTGTAAAGTCCTGTGGAATTTGGGGCGCTATCTAAATACTGTGTGCTGTGTTCCTTGAGCTTATACCATTTCTGCTTTAAAATAAATTGTCTTTTCGCTTTTATTCTGATTTGTGCTTGTAGCTGGAAAACTAGAGCTAAAATCATCTTATCTGACTGGATTTAATGCATTTTAAAATATAAGTACAAAGTCTAAAGACCTGAATTTAGTAGGTAACCAAACAAATTTAAATCGATAAATGTCTGATGTTCTTGCCATTTAAAGTGGTTTCATTTATTAGGATTCTTTTTTTAGCTTGCTTTATTTGAATAGGCCTTCATTTCCTCTACTATTCCATCTAATAAAAATGTATTTTGACATTTATGGGAGTGATAGAAATGTAAAAAGAATTCATGGTTATTGACCTAGGCAGGGTTTGTGGGATAATTTGGGTGACCGATCATAGTTACATAGTTATATAGGCTGAAAAAAGACATGCGTCCATCGGGTTCAGCCTCTCCCACATAACCTACTGCTGTTGATCCAAAAGAAGGCAAAAAACCCAGTCTGAAATGCTTGCCAATATGCAACATACTGGGAAAAAATTCCTTCTTGACCCCAGAATGGCAGTCAGATTTCTCCTTGGATCAAGAAGCTTTTACCCACATATTAAATATTATAACCCAAAATATTCTGTTTAGATTATTTTGTCAAGTTTTCATGCTGCACCAATGAAAATCTCGTAATCTCCTGATCGTCCCAGTTTATGTGCCATGTGCTTAATAAGTAAATACTCATTGGGTGTTTGCTCACTGTAAAATCATTCCTACATTTCTATTGGTTTTTGCTTTCTTGTAAACAACATTTGACAGGCTGATATTTAAAGGCAAAGCCCAGTAGGCTGCGTATGTATTATGACATCATAATGTTGCTGCATGGACTATATATGTGCAAGCCCTGCCAGGCTCACTCATTCTCCAAGAGAGAAGCGACTGAGAGATGTACTTTGCAAGCTGTGGAAAACGCTAAAAGGCATTTCAGATTTTGTTCAATTGGTGAACAGGTCCATTGTTTCATACCATCATTTGAAACAACGATACATTGTAGACTTTGACATCAAGTCCAGAAACAATGTTGAAGTTCTTCCGACTGTGTCGTCCTAAGAAAACAGCAAAAAAGGATAAAAGATCTCTGCAGGCAGATCTGAATGATCTGAGACATGAACTGCACAAGAGAGATGAATCAATGCAGGAGCTAAAGAAAGAACTTGCAGCTCTGAAAGATCAGATGCAGAAAGATCAAAGAGCTTTGAACATCGAGGCAAGCCAGAAATCCATAAGCCTGAACAACATGCATAATTTGGAACTACAGACGAAAGATGAGGAGATGAAATGTGAACTGCGCAAGAAAGATGCTTTAATTCTGGAGCTAAAGCAAGAGCTGGCAGCGCAGAAACATGAGATTCACTATCTGAAGGATGAAGAGCATCTCGAGACATCGGGACTATCAACATCTAGCCTCGATGGTCATGTAAGGGACCCAGGTCAGTAGATGGCCGCCATCTTGAGGAAGGCGGCCATCTTGCTCAGAACATTGGTTCACTTGAATCTAAATAGTAGATATTAGCTGAAATTAGGATGTAGTGAAGTGGAATCAGGCTGGAAGATGGTCGCTATTATGAGCCAAGCGGCCATCTTGTTCAGAATATTGGTTCACTTGCAAATAACTAGAGTAGATTTTTGTAGACATTAGAGACGAAGCTTACATAGAATCTTAGGAATGTGGTTGATTAGGAGAACTAGCAATAAAATGAGGAAGAATCCGGCCAGCGCTTGGCACGGAAAGGCAGGAAAGACGAATGGTTACTACAAGGTCACATAGACCCACAGTAAAACAAAGAGAGCGTAGAAACCAGGCCGTGCTCTAATCTATGACAAACAAACACAGCCTTTAGGGAGGTGGGCACGGCCCAGGTCGAGTGAAGCAGCAAATCACAGACTGTCAGACTAACACGACATTTGCCAATTTATTACCAATGTATGGAATTTCTTTGTACTAACGAGGGGAGGTATTAACCCACGTGAGGTGGAATAAAGTGTCATTGGGAGGTGGGCTAATTGGGTGTACCGAATTACGTATTTTTGGGTATAAGACCCCTGGTCGGGGGGGGGGGGGAGACGGGGCTCACTCTTTGCGATTCAATCCTGTGTGAGCATTTGTGTGACGACACAATAAAGTTTGCCTTTCCTGAAGAGACTTGTGTTCAGACAATCCTTGCTTGTGTCCGGTCCGGCGACGTCCTGAAAGTGAACCTGTCAGATTCCGGTTACATTTCTTGGGGGCTCGATAGCCGGGATAATCGCCCTTTTTCTGGCATAAGCAACGGCTGCTGAACACTGTAGCGGTTGACTGCAGGTGCGAGTGATCCCGCTGGTTGGGCGTCCGTTGAAGGTGAGCTGACATCTGCAGGCGCCAAGCAGGATTTCCTGTTCAGTGGACCTCGTCTCGTCCCAAACGGACTCCTGGACCAGGAACCTGGGACACCACCGAGTCTGAGGAAACAGCGAGCAGCGCCGGCGATAGGTAAAGTGTCTTCTGTGTTTGTATGTCTAAAGGAGATACCGGTATAAAGGGAAACGTCTGACTGATAGTCGGATAAGGAGACCCGATGGCCACGTCTCGTTGGTATACCTAGCCCGCCGCTGATAGCACGGACAATGCAAAAGAGCCAGAGTGGCTAGCGCGTGTCTGGATTCGGGGGAATTGGATGCCAACCAAAGGGTAGTTCTGTAAGAGAGGGAGAAGGTAGCCACGTGGAGTTGCATAGTCATAGTCAGTATTTGTAAACAAAGCTTCGCCACATGGATTAAAGGAAAGGAGGAGGGATTTCTGTGACTGGGCTTAGAGCCCTGAGTCAGTGCTAGTGTGTACGTCGTGTAGTGAAGAGGGCTTATTGAAGCCAGTGGTAGCTGCAGAGGTAGTGGTGCCGGGTGGGTAGGATTATCCATAGGCAAATTGGAATTGCAGACGGGAGTATAGTTATAGAACGGGGTGCACATAGTCACAAGCAGGCAAGAGTTAGAGTTCAATTTACGGGGTACAAGGAGCCAAAAAGGAGGGGCAGAGCACCCTCGGCTAGTAGAAAGAGTTGAAGTGTTTATGTTTTGTTATGTGCTGAAAGTATCTGGTACAGTATGTGCTGTGAATGAATTGATTAGAGTGCTGTGAGTGAACGCGCGCCTACTCGGCCCGCGAGGAAGCAAACTTGAGAGTTGACTCCTGAAGTACGGTTCCGGCTCAGGTGACTGCAGTCGTCTACTGACGGAGGAAGCGCCCCAGACACGCAAGAATTGTTGGCTGAAGTATCAGACTGTAGATTCTAACGGTCATTGTTAAAAGTAATATCTGTGTTGTAAAAAGGTTACTGGTTTCAACGAGTAACAATGGGTAACGGGTCATCAAAGCCCAAGCAGGTAAAGAAGGGTGAGACGCCCCTAGAGTATATGGTGCGGAATTTCGAGGTGTTATATGCAACGCATGACTATGGTGTAGAATTGACAAAGGAGAAGCTAAAATTAATGTGTACAATTGTATGGCCACTGATAGTCCCAGAATGGCCAGAGCAGGGGTCGATGGACCCAGAGCTAGTACAGAAGGTGCATTCCCAAGTTACCGGGAAATGTGGACAGTACCCGTATATAGATATATGGAGGTATTGTATAAAAGATAAGAGTCATTTTATAATGATAGCGGGGAAAAATAAAAAGCAGGTACCCCCAAATAATGAAGAAAGAGGGAGACCAGTGTTGGTAGAACAACCGGAAGAGAGTGATTCTTTGCCCCCAACCTATCCATCGAGTTATGGGGCAGCTAGAGAAGCTTTGAGTGCCGCGGCTGCGCGGGCGGAGAGGAGGGGGCAGGCAGCTGCTATTTCTCAGTCCGCTCCCTCAGCTCCGTCACGCGGGGTTGCGGAGAAAGAGCAAGGCGCAGCGGGTGGAGGGGATGGAGAGGCTTCACCAGAAAAGATTGAGATGCCCGATGGGAGCATATATAAATTGATATCCCACAGAGGTGATAGTGAGAGAGAGGATGAGAGACCGGGAGCCACCACTCGCGCAGCGAACAATATACATAAACCCCGGGATCCATACAAACACGATCCTTACAAAAGTAAGAAGCAAATGCCTTTGCGGGAGGTGCCAGGCCCTCCACTAGCCGATGGAGCACCGGGGCCGGTGCAATACACTTATGTCCCATTCACGACAACAGATCTTTTTAACTGGAAAACACACACACACCACTGTATTCTACAAATCCCGCAGCAGTGGCCAGTATGATAGAGTCAGTTATGCTCACACATAACCCCACATGGGCAGATTGTCAACATTAATTGCTGACTATGTTTACTACTGAGGAAAGAGCCCGGATAAATAGTAGCGCGCAAAAGATTTTACTCGCCCAGGCTGTAGCAGAAGCAAAGCCCCAGCCAGAAGCGTGGGCAGAGGAACACTACCCCAAATCAGATCCCAAGTGGCCGTACAACACCCCGGCAGGTATTGCCCATCTGCAGACGTACAGAACAGCGGTAATAATGGGTATTAAAGCGGGAGGGAAGAAACCCACAAACATGGGGAAGATAGCGGATGTGATACAAGAAATTAAAGAATCCCCAAGTGCGTTTCTGGAAAGGTTGCTGGACGCGTACAGAATGTATAGTCCTATTGACCCTGAGGCAGCAGGAAACCAGAGGTTAATTAACTCTTCATTTGTTGGTCAATCACAGAGGGATATACGGAACAAAATACAGAGATTAGATGGGTTTTTGGGGAAGGGTATTAGCGAATTAGTTGAGATTGCCAATAAGGTGTATCATAACCGGGATCTAGAGGAAATAAAGAAACAAAGGATATACTGGTGTGGTCGGATATATGGGGAATGGTGGAGGACGAGGTGGCCCAGATAGAGGGAGGGCAAGGGGTAGGGGGGCTAGAGGAAGAGGTAGGGGAGCCCCTAGGACCCAATCAGTGCGCCTGGTGCCTCGGTGAATGTCACTGGAAAAACGACTGTCCTGCATTTTTGGCTAAATTTGGGGGACAAGGGGAACATGGGGAAGCGGGAGGTCAAGCCTCTAACGGCCAGGTAAGAGACGGCAGGTATGAGAGAAATGAGGGGGCCGGAGCAGGGTTTGTAGGATTAGCGGGAACGTCATTTGAAGGGCAGGATGCATATTGACAAGGACCTGGGCCCATCCCGCTCGGTAACCACGAGCCCACGGTCACTATGAGAGTGGGAAATAAAGATGAAATTTTTATGGTTGATACTGGTGCCGAATTCTCTGTTGTAACAAAGCAAATTGCACCCCCAATGGGAAATGAAGTTGATATTATGGGAGCAATGGGAGTGTCTGCTAAATATCCCTTTCTTGCTTCTCGAAAATGTAGTGTGGGTGGGCATAATGTTGAACATGAATTTTTGTATATGCCCGAATGTCCCATCCAGCTCCTGGGGCGGGATATCCTTTGCAAATTGCAAGCCCAAATTACGTTTCTTCCCGGGGGCCACGCTCAATTAGACCTGCCTGAGAGTGGCAGCTCTGCTCGGCAGCATAACCCAGCCAGCCAGCACCCCCAGTCTGTGAAAATCGCGGTGATTATGCCAAGGGAGGAAGAATGGCGCACAGCACCTACTCTACCGGCCGCGCCGGACCCGCACGCACTACTCCTTCAAATCCCTGGGGTATGGGCGGAAGAAAACCCGCCCGGACTCGCTGTAAATATACCCCCGGTATACGTTGAATTAAGACCCGGTGCAACACCTGTGGCTCTAAGACAATATCATATCCCACAAAAAGCCAAGCAGAATATCCAGACACATTTACAGAGACTTAAAGATCACGGCATATTAAAATTCTGCGTGTCACCATGGAACACACCCCTTTTGCCAGTACTGAAAGAGGGCACACAAGAGTACCGCCCTGTTCAAGATCTACGGGCTGTCAACGAGGCCACGGTAACCCTACACCCTGTGGTTCCCAACCCATATAATTTGCTGGCATTAATTCCCGGAGATACAAAATATTACACAGTGCTTGATTTAAAAGACGCTTTCTTTTGCATCCGTCTGGCTCCAGCAAGCCAGCCCCTTTTTGCATTTCAGTGGGAAGAGTCCACCACGGGGGCGCGCCATCAAATGACGTGGACACGCCTCCCTCAAGGTTTCAAAAACTCGCCCACAATTTTTGGGTGCGCGCTCAGCCAAGATCTCCTCGCCTTCAACGCTCAGCCAGACAAAGTTGTGTTACTCCAATATGTTGATGATTTATTACTGGCTTCCCCCACAGAAAAATACTGTTTATCTGCCACAAAAGCCTTGCTACATCTACTGTGCCAAGCAGGTTACAGAGTTTCCAGAAAGAAGGCACAAATATGCAAACAAAGTGTAAAGTACCTGGGTTTCCAGTTAACAGGTACCAAACGAGCATTGGGGGCTGAAAGAAAAGAAGCAGTATGCCGAATACCTCAGCCAAAGAACAGAAGACAAGTCCGTGAGTTTCTGGGAGCTGCAGGCTTCTGCCGCCTGTGGATCCCCAATTTCGCAGATATTGCCAAGCCCCTTCATCAAGCCACAAAGGGGGGAGAACAAGACCCCTTCCATTGGGGAGAAGAGCAAACAGCAGCATTCCTGAAATTAAAAACTCTGCTAATGGAGGCTCCTGCACTGGGACTGCCAGATCACAGCAAACCCTTCCAGCTGTATGTGCATGAACACAACCAAACAGCAACAGGTGTATTGATCCAGAGTTTCGGCTCCTGGCTAAGGCCTGTGGCCTATCTCTCCAAGCAACTCGACCCTGTGGCTTGTGGCCTACCCCCATGCCCGAAAGCAGTGGCAGCCACCGCAATGCTGATAGCGGAAGCAGACAAGCTGACCCTTGGACAGGTTCTTCATGTCAAGGTGCCCCATGCTGTCAAGGCCCTGCTTGATGTGAAAGGAAGCTACTGGTTCAGCAACAGCCGGATGACGAAGTACCAAGCCATGATGTGTGAAAACCCACGGGTTCATTTGGACCTCATCGCTACCTTGAACCCTGCTACTTTACTGCCTGACTGCGAAGAGGATCCAGATCATGAAGGCCTCCAAGTCATGGAAGAAGTGTTCAGTAGCAGGCCAGATTTGAAAGACGTACCCCTAGACAAATACGATCTACAGTTATTCACTGATGGTAGCAGTTACATGGATGATGGGAAGAAAGTCTCCGGCTATGCAGTAGTCTCAGCAGAAGAAATTATCGAAGCAAATCCACTGCCAGGCCATACATCTGCACAATTGGCTGAAATAACAGCCCTAACCAGGGCTCTAGAAATCTCAGAAGGCAAGAGAGTAAATATTTACACTGACTCCAAGTACGTTTTCATGACAGTCCATGCACATGGTGCACTCTACAAAGAAAGAGGCCTACTTACTTCTTCGGGACAACAAATCAAGTATGCAGCTGAAATCGCGGCCCTCCTAGAAGCTGTATGGAAACCAAGCGCCGTTAGCATCATGCACTGCCGAGGCCACCAAAAAGGCCATGATGAAATCCCGAAAGGCAACAGACGCGCTGACCAAGCTGCAAAAGCAGCTGCAAAACCAATACTAACTGAACAAGCCAAGGTTCTACTCTGCAAGCAAGAGCCCCAGCCTCCCATGCCAAACTACGAATTCTATATGAATTGGAGGAAATTTGAACCCAAAGGCGAATTCATTGAAACAATACTGCACAAATGGCAAGATGATTTCGACCTACTAGAACTCAATCATGATTACATCCAATGGCTATTTCCAACCCGATGTCAAGGCCGAAATTTCTACTCCACTCCTCTGAACCCTCAAGAGACACGTCTAATGATTAACACCTCAGAAATTCAGCAAAGACTACGCAAAGCATACAAAATGATGCTGAAGTTCTTTGGCGTAAAAATAATGGAGTGTAGAGAAGACACAAAAGTAACCGAAGTTGAACGAGCAGAAAATTTCGCCTCACGTTTTGAAAATCTGACAATCAACACTCATAATAATCTGCGGATTACACGAATACTGCAAAGTTTGGGAGAATTGGGAGCAGAAGAATACCAAGTCCCGTTGGTGAGGTTCTTCCTCAAGAAAATCCTTATCAAAAACAGACTGCCAAGAATGAAGAAAAGTGCAATGAACTTTTTTTATACCAGCAGTAAGAGATACACAAGACAGACAAGATCTACTGTTCTTCGCATGGCGCTATTATTTTCCAAAGGAGGAATTCGTCTGGGGAAACCATGGAGAACTGGCACGATACAAAGTGAAACCAGTGGTGGCTGCACTCCTACCGGCGCCACTGAGCGAATGGACACCTGTGTACTCCGAAAAAGAAAAGAAATGGCTGTCAGAAGAACCAGGTGAACATGGAGAAGATGGATGGTTCCAGTTGAAGAATGGACAGATAGTCCTCCCCGCAACATTGGCCCCTGAAATTGTAAGAACATTCCATGCAAGCACCCATGGAGGAAGAGAAATGATGGAACAACAATTGGAGCCACATTTCTATATACCAGGATTATCAGCAATATGTAAGGCAATAGCCCAACAGTGCGTGACATGCGCCAAAAACAACCCAAGAACAGGCCCATCTCAACCTCCAGGGAAACAGCCGATCGGGCTATCCCCAATGGCATCGCTCCAAATAGACTTTACAGTGCTACCACCCTGCAAAGGATATAAATACCTACTGGTAATGGTGTGCACCCTGACAGGATGGGTGGAAGCTTTCCCAACAAGAACTGAAAAGACTGCGGAAGTGGTGAAGAGTCTGATGAAGGAGATAATACCACGATATGGACTTCCTCTCGAAATAGGGTCAGACAATGGCCCTGCATTATACAGAACTGTTTGCAACAGCTTGCCCGCCTGTTGGGCATCACCTGGAAGCTACATACTGCCTACAGGCCCCAAAGCTCGGGAAAAGTCGAGAGAATGAACCGTACCCTAAAGACTCTGATGTCCAAATTGTGCCAAGAGACGTCGCTAGGCTGGTTGGATGTGCTGCCGATAGTCCTTTTGCACATTAGGTGCAGACCAACCCCCCAATTGAAGCCAAGTCCGTACGAACTTATGTTCGGGCGGCCTACCCCTCTGATTAATGGACTAAGGGGGGACCTTCGGGCATTGGGAGAAACTAAACTAAGTGATCAGGTTGTGTTGTTGGGGAAATCAATGCAGAAATTGAATACTTGGGTGGGAGATACTATACCTCATTTTCTATATCCCCCACTGCATAAGCACTGTCCAGGTGATTCAGTATGGGTAAAAGAGTGGAAAAATGATCCACTGGGTCCAAAGTGGAGAGGTCCTTATCTTGTCCTGTTATCAACCCCTATAGCAGTAAAGGTTGCCGAGGTGGTCCCGTGGATACATCACTCCAGAGTAAAAGCAGCTGCAGCCAGTCCTGAACCAGTATGGAAGGTCATCACCAACGAGACCAATCCACTGAGGCTGAAGCTGACAAAGACCACAGCCATGAGCACCTAAATGATCCAAACCCAGACAACCAAGAGGTTCCACAAGTGGGTGTTTTGATGGGCACAGGTCCTGACCACCCACCGACGGGGGATACCCAAAGGGTGTTTTTTAGGGGCTCGGCCCCCACCCTTGATCATCCGGAAGTGGTTCTTACTTTTGCAATTCCGGTGGGGAGGGATTGGGTTTATGTGACCGCAAAAAGAATTGCTCAAGGGATTTTGACACTCGGGGCATTTGTGATACTGATTTTATACCTCGCTAATCTGATTTATGGACTCTCACGTGGAGCATGCCCCAACTGTCCAAGTGCCGCTGGGAAAGTGGATATTTCCCATATCTGGAATGGTACGCACCCGGTGATGGAAAACCGTACCATGTGGAGACAGAAACGAGAAGCGACATTTACTTGTGCAATTCAAATATGACTATGCCAAAAAGTCTGGGCAAACTGCGTGCTGGGTGTGTAGCAGGATGCACCCAGAGACAATCAATGTTCCATTCGCTTCTGTTCCAATGAAGCCGAGTATGTTTGCATCAGGGAATGTCACAATACACTCTTTTGATGCACCCAGGCAAGCACCAGAAGTATACGGTCCTGGATACCCTATAATAGGGCATGTATACCCCCCAGAGTGGTGTTTCCAAATAGGGCCAGATAAAGACACACATAAGGAGGATGGCGGGTGTTACTCAAGCAAGTTTAACTGGACATCATACATTTACACAATCGATACAAAAGAGCAGGCAAATTTTCTATATATACAATGTAGAAAGCTCACGAGTGAACAGGAGGCAGTGATTGCGGGAGTGACTGATGGAAAGCAAGGTATTCTGTGTACGACAAGACGAATGAGACGACTGATGATAGAAGTAGCGAAGGGAACACTACATTTGTCTCCATTTATGTTAGAAGGGGGGTACCAGGTGTGTTGTGGGAAAGTGTGTTACACATGGGTGCCACCAACAATAACGGGGATGTGTTATTTGGCCAAGTTGGTCCCTATTCAGAGAGTAAGGGGAGAAGACACTAATACAGACACAGAACTCCACCCTAGGTACCCACTGACGTTTGAAAGACCAAAAAGAGAGTTGTTTGGAAAGATGGATCGAATATGGTCATGGTTGCCAGCATGGACTGGATGGGGACGAGAGATGATGGCGAGACTGAATAGTTATGTCAATTTGATGGATGAAATTCTGAATAAGACTAGTATGGATATCCAGCTGCTGAATCTGGAGATGCGTGAGATACGAAAATTGCAGAAGATACAGGATATGGCGCTCGAGCAAATCAGTGCGGTTCTGAGTGGACTGTGTGAAATGACAATGCATTATGAATGCTGCACCTTCATTAGGAACGCCTCACATGAAGTCCCAGACTATTACCAGGTAATTCAAGATCACCAAAAAAAGGTAGCACAGTTGCAGGGCGCAGCAAGAAGGATCGCTGCCGAGGGCTGGAATCCACTCCGTGGGTTCGGAGCAGTCGGAGAATGGTTCGGATCCATCTTGAAATTTATTTCACAGATTGGATCCATGATACTGATGATAGTGGTGGTCTTGATCATAGGGATACTGATGTACCGCATAGGGCTATGCTTATGGCCACTGTGCAAGGCAGCACTGACGCCCACACAAACACAAAAGATACCATTGATAATTCCACATGATATGTTCCCAACGGGAGTGGGTCCCCAAAGGTATGAGGAGTTTCGGAATAGCGGGGTGTGATGGCTACAAGCATCAGGAAAAGAACCTGAGGCTTGAGCCAAGGGGGGGAATGAAGTGGAATCAGGCTGGAAGATGGTCGCTATTATGAGCCAAGCGGCCATCTTGTTCAGAATATTGGTTCACTTGCAAATAACTAGAGTAGATTTTTGTAGACATTAGAGACGAAGCTTACATAGAATCTTAGGAATGTGGTTGATTAGGAGAACTAGCAATAAAATGAGGAAGAATCCGGCCAGCGCTTGGCACGGAAAGACAGGAAAGACGAATGGTTACTACAAGGTCACATAGACCCGCAGTAAAACAAAGAGAGCGTAGAAACCAGGCCGTGCTCTAATCTATGACAAACAAACACAGCCTTTAGGGAGGTGGGCACGGACCAGGTCGAGTGAAGCAGCAAATCACAGACTGTCAGACTAACAAGACATTTGCCAATTTATTACCAATGTATGGAATTTCTTTGTACTAACGAGGGGAGGTATTAACCCACGTGGGGTGGAATAAAGTGTCATCGGGAGGTGGGCTAATTGGGATGTACCGAATTACGTATTTTTGGGTATAAGACCCCTGGTCGGGGGGGGGGGGGAGACGGGGCTCACTCTTTGCGATTCAATCCTGTATGAGCATTTGTGTGACGACACAAAAAAGTTTGCCTTTCCTGAAGAGACTCGTGTTCAGACAATCCTTGCTTGTGTCCGGTCCGGCGACGTCCTGAAAGTGAACCTGTCAGATTCCGGTTACAGTAGCTTACATAGTTTAACACATTCCTACGATTCTAACAGGAAAGCAATTAAACTAACGAGGATCCGGGCCGTGCTGGCACAAAGTGACAGGATAGAGAATAGTTACATCAAGGTCAGCGGAGCCAGAGCCTGAACAAAGAGAAGTGTGAAACCAGACAAGGCCTTATCTAGGATAAACAATAAACAAGTCCTAGGGAGGTGGGCATAGGCAGGAACCAGAGAAAGTGGTAAATCCTCCGTTGTCAAAATAACATGAAGTCTGCCAATTTATGACCAATGTGTGGAATGTCTTTGTATTCGATTAAGGGAGGTACGGACCCACGTGGGGTGGGATAGTGTCACCATGGGGTGGGCTAATTGGGATGTACCTAATTATGTATTCAGGGTATAAAACCCCTTGTTTGAGTGTAATCGGGGCTCACTCTTTGCAATTCAATCCTGTGTGAGCATCTGTGACGTCACAATAAAGTTTGCCTTTCCTGAAGAGACTCGTGTCCAGTCAATCCTTGTCCGTGCCGGTCTGGCCTCGTCCCGAGTGAACCAGGTGGATTCCGGTAACAGTCAAGCAAGAGGAAACTACTAAAGAGGAGAGCGGCTTAGCCTAAATCATGGGATTGCTGCAGAAGATTAATGACAACTCTGAAAAAACTCTCCTAGTTGTAGAAAGCATTATGAAGCAGAGAGAGTCAGAGGTGGCCTCACTCCATATTGACATCAAGGAGGTGAAGGCTCAAGTTGAGGAAACATCCAAACCAAAAATGCAGGTAAAAGGGCTCATTCACGTCAAGCCCATTAATGAAAAATCAGAGACGGATAAGCCACTTCTGGCAGCACAAAATGTGAAGGGATCTAAGCAAAGCCGTGTGTCAACCAAAAAGCCAAAAATCGTAAAAGGAAAAAAACCTGCATAAAGCAAAGAGGCTTTGCAAGAGGTCATGAAGAGTCAACATTGCAGGCTCCAGAAAAAGAAAGCAACTCTTCGGACTCGTTGGATCCTGAACCTCCAGCAGAAATATAACCGGAGAAAGGGTTATAATATTCGATATGTGAATCAAGGCTGCATGATCCAAGGAGAAATCTGATCGCCATTCTGGGGTCAAGAAGGAATTTTTTCCCAGTATGTTGCAAATTCATCATGCACTTTAAGACTGGGTTTTTTCACCTTCTTTTGGATCATATACCAACACCAGCCAAAAAGAGACAGACGACAACATACCTGCCTCATCTTAACCTCTAAAACAAGACCATGAGCTCAGCTTAGGTTCTTTGAAAACCCCTTTAAACATCAATGTTCCTACTGATGTTCTGTTATAAAAATAAAGAGGTTTCCTTCAGAAAGTTCCATTACTGGTTGTGTTTTGTGAGTGGCACTGGAATTACATATTACAATAATAACATTCACATATAAAAGGTTTGAATCTATTTATTAAAAATAAGCAAAAGTTACAAAAGCCAAAAAGAAGAGAAATTATTAGAGTAGGAATGTTTGATGAAACACTAAATCTAAAATAGCATACCAATGCCAGTAATAGATGACTTGTATTGAAGTGAGCTCAAGCTGAAAGATGATTGCTACTATGAGCCAGGCAGCCATCTTGTTCAGAATATTGGTTCACCAGTAAATAGAATAGATTTTTATTAGATGTGCAAAGCAAAGCTTACATAGAATTCCAAGAATGTGTGGTAGATTAGAAATCTAGCAATAAAACCAGGCAGAATCCAGCCGGCTCTTGGCACAGAGAGACAGGAAGATGAATGAATGGGGCAAGGTCACTGAGACGAGCAGAGAAACAAAGATTATAGAGAACAGACCAGGCCCCAAGCTATCTCAATAAACACAGCCTATAGGGAGGGCGGCGCTGCCCTGAGAAAGACAGCACAACAAATCACAGACTGTCAAACAAACATGAAGTGTATCAATTTATAGTTAAATGTGGAATTTCTTTGTACTAACGATGGGAGGTATTAACCCACGTGGGGTGGAATAAAGGGTCATTGGGAGGTGGGCTAATTGGGATGTACCTAATTACGTATTTTTGGGTATAAGATCCCTTGCACGGGTGAAAGGGGGGGCTCACTCTTTGCGATTCAATCCTGTGTGAGCACTTGTGTGAACAACAGGAAGTTTGCCTTTCCTGAAGAGACTCGTGTTCTGACAATCCTTACTTGTGCCCGGTCCGGCGCCGTCTTGAAAGTGAATCTGTTTTTGTCCGCCTACAGTATATGGTTATATACACACTACTTAAGCAAACTAATTTGTTTTAGGATCACCCTCTAACCCCACCAATTGTATCTATATATCACGAGTGTTCCAGGAACTCGCGGGGGGGGGGATCCTATACATAAATTAAGGGATTCAGTGCTCTTCAAATTTTTTAATCACATAAGACCGAGATTTTATTGTATTGAGACTTTGAAATGCACTCTGTAGTTAGACTGTCTAAATCATTCTGACCACTTCTTTGTTTTAAAGTGGCCAGGATGTGTAGAATCTTCCCCCTGCTGCACGGATCACGAAATACAGTCACCAGCAGCCAGGATTTTGAATATCCCAACTATCGGTCACTACGGACGTCAGCACCCAGCAAGTGTGCTGATGTCATCTTCTCTGAGACCAATCGCGGCAGTCTCAGAGAGGCAGCTAATGGATTGGATCTGAACACACAGTTCCAGACCATTGTTCTGTGCAGTCGCTACGGAACGTGCGTACATAAAGTGTGCAAGTCCTGTAGTGGTGCGCAGTTTGCAGTTCTCATGCTACGCAAGGTGCGTAAAAACGTAAATTGCACAGTAATGCTTCAGGGACTTCTGGGTTCGGAAGTCCGAGTAGGAGCTGTGTGTAGTAAGGGACAAAAAGGGAGTAATTTTTTTTCTTTTTGAGTGAATTTAAACAATTGGGCAGAGGCTGTCAGCAGCATATGCCCAATTATTTATGGAAAGAAAGAAAAAGGAACTCTATATTAGAATCTCTATAAAATATATTATACATGCAATTTCACCAACACAAATCTAGGAAAAAGTAATGCACCACTAAAAATTTGCATGCAACGCATGATAGGTCTTGCGCTATCCTGTAGGATGCTCACTCTTGGCAGGTGATCGACTATTGACATGCTGACCAATGAGTCAGTCAACATGTTAAGGGTCAGTCGCATAAAGTTGAGCAATTATAATCACGGTGCGACCCCAAAACCGAGGAACCCTCCAATATTGGAACCAGGTAAGTGACCTCTTCATGTACCTCATCATGGGAGGAGATTATGCATTAATTTTTATTTTCAGGGAGACATCCAATGCAGGGAAAGTGAACCTGTTTAGAGGGTAAAAATAGAAAAAAGAAAAGAAAACAAAAACTACCACTAGTGGACCATTGCAACAGCGCAACTAGTGTGTCCCAATACTTTACTTGGAGAGACTGGATAAGATAGACATTTCAGAGACATGCTTCTTCCTTAGTGCCAAGTGCAGTACTTAGCAACTAAGGAAGGGGAATGTCCACAAAACATGTACCTTGTCCTGTCTCTCCAAGTAAAGTATTGGATCCAAATAGTGGTGGTCTCCCCCCCCCCCCTATTTTTATGTACCGAGGTATACGAAGGGGTCCCTTCACTACTACAGCAGCAGCTAAAATTTCTATTATTCTTTAGGTGTCACAGACACCCCAGGGTTTCTAATCTTCTATACATTAAAAAGAACACTACACATCCTCACCACTTTGCATTTTTTAAGTGGTCATGATGTGAGGAGTACCCCCCCTTCCCTCAAATGAGAGAGATTGCTCTCAGTGGACACAGGGACTTCCGGGTTCGAGTAAAATCACCAAAAAAAAAGAAAAATATCAGCTGTCTCTGCCCAATTATTTAACGGCATAATAATAATAAAAAGACACTCTTTTCAGTAGAATGTTCCTTTAAAGGTCAGCGGGTTTGGCTTCATATTAAAACAGAAGATCTGTTGAAAGAGACAACCGGTTTACACCATATTGCATCATATATGAATTAAGGGACATGTTTGTCAACATGACCACAAGTGAATTTAAGCGGTCAGGGTGTAGACAAAGTAGATTTAAATAAAAGGAATTTGGATTTTTTAACTGACAGAGCGTCCATCTACGACTAGTCAAAATGTTTGGCAGGTAACACACCTTCCATCTGTGTTGTAATGAAGTTCCATAACTGCTCCACTGTGACCTTTCAAGGTTGCATAGTTGTCGCATTCACCATATACATTCCACAATACTGCAAGACACAAAGATAGGGTTCATACACATTTAGAATTACTGATTCTACAGTACAGCGCTACAGAACTTGTTAGCGCTTTATAAATACCTGTAACTGTACAGTGTTTGCAAAGTGATAGTTTAAACACAATAACATAAGAATTTTGTATTGAACAACAAAATCACATTTTCACTGCCCAGACAACACATAAGTAGGGTTGCAACCAACGATTATTTTCATAATTAGTTGGGTGGAATATTATGTAACAATCAACCTCTGACCCCGTCTTTTCCCACAAGAAATTATGAACGATCAAACGCTACTATGAGCATTATGATAGACATGACAATGTCAGCACAAAAGCAGTGTGAGAAGGGGGAGCATTCCACGCAGCCTGACCACTTTAGCTTATTAGAGTGTCCCTTTCACATAATTTAATGAACAAACTGAGCGGGAGAAGGGTCTGGAGTGAGTTTGGGCAAGAGATCTGAACAGTGTGTGAGAGGGAGTTTTTGGGAAGGGACCAAAGGGAGGAATGGCAGGTCCAAACCAGAGAGGTGGAGGCAAGGAGGGTGGGGTGGTGGCACAGGACTCCAAGTAAGGATGAAACACCAGCGGTATAACACCTTCTCCCAGTGGCAATACCCAAGGGCAGGGCTCGACAAATCCCAGGAGCCAGGTCACAATTGCGACTAGAAATTGCTTCCTGGGCTTTTGGTAACCCAGTCAATGTAGGCACCAGGCGTGAAAAATCAGCAGGGGAGCGGATTTAAAAGCAAACGTTTGCTCTTCTTTTCTTTGCAGAGCGGCAGCTCCGTGTATTCCCCGCCCCTTTCCCCCAGTAGATGAGCTTCTGTTGTGAAGATTCTCCCACACCCACTTTCCTTTGGCAATAGCCAATCTGTGCTGAGGGGGCAGGGCTATGTCTTGTCCACTCATTCTGTGAGCAGATATGAGCAGGCTGCCTTCACTACAGCCAATCTGGCAGGCCGCCCCTCCCTCTGTATAGCCTCGCGTCGGATTCCTTGATCAGATGCTCAGAAGGGAGACAGGAGGCAACTGGAACTGTTTGTATGGGGAGGGGGAGCTGCTGGTAATGAGCGAGAGCTGGTAGTGGGAGAGTGCCAGCTCTCCCCCACTCACACCTCTTTCCAATTGCCACCACTCCCAGCTCTCTGCTCCCCCTCTGCCCATATTCTCACACTGCCAGCTATGTGAGTGGGAGAGAGCTGGCAGTGTGTTTGTATGGGGGGTCAGTGTTTTTCAGTGCTGTAGTTTCTGTGATACACTCAAACACGCAGCACAGTGCAAGCTGTATTGCTGTGGAGCTCTGTGATACAGTAATGTGTGTATGAGCGTATCAGAGATCTACATCAATAAAACGCACGCTCATACACACTGCATTACTGTATCATACACCGCATTACTGCTCCACAGCAATAAAGCTCACAGTAATTGATCATGTGAGCATATCAGAGCTCCACGGTAATAAAACAGTAATGTAAGGTGTATGAGCATGGGTTTTATTGCCGTGGAGCTCTATGATACAGTCATAGTGCACATAACTGAGTTTTATTGCAGTGGCGCTTCAAAGCCACTGTACTAATTGTCTGACACTTGCAGCGCGCTGTCAACAATACTATCATTTACAGGCATCCTTCTAGTATATGGAGGACTGCCTGAGTGATGGGAATTGTAGGCACTGTTCGGCAAGTGTCCTATCAGACAACAGATAGGAGTTACATGTTTTGAGAGACTTCTGCTCGGTTGGGGGGGGTGCAAAAGTAATGCTGGGGCTGGGGGCCTTCCAATGAGCACACGCGCGGAAACTTTCCCGGCGTCGCTCAGGAAGGTAAGTATGATCGCGGAGAGCTCCAGGTGCCTGTCCAAATGCTCTATTGGCATTCGGACAGGCCCTGCAGCTGCTCACCGCGTTCATACTTGCCTTCTGAGCGACGCCGGGAAAGTTTCTGCGCGTGCGCTCGTTGGAAGGCCCCAGCCGCGATCACATGGTCCCACGTGATCGCGGCTGGGGGCCTTCCAACGAGCGCACGCGCGAAGACTTTTCCGGCGTTGCTCAGGAAGGTAAGTATGAATGCGGTGAGCAGCTGCAGGGCCTGTCCGAATGCCGATAGAGCATTCGGACAGCCGCCCCAGCCTCTCGGATGCCGGCTCAATGCCGGCTTCTGGTATCGGGGAAAATAAGGGGGGTACTGCACGAGTACCAAGTACTCCTGCAGTACCCGGTATCGGCACCGATACTAGTATCGGTGCAACCCTAATTATTTTCATGGTTGTGCCATCTTGATTTACTGTGGTTTTGCTACACATTTATAGGACCTTGGGGAGTCCTTTTTGCCGAGGAGCACCCTTTTTGTGACTATTTTATGAAAAAACAGTGTGCAGGATATCTATTTTGTGTCAACCAAAACGTGGCCATGGTTGACAAGTTTGTGTAATTCAAGAAATCTTCTAAATTGTAATAACAGATTTCATTATTGGAATCCTTCCACTACTCATTTTCCTAAAGAAATAAAATAGTTTATTTATATGTAAGATCAAAGTATCTACAGGTGGTAAATACAGTGATTTTGTGTACAATTCTCTTTTGCTGGCAACATCTACATGAGCAAAGGCACTTTATCAGAAGTCTCATGGTAGTTACCTTTCAATTGGAGAGCATGAAACCTTTAAGAATCAGTTTGTTTTGTACATCATAAACTGGATAGCATCCATGACTCCAAAAATAGTTAAAAAGTGGTTTGAAAAGAAGAATTATATCAAATAGCGCTTACAAATTAGCCGGTCAAATCCAGAAGAAGCCAATGTCAAACCATTTGGATGGAACTTCGAGCAGTAAACTTCTCCCTCATGGCCAGAAAGCAGCATAATTGGGGCTTGGAGACTGGATGTCCTGGGTGGGCCCTAAAGAAAAGAAAAAAAAACGTTCACAGTATGGATACACTGGTACCATTTTTTTTTTTAAGACCAAGTAATGATGCATTATTGTCATGTGACAGCTTTCCAATAAATAATTTAGGATTTTGCTGAACGACTGTTCAATTTATGTTAATATTGCAATGTATTGCCAGACGCCCCATTTACCCACTGCACAGGCCTGCACACACCATGACCACATAGACAGACACTAGATATATATATATATATATATAGAATTACACACACACACACAATTTTTGGCTCTGTAAGCCACTAGAAAAATTTTCAAAACGATCCAAATGAATTTGAAGCACAGACTTTCAGCTTTAATTCAAGGGGTTGAACATAAATAAGTACAAATTTTAAGAACTGCAACCATCATTATACACAGTTCCCCCCATTTTCAGGGGCTCAAATATAATCATAAAAAAATAAAAAAAATTATAATATTTTGTTGAGAATCCTTTACTGGCAATGACTGCCTGAAGTTGTGAACCCATGGAGATTACCAAAGACTTGGTTTCCTTCTTTCTGATGCTTTGCCAGGCTCTGACTGCAGCTGTCTTCAGTTGTTCTTTGTGGGTCTTTCTGCCTTTAGTTTTGCTTTCAGCAAATGAAATGCATGCTCCAGTGCTAGCTTCCGATATCAGTAGAAGTATCAGAGGCATTTGCATGGGTACAAGTACTTGTGCAAATGCCCAGTTTCTGTGCATGTTTGCATTCCCTAGGTCACAGCAATCTTAATACTTTAAATGTGGTTCCTTCTTGCCATCACTTTATCGTTATATAGAATGGATCATTTTGCTACAGGAAACCGATCCCTCTAACCTTCAACAGTCTTAAAAAGAACAGTCTACTTAAAAACAAACCCCGCTTTTCTTTAAAAAGATAAAGTGGGCCGTATGTGTAGTGATGCACCGATACCATTTTTTTTTAAGTACGAGTACCGATACTTTTTAAAAAGTACTCACCGATACCGAGTAACGATACTTTTATTTAAGGTCATGTGATGTTTTTCAATAAATAATTTAAGATTTTGCTGAAAGCCTGTCCTGTTTAAGTTAATATTGCAATGTATGGCCTGACACCCCATTTACCCACTGCCTGCACACACACTGGTCTGGTGTGTGATGGGTATACATGTATCTGATGCCTGTGGTGTATATTATTTATATATAATATACCCCACAGGCATCAGATACATGTATACCCAACAGACACCAGCCCACAGTGTGTGTATATACACACACACATGCCCTCAGAGTGTGTGTAGATGTGTTATATCACATGTAACACATGTATTATACACACACACTTACATCAGGTGTGTGTGTGTGTGATTATATATACACACACACTGGCGTTGTTTGTTGTTCAGGGACGGCTGGACAAGAGGAATACGACATTTGAAGCCTATGTCCAGGATCCGTGTGTGGTGGCACTCTTGATGCACTGACTCCAGCCTCAGTCCACTCCTTGTGAAAGTCCAACACTTTTGAATGGCCTTTTCCTGTCAATCCTCTCCAGGCTGTGGTCATCCCTGTTGCTTGTGCACCTTTTCCCTTCCACATAAACTTTCTATTAATGTGCTTAGATACAGCACTTTGGGAACATTCAACTTCTTTTGCAATGACCTTTTGAGGCTTTTCCTCCTTATGGAGGGTGTCAATGATGGTTTTCTGCACAACTGTCAGGTCAGCAGTCTTTCCCATGATTGTGATTCCTACTGAACCAGACTGAGAGACCATTTAAAGGCTCAGGAACCCTTTGCAGGTGTTATGGCTGAATTAGCTGATTAGAGTGGGACACTTTGAGCCTAGAATATTGCACCTTTTCACAATATTCTAAATTTTTTGAGATTGTGGACTTGGGGTTTTCATGAACTGTAAGCCATAATCATCACAATTATGATCACGGCTTGAACTAGCTTGCTTTGCATGTAATGAGTCTCATATATCAGTTTCACCTTTTAAGTTGCATTACTGAAATAAATGAACTTTTGCACGAATCTCAAATTTTTCGAGTTTCACCTGTATATACACACGCTGGCCCATTTCAGACCTCAGACCAGACATTGGGTGGCTGTCCGAATGCTCTAACTGCATTCGGACAGGCCCCTGCAGCTGACCGCGTTCATACCTTCCACAAGCGCCGCCGGCAAAGTCTTTGCAGGTCTGCTCGTTGGGAAGCCCCCAGCCGCGATCTCGCGGCTGGGGGCTTTCCAACAAGCAGATGCGCGAAAACTTTGCTGGCGGCGCTCGTGGAAGGTATGAATGCGGTCAGCTGCAGGGGCCTGTCCGAATGCAGTTAGAGCATTCAGACAGCCGCCCCAGCCCCTCGGATGCCGGCAAACCAGCTCAGTGCTGGCTTCCGGTATCGGGGGCATCTTCACGAGTGCCAAGTATTCGTGCAGAACCCGGTATCGGTAGCGATACCGATATTAGTATCGGTATTGGTGCATCCCTAGTAGTGTGTTCTTTTAAAATGGTCATGATAGCTAGAGCAGGGGTTCTTAATCCTGTCCTCAAGTACCCCCCCCCCCAACAGGCCAGGTTTGCCAAATATCTGAAGCACAGCACAGGTGATATAATTTACTGCTTACTCCGTTATTAAAGGATTAATTTTCCATTTTCCCAAGGTAATCCTTAAATCTGGCCTGTTAGGGGTACTTGAGGACCAATGAACTAGTGTACCAATAACAATTTTTCAGCAAGTCCAACATTATTGCAGGCATATTGCCTGATACCTGTGGCCAGCCATCGGAAACCCATGCAGCTGCATAGTTACTACTGTCCTGGTTAATGGTGCCAAGTGGATGTGTTAAAAGCAGTTTAACCCTTTCACTGCTGGAGGCATTTCACCGCTGTGTGCTGAGCTAATTTTTACCGCTTTCGCTCATCATGTTTAAACGCGATTTGAAGCCACATTTTACTATATGGCCCAGACATATTATATATCGTTCTTTCCGGCAGACTCCGCAGATTCATAATATATCATTTTTATATGTATATATCATGTCCTGCCTGTATATTATGACAACCAATGCAATAAAAATTGAATTTTTAATCATCTGCAGAGTGTAAAGTGTTTTTTTTCCACATTTTATCACATGAACGTTTGCGGTTATATTTTCTATGGGGTGCGCTTGTACAAAAATTAGAAATGGGGACTTGTTCCATTTTTTGGGGGGAATTACGGGATTTTAGCAAACGCACCCCATAGAAAAAAATCATTAGTGCAGCATCATTGTTCACATTATAATTGAAATGGGAACAATATTGCTGCATTAATAAAAACAACACACAAAAAAAAAAAAAAAAAAACATTTTTTATTATTTTATTTTTACTTTATACCTGGTCATGTTGGGTATCATTGCTCAGGCCTTTCGAATGACACCCTCCATGACCCCCTAGCTGTCACGGTTCTGGAGATATCGGGGTTCAAATGAACCCCCCATCTCCGGGCAGCTAGGTGTTCCCCGGCTATCTGACGTCATCACGCTATGCGTGAGGACGTCTGGCAGCGAGGGGGGACCCGGGGGTGAAGCCACCATCCAAGATGGCGGCCCCCACCGGAGCTAAACCGCACTTCGGCACCGAAGTGCGACCTGGTGCCTAAGGGGTTAAAGCCAGGCACCGCTTAAAAGGGGAGACTCTCCCCTTTTAAGCAGTGCCTGGTTTTTGTTTGTGGGACATCCCGATCGGGAGGGAGAGGGACCCGAACGGATCCCCCCCTCCCTTCCAGGCGATCTCCCGGCATTGCCGGGGGGGGGGGGGGGGGTTGCCTGGAAATTACGTCATTGCGCGTTGACGTCAGGCGGGTCTTAACTTAAGCGTCGGAGGACGATGAAGTCATACCGTCGCAGGACCCCGGACAGAGAGGTGAGTATCTCCGCCGGGGGAGTAACTGAGTAACATACAGCGGGAGTAACTGAGCACGTCGTCAGCAGTGAAGGGGTTAAAGCACTATGAGCCAGATCCCTTCAGATTTCGGTAAAAAGCATAACTCGCCTTGTAGTGGTTAAAGTCACAGTGACATCTTTGTAAATAGACATACTGGAGAAAAGCAGAGTGTGTGCATCGGGAAATCCCTCACCTACTGCACCATAGCCAAGTCCTTGAGACAGCAAGCCGAGTCAGACCTTTCTTCGCACAGATTTACAGCCATGGCCAAAGGTTTTGAGAATGACATTGTGACGGCACAGCCATAATTTGAAGCGTTATGTGTATTATGCGGTTTGATCGGTGTAACCGGTCTAGCAATCGTTTGTCACACCCCACACCTTGCTGCCCACAAGGCCCCCTCTGCACCCCAGAATCCGGACCTAGTTGAGCCTTAGCCGTGGCCTCCTGGAGCTCTTGGGTCAGTCAAAGAGTCAGTGGACCCCTGTGGCCTATCTGCACAGTCACTTCAGCAGCCCCACCATGCCACTCTTGGGGACTTTGACTCGTCACAAGTGGCCTGGGATAATTACTGCAGGAGAGCCCCAATGGGATCACTGACAACCAGCAGTCTATCCCCACTGAGTGTAACCACACCCCTGGGCTATGGCTGGGGGCAACGGCACCAGACTGGACTTATCGGATTCAGGTGTTTGAAAACTGTACAGCCTTTTATACATTAAAATTAACCACTCATCACCCTACACTGTATTGGATAAGTGACTGGGTGGGCTGGGAACTAATCCACACTTCTAAGCGTATCCAGAGCAAGGAAGATACCATCAACGGATCTACTCAGTCGGAGTAGCGGGATCCGTTACAGACACAAAGTCTGCTGCCTCAGTTTTTATGATGACAATTTGCAAATACTCCAGAATGTTATAAAGAGTGATCAGAAGAATTGCCAAGTCCCTCTTTGCCATGAAAATTAACTTAATCCCAAAAAACAACATTTCCACTCCATTCATGTGTGGAGTTGCTTCTATGATAACAATATTGTATGATTTTACTGTGGAAATTTAAAGATACTGCACCCCAAATATCAACCCAATGCTTACAAAGCGACATTTTTGCAATACTAAACAGGTTAAAAACTAGGGATGCACCGATACCACTTTTTTAAGACCGAGTACGAGTACAGATACTTTTGTTCAAGTACTCACCGATACCAATTACCGATACTTTTATTTTATGTCATGTGACGCTTTCCAATAAGAACAGACCTCCTATAAAGCCCCCAGGTCTCATGGATTTGCCCCAGCTCATGGATATCCTGACCCCAGCTCATGGATAATTGCCCCCCCAGCTCATGGATATGCCCCCCTTGCTCATGGATATGCCCCCCTGCTCATGGATATGCCCCCCTGCTCATGGATATGCCCCCCTGCTCATGGATATGCCCCCTTGCTCATGGATATGCCCCCTTGCTCATGGATATGCCCCCTTGCTCATGGATATGCCCCCTTGCTCATGGATATGCCCCCCTGCTCATGGATATGCCCCCCTGCTCATGGATATGCCCCCTTGCTCATGGATATGCCCCCCTGCTCATGGATATGCCCCCCTGCTCATGGATATGCCCCCCACTCTCCGTTCATACTTACCTTCCTTCATCGCCGCCGGTAAAGTCTTCGCGCGCGCTCCTTGGAAGGACCCCAGCCGTGACCACGTGGGACCATGTGATCGAGGCTGGGGTCCTTCCAACGAGCGCGCGGGAACTTTCCCGGCGTCGCTGAAGGAAGGTAAGTATGAGCGGAGAGCAGCTGCAGGGCCTGTCTGAATGCTCTATCTGCATTCGGACAGGCCCTGCAGCTGCTCACTTTGTTTAATACTTACCTTCCTTCAGCGACGCCGGGAAAGTTTCCGCGCGTGCGCACTCGTTGGAAGGACCCCAGCCTGGGGTCCTTCCAAGGAGCGCGCGCGCGCGAAGACTTTCCCGGCGGCGCTGAAGGAAGGTAAGTATTAAACAAAGTTAGGTGACCAGCTGCAGGGCCTGTCCGAATGCCGATAGAGCATTCGGACAGCCGCCGCAGCCCCTCGGATACCGGCAAGCCGGCTCAATGCCGGCTTCCGGTATCGGAAAAAAATATCGGGGGTACTGCAGGAGTACCAAGTACTCCTGCAGTACCCGGTATCGGCACCGATATCGATACTAGTATCGGTATCGGTGCAACCCTATTAAAAACAAACTATCCCATTGGACCAATAAGTTTACAATGTAGATGTGTCATAAACACCCTCCTCGATGATATCTTACAAATGGCATGATTTTACTCTGAAAATTTATAAGATAGAGAGCCCCAAATATCTACCCCATTGGTTACAAAGTGAAATTTTTGCAATAATTCTAAATGGGTTAAAAACAAAATCTCCTATTAGATGGGGGTGCGTATGACGCATCTGCACTGTAAACTTATTGGTCCAATGAGAGATTTTGGTTTTAACCCATAAAGAAGGAGAGAGACACAATATCACAACGTCCAGATTGTAACAACACAAATAATATAATAAATATACACACACACACACACACACACACACATCTCTCAGAGCGGCCAAACTGATATTAGAATCAATGGTCTACACACTTCAAAAAAGTAGCCAAAAGACCACATGTACAAAAAATACCTAACAGCAAAAAGCACCAGGTAACAAAGTGATAAATAAATAGAAGCAGCTAAATCACGATTTGGGTCAGTACAAACCAACTCCCAGATGCAGAGGCAAGGTTCCCAACGTTTTGGTGAGGATTCGCCTCTATCAAGGTATACCTTGATAAAGGCGAATCCTCGACGAAATGTTGGCTCCTAACTTTTGTAGCTGGCTCCTAGATTCAAAGCAAATTTGTCAAGTCCTGTCCTGTGCCATCTATTTTTTCTATTGAATATCACCAAAATCAACATTGATTGTAAGCTCTTGAGCAGGGTCCTCTCTCCTACTGTTCTGCGTGTTTTAAACTTGCATTTGTCATTCTGCCTCCCATTGTACAGTGCTACGGAACTTGTTAGCGCTTTATACAAACTAGTACCTGTCCGATAACACAACCACAGATCTGGAACGGCCTGATAGCTTGATTCCAGTTACTATTACTGCTCTAAGGTCCGTGTCAGACGAGCACACGGATCACGTCCGTGTTGCCGCACATTTGTACGTCAGTTATAGCATATAATTATGACCAATGGAGGTCCACACACGAAGTACATTCGCACCAAACTGCGGACGCACAAGGGACGCGGCAAACGGACGCAAGTAAGGCTAGAGTCAGACGAGCACGTTTTCTGCGGACTGTGCGCCAATACTTTTTGACGGAAGACGCAGTTTTTGTGACTGATGTAGGAGGGAAAATAAATAAAAAAAATGAAAAAACATTTTGTCCGTCAAAAATGCTGGACGTATAAATGCAGTCCGCCTGACCACGTTCCGTCACTCACACACAAATCTATGCAGAAGTGGCACACATCTGTCCTAGCGGTTCTTGCTAACCTGCATCCGTTTTCCACTTCCGTTTGGACGTACTTCGTGTGTGGGCCTTCATTGGTCATGATTATGTGCTACCACGGATGTACCAAAGTGTGGCTACACGGACGTTAACACTGCGCTCATCTGACCCCAGCCTTAGGCAAGAACGGATGTGTGGAGTGCACCAAGTCCGCAACGCTTTGTGTGTGAGTGATGGAACGTAGTCAGACAGACTGCCATTTTTTTTACGTCCAGCATTTTTGACGGACAAAATGTTTTTTCAGATTAAATTTTATTTCCCATCTACATCAGTCAAAAAAAACCTCAGTCACAAAAACGGACCGTGAGGCCACTACCTTGTCGTCAGTCAGAAAGTACGTCCGCTGTGCACAGACGTACAGAATGCGTTCGTCTGACCCTAGCCTTAACCATCGAGCAGTAACACACTATCCCAGCCCCTACTATACCACCACTACCCATAGCATTTACAGAGTCTACTATCAAGCCACTGGTGCCCTGTGCAACCCCTGAAAAACACAACACAACCCTGCAAGGTGTGTTTTTCAGACTCGGAATAACTTACTGAAAACGTAAAAATTAACAAATTTAGAAGGATTCTGGTATTAACATGTCAAATTGAATACTTAGTTTAAAACAACTAGACTGTCCCTTTGCAACCGCAATCTATACATATTGATAGTTATCGTATCGACATTGCGGTTTCTAGCCTCTCTACCTTCCCTAAGCATTTCTTCACCTGTTTTCTCAAAGGCCTACCCTGCCCGTGTATGTAAAGATCTCAGAGGATCCAGCCCAGCCCCCGACTTACCGCCACTGAAACCACAGCCACTTCATTTCTGGCTTTTTTAGCCGGCACTGGAACCAGCTCCAATCCCTTTCGTTTGTTCGGTTCAATCATATCGATAAGTCGTTCTTTCTAGTTTTTAATATTATCCTGCTTCCAGCACGCCAGCCGAAGAGTGGGTTTCCGTCGCAGCTGTCTGACGTAATCAATCTAGCGCCGTGGCGCGAATTGTATTGCGTAATTGTTAAGCGACAATAGAGTGCTACACTTAGATTCTTTCCGGCGTTTTACGCGAGATCGGCGCAGTCATAATCGAGATCACGTTTGGCAACGAAGTAATGGAAAGGAGATCATAGTGCTGACGGTTAGTGTCTTGTGTTAGTGGCTTTTGTGTAAGATGTCTGGCATCTGTTTGTGTTTCGCAGTATTTAAACATTTCGCTATCGAACAAAACGGTGTTTATAAAACAGAAATGGAGGCACGTAAAAGTATTTCATTTTATGCAAGTGCATTTTTTGGAAACCCTTTTTACGTTTTCACCTTACGTTGTCGACTCTCTTGTGTAGAACTCGACTCTGCAGATTGGTCATTTGCCGTTTTCAAGCCTGACTGTTGCATGGCAACCGCTTTGTGAGATTTTCTGGGTTTGGTCAGGATGGTCTGCAAAATGGACACATGTACTATATATTTTATATTTTCATTTTCTGCCGACTGAGGAAGCGATTGTATCGCGAAACGCGTTTCGGCGTTTTTTATTACTATTTGTTTTAAATTATTTTAAAAATAAATTTTTTCAATACTACTTTTACCAAGATCCTGCAACTTTATTTTCCTTGGAGAAACATCACCAAACGGAGGAGGAAAAGGGGAGTCCGATATCTCCTAAAAAATATCGGTGGTGCAGTACATCTGGTGTCTGATCAATGACACCTTTACATGTGAGTTGAACCTTTGCACACTACTTTGGGGGCTCAAACGAGTTGAAACAGATTACACTATGTCTACCCTGTATCCCCCTTATTTCGAGGGTTGATGGCTGTATGAGAAATGTGACTCTGCAATTCAATAAGAAAAACTCCCATTTGAGACCATCTACTATCAAAAAAAGGGAAGCGCAGACGATCTCCACATTCTTCTGCTGTATATATTTTAGTGTGTTTTCTTTGTTAACCCCTGGGCGCGGAGTTCATTTTCGCAGTTTTGTGCTGCTCATGTTTCACACACACCCGCTGAGGACTTTGTGTACAGAGCTCATTTGGAATTTTGACCATTTTGTGCTCCTCGTGTTTAAATACAATTTGAAGTCATGTTTTTTTCAAGTTTTATATCCTTTTCAGCGAAGTTAGCAGATTCTAAACATATCTTTACTATGCTGAAGTTTGTTTCTTATTCGGCCATGACATTTTGTGGAAGTTGATTTCTTATTTGGTTGACTTTTTATATAAGGAACTGATGTTTTCAAATGGATAAATGGCGATGGGGCTTCTTTTTAGCATGGATTTACATGAGCGGGATGCCTTTTATTAAACCGTAATGTTTTTAACCCGGCCCAATTTGGCAAAAAGAAAAAAACTGCTGGCTATGTCATGGTCACCGCTTTTAATTGTTTTGAATCTGTAACTGATGTTTTCAAAGGGTTAAATGCCGTTGTGCAGTTGCAACATAGATTTACATGTTGTTGGGTGTCCTCTGTTAACCTCTCTGCTGCTGAGCATTTTCACCCCTGTGTGCAGAGTTAATTTTGACGCTGATCATGTTTGAACGCAATTTGAATTCATATTTTCTTATAGGACCCAGACAAATTATATATCTTTTTTTTTTTTTCTCTGCAGATTCTAAATAGGATTTTTGTGTGTACAGCCATGGCCAAATGTTTTGAAAAAGACACAAATATTAGTTTTAACAAAGTCTACTGCTTCATTTTTTATGATGGAAATTTGCATATACTCCAGAATGTTATGAAGATTGATCAGATGAATTGCAATTCTATGCAAACTCCCTCTGTTTCATGGATGGAAATTAACTTACTCACAAAAAACAGCATTTCCAATTTCAGCCCTGCCACAAAAGGTCCAGCTGGCATCATGTCATTGATTCTCTTGTTAACCCAGGTCAGAGTGTTGACGAGGCCAAGGCCGGAGATCACTATTTTATGCTGATTAACCTCCCTGGCGGTCTAATTTTTTCAAAATTTTGTGTCTAAAAGCGTTTCAATTTTTTTTTTAAAGGAAACGTGTTTTTGTACATAGTTAGCCTGTAATAATTAGGAATCACGCACTGAAATCCGTGCAATCAAGAGTCCTTACTGGTAACTTCCTTTATAAATAAATAATAAAAAAAAATTAGTAAATACACGGAGTCCGATAAAGTTTGAAACACGACATGATAATTTATTATCCCAAAATAATGCAAATAAATGATATTCAATAAAATACAACAAAAAACACTGAAATCTGTCTGCAAAACAAGGGTGAGACAATGTATGGTCTATTTCTTATCCTGTACTGCCACCTAGTGGCCGTTCAAAAACATTACACTGTATAATCCAAAATGAAAACTGTAAAATTCTTTTTTTTCTAAGTGTTCTGCTGATCCCGCCCAGCCTGCATCGTGTGACTCACAGGGAGCCTTCCAGGAAGCAGCTTGCCGCGATCACACTGCGGGGGACAGCGAGGGAGCCAGGAGGAGGTGAGTATGCATCCAGCCCGAGTGTGGCTCGGGGTTACCGTTCGCGGTAGCGAAATTTAACCCCGAGTCACACTCAGGAATACCGCCAGGGAGGTTAAGTTAGACCAACAGACTGGAAGCTTTAGAAGGAGAGTGGTGTTTGAAATCATTGTTCTTCCTCTGTCAACCATGGTTACCTGCAAGGAAATACTTGCAGTCATCATTGCTTTGTACAAAAAGGGATTCACAGGTAAGGATATTGCTGCTAATAAGATTGCACCTTTCTAAGGGAGACCCGTGGCCATGTCGTACATGGTACGTCAGCGGTCGGGAAGAGGTTAATAAACCTATTAATGAAAACCCAAGATGTCTCGTATTATCCAGAACACTACAGTTCATACTACAGGCCATAGGACTCCATGGAAGTTTGCGCTTTCGGGCCACGAGATCGTGGAGGGAGCCGGGCAACTTTTTGTTTAGTCTCACTCTGCTCGCAGCCAGGAGAAGCTGCGGATCAGGCCACCGTTATCGCCGTGGTGTTGAGTTTTATTGGGTAGGCTTTTAGGGGGTGTTAAGAGGTTTGTGAGGGTCCTAAAGGATGAGCAGCGGCACTTGTGGCCTGCTCTACGGTGGGGCCCGCTCAGGTCTCACAGGGTTTTTGCTCGATTGTGCCATCACAGGGACAAATGCTCCATAAGCAAATCAGCCTCTTCTCACCCAGAAAGGGGGTCCAGTACTGTTTGCCAAGGAAGTCATCCCTGCACGAGACCTGCAGCAAACCCCCGACGATCGTCAGGAGAGTATAGCTGACACCCCTCTAGGCACCTCGAGCAAGGGGTCCACGTCTGGATTACCCTGTATACTTGTAGTGCGGAAAAAGAGGTTTGTGAGCAGGCTCCCCCGTAGAGCAGGCCACTAGTACTCTTGCTCGTCCTCAGGACCCTCACAAACTCTTTTTTTTTCTCACTACAATTATAGAGGGTAATCCAGACGTGTGGACCTCTTGCTCGAGGTGCCTAGAGTGGTGTCAGCTATACCATCCTGACGAGGCCTAACAAGGCCGAAACGATCGTCGGGGGTTGCTCCATCTCTCGTGCAGGGATGACGTCCTTGACAATCAGTACTGGCCACCCTTTCTGGGTGAGAGCAGGCTGATTTGGATATGGAGCATTCGTCCCTGTAATGGCACAATCGAGCAAGAACCCTGTGAAACCTGATCGGGCCCCACCGTAGAGTAGGCCACTAGTGCTGTTGTTCATCCTCAGGACCCTCTAAAACCTCTCTTTTTAGGCTAGGGTCAGACGAACGCATTTTTCACGTTGCCCGTGAAAAAGTGCGTTCGAACGAACGTACGTATTTTTTCCCGGAATACGCGATAGCGGTCATACGATGCGCCGTTTCGTCCGTGATTTTGTACGGATCATCAATAAAACACTTTTTGTGTCTGGACATTATGTAGGCTGGACATTAGCAGCGTCTGACTTCTCCTAATCACACACACACGCTGCTATGCGGCCGCAGCGCACTCTGTACGTCAGTACTAGCAGTTCGACGTTCTCGAAAAAATGCGTTCGTTGGCCACTTGCGTTGCACGGACGAACTTTCGTGCGGCTGTTCGTCGTATGTTCCCCGGCATTGGACGTCATTTGCTGCTAGCACGGCCGTGATTTCGTGCGGCTAAACGCACGTTAAAAATGCGTTCGTCTGACCCTAGCCTTAGGGGGTGTTAAATGATTTTTTCAAAAGCGGAATCCTTTAGCACCCGTTTTAGTTGTAGCTAAAATTTTACCTTGCTTACCCTGCGGTAATTAACACTAGCAGGGTAATTCAAAGAGATTCGAAAAGTCACCGCACGTTTGGTGACTTTTCGTTCTCTTCAATTTGGTTCCTGTTGCCGATCCCATTTCGGTGACCCTGCGGTGTATTCAGCAAGCACCACAGGGTCCCCGAATTGCAGGGAAAGGCTGCCGCAAACCTGACAAAAACTAACCACAAAACCAGGCGAATGCACGCTGAAAACACGCAAAAACATCTGGATTAACCTGCCGAAACCCACAGAAAAACCCGAGCAGGAACCGATCACACGCAGCGCAGCCGCCGGAAAAAGCCGAGACCGCAGAAGAGGCAGTGAATAAATTAGGATAACCGTTTGCTTGAATGTTTGGAAAGTGAAACGCTGTTTGCAAAGAAACTACTGAGCGAAAATGTCTGAAATTTGCATATGAGGTCCGGGGAATGATAATAAAAAGGGCTGTTACAGAAAAAAATAAGTAAACTTTAAAAAAAAAAATCCAGAAAAATGCTTAAAATATCCTAAAAATCTATAAATAAAGAGACTCTTTACTGCAGAATTTTATAATGAACGGTTTATTAGATATTGGATTAAAACGGGAATATTTTTAACATTGAAGCCTATGGGATTCTCCTGAATAAACTTGCCGAATTAAACCACCGAATGGCAGGGCATTTCGGGAACCTTTCACTGCTGGTTTTTGTTCTCTGAATAGCCGAAGCAGTGCTTTTTCATGGGGATTTCACAGCCCTCGAACAGGCACTGTATGTGCAGGCAATTCGCCAGGATTTGGCGAATTTCCTGCTCTCTGGATAGCCGAATGGCCAAGAAAGGTAACCGAATACTGATTTTCAGCGTTCGGTCACCTTTCCCAAGCAATTCGGATCTCTTTGAATTACCCTGTAGGACTTTGTAATACCTTATTTATCTTAACATGGCGACCGCATTCATTAACCCTTTCACTGCTGAGGCATTTGACGCCTGTGTGCTGACCTCATTTTTACTGGTTTCGCTCATCATGTTGAAGCACGTTTTTGAAGCATCATTTTATTATATGACCCAGACATATTATATATCAATCTTTCCGGCAGACTCGGCAGATTCATAATATATCATCATTATATGTATACGTCATGTCTTGTCTGTATATTATAACAAAAAATGCAATAAAATTAGAATTTTCAAAAATTTACAATGTTTAACCCTTTCGCTGCTGAGGCTTTTCCCGCCCCTGTGTTGAGGTCATTTTTACCGGTTTTGCTCATCATGTTTAAACGTGTTTTGAAGGCTTATTTTAGTATATTACCCAGACATATTATATATCGTTCTTTCGGTCAGACTCGGTAGATTCATAATATGTCATTATTATATGTATACGTTATGTCATGTCTGTATATTATAACAAAAAAATGCAATAAAATATGTATTTTCAATAATTTACAACGTGTAAAGTGTTTTTTTTTCACATTTTAACATGCGAGCAATTGCGGTTATATTTTGTATGGGGTGCGCTTGCTAAAAAAATTAGAGATGGGGGTCTCGTTACATTTTTTTTTTGGGGAAAATTACGCGATTTTTAACAAACGCACCGCATACAAAAATCGTTAGTGCAGCATCATTGTTCACATTATAATTGAAATGGGAACAATATTGCTGCATTAATGAACAAAAAAAAAGAAAAAAAAATGTTTATTTTTTTTTTATAATTTTTTTTAAATATATTTTTATTTTTAATTTTAATTTTTTTTTTTAAAACTTTTTTCACTTTCGTGTTTGGTATCGTTGGAACGGCCATGCTCTGGCCGATCCAACCATACCAAACATTAACCCCTAACTGCCACGGATCGGGAGATAGGGAGTTCCAATGAACTCCCTATCTCCACCGTTGGTGGCAGTTAGGGGTTAACTCTAGGGTTAACTCTAGTCCTCAGGGGGAGTTCCCGGAGGCTTGGCCGACATCCAAGATGTCGGCCAGCTCCGGGAAAGGATCGCGAACCGGCGCTTTTCAGCGCCGATTTGCGATCCAGCTCCCCAGGGGTTAATGCCAGGCACCATTTGGAAGGGCAGGCTGTGCCCTTCCAAATGGTGCCTGGGTTAACCCCCGCAACGCCGCCGATCGGGAGGGAGAGAGGTCCGAAGGACCTCCCCCCCCCCCCCCCCTCCCTTTCAGGCGCCTCCTCCACACATGCGGGGGGGGCGCCTGAATTAGGTGTCATCGCGCTGCCGCGATGACACCTAATTCCAGCGGCTGCGGTTCCGGATGCCGGGCTGACATCGAGGATGTCAGCCCGCACCGGGGGGGCCAGCGATCGGCCGGAACCCGGCCGAACGCTGACCCCAATGGGAGGACACGCTCAGCGCGTCCTCCGCATACCAGCAGTAATGCGGAGGACGCGCTGAGCGCGTCCTCCGCATTGAAGTGGTTAAAGTGTTTTTTCATGTTTTAACATTCAAGCATTTGCGGTTATATTTTCTATGGGTTGCGCTTGTTAAAACAATTAGAAATGGGGTCTCGTTACATTTTTTTGGGGGGGAAAATTACACGGTTTTTAACAAACGCACCCCATACAAAAATCGTTAGGGTTGCACCGATACCGATACTAGTATCGGTGCTGATACCGGGTACTGCAGGAGTACTTGGTACTCGTGCAGTACCCCCCGATATTTTCCCCGATACCGGAAGCCGGCATTGAGCCGGGTTGCCGGCATCCGAGGGGCTGGGGCGGCTGTCCGAATGCTGTTAGAGCATTCGGACAGCCACTAACAGCATTCGGACAGGCCCCTGCAGCTGCTCTCCGCATTGTTTTATACTTACCTTCCTGAGCGACGCTGGGAAAGTCTTCGCGTGCGCTCGTTGGAAGGACCCCAGCCGCTACCACGTGGGACCATGTGATCGTGGCTGGGGTCCTTCCAATGAGTGCACGCGCAGAAACTTTCCCGGCGTCACTCAGGAAGGTAAGTATGAACGCACCTGGAGCTCTCCGCGATGATCCCAGGACATACTTGAAAACGAGAGAAATCTCAATGTATCCTTCCTGGTAAAATCCTTTATAAATAAATACTTGCCTTCCTGGGCGACGCCGGGAAAGTTTTTGCGCGTGCGCTCGTTGGAAGGACCCCAGCCGCGATCACGTGGTCGCGGCTGGGGTCCTTCCATTCCAACGAGCGCACGCGCAAAGACTTTCCCGGCGTCGCCCAGGAAGGTAAGTATCATCGCGGAGAGTGCCGGGGGGGGGGGGTCCATGTGTGAGCTGGGGCATATCCATGTGTGTGCTGGGGCATATCCATGTGTGAGCTGGGGGCAATATCTATGTGTGAGCTGGGGCAATATCTATGTGTGAGCTGGGGGCAATATCTATGTGTGAGCTGGGGCAATATCTATGTGTGAGCTGGGGGCAATATCTATGTGTGAGCTGGGGGCAATATCTATGTGTGAGCTGGGGGCAATATCTATGTGTGAGCTGGGGGCAATATCTATGTGTGAGCTGGGGGCAATATCCATGTGTGAGCTGGGGGCAATATCCATGTGTGAGCTGGGGGCAATATCCATGTGTGAGCTGGGGGCAATATCCATGTGTGAGCTGGGGGCAATATCCATGTGTGAGCTGGGGCAAATCCATGAGCTGGGGCAATATGAATATTTATATCTTGGGGGTATATACATGTGAGCTGGGGGCATTTTTATATGGTCTGTTCTTATTGGAAAGCGTCACATGACATTAAAGAAAAGTATCGGTGAGTACTTTTAAAAAGTATCGGTACTCGTACTTGGTCTTAAAGTGGTATCGGTGCATCCCTAATAATTGAAATGGGAACAATATTGCTGCATTAACAAAAAAACTTGTTTATTTTTTTTTAAATATCTTTTTTATTTTTAATTTATTTATTATTAACTTTTACATGGTCATGTTTGGTATCATTGGAAAGGCCATACTCTGGCTGATCCAACAATACCAGACAGTAACCCCTAGCTGCCACGGATCGGGGGATAGGGGGTTCATTGGAACCCCCTATCTCCACCATTGGTGGCAACTAGGGGTTAACTCCAGGACTGACGTCATTGTGCTATGCATGATGACGCCAGTCATCAGGGGGAGTTCCCGGAAGCTTGGCCGACATACAAGATGTCGGCCTGCTCCGGGAGAGGATCACGATTCGGTGCCTGCCTTTAGCCGCTGGACCCTGGCGAGGGAGAGCGGTCCGCCATGATGAAATCTATTCCCCCCCCCCTCCCGGAGTGCCGGGCTGACATGCTAGATGTCAGCCCGCACCGGGGAAGCCAACAATCAGCCGGAATCCCGGCTGATTGCTGCCTCCCGTGCTAGGACGCACTCAATGTGTCTATAGCACAGGAGGTGCACTTGGCAGGACGCACTCAGCGCATCCTTAGCAGCCAAGTGATTAATTAGCATTAAGTATAGGATGCCCAAAGTACACTAAGCTTGCTCAATCACGACACACTGAGAAAGTAATCTGGGGGCATGCGTTAAAGTCCCTTATCCTGGCGGTAACACTCATTCGAATGATCCTGTTAGTGTTCACTATGGAATAGTGCCTTTTGTCTATTACTATAAGCCAGTGTGTTATTTGAAGAAAAAATACGACTAAAATCAAACTTATTATGTTTTTAATGTTTTTTGCGTTTTGTTCCATAGAGTATGTGAAGGCTTCAGAGCAGCTTTATCTTGAAACAAGTAATCCCTGAAAAGAAATGGAAAAGCTACCAGAGCTGTATGAAATCTTCAAAGGAGAGGTAATTCCATGTTCTAAGTCTTGGTTCCATTTTCAACCTATTGTCTCTTTGTTGTGGTAGTAGAATGAAACGAGGTTATTTAAAATGCAGCTTTAGGTTAGCCTGCTGACTATGTCCATGTTATAAGATGTAATACAATGATTGAAAGAAATTTTAAGATAAAAAGGCCACTTGGTGTTTCAAGACTTTTTACATTGTTTTCGTAGGAGTCCAAAACATAAAAATTTACTCACTTTTTTTGACAGTTTTTATTGTGCACGCATTGACTACATTAAGATGGCAAAACAATTAAAAGAAAAGGTAATTCTATACAAAATCGAACATATGAGGGCCAAGTAACAACTAAAGGATATAAAAAGAGTTAGCCAATGCTTACACCATTTAAAAAATAAATAAATAAGGAAGATCATGTACCTGATCGAAACAACAAATTAAATCAAACTAGAAAAAAAAGCAAACAAACTAGAAGAGGGAAGAAAACACAAAGCGCAGGGGGGGGGGGGGGCGGCGGCAGCCAGGCTCAATTCAGTAACAGAGATTGGATGCAACAGAAAACAATAACTTTGTAGCGGTTAGCCCCTGCTTGGGCCATGTGGTGGTTAGGACCAAGGAGTGAAGCCCTTAACCCCTTAAGGACTGGAGTAATTTTACAAGTTTGGAACACTTTTGAACACTTCTAAAAGTAGAATTTCAGCTATTCGCTGTTCAACCATAATTTACCTCTTACATATTAAGTGTACCCACCCTTATTATATATCATTTTGTTCAGGAGAAATAGGGCTTTCATTTTCCATCAAAGAGTTATATATAAAATATATTCTAGTATGAGAAAAAACCTAAAAACTATGAGGGAAAAAAGGAAATTTTGCTATTTTCAAAGTTCTCCATTGTATTTTTAGTGTGAATGACATTGTACGCTTAGCATTAAATGAAATAAAATACATATATTTCTGGTCGGCAATGTCTTAAGAGTTCAACGGTAGCCCCCATGTAGAGGTTTTATGAGGTTTTGGAAAGTTACAGGGTCAAATATAGAGTTTGCCCATTTCACAACTTGAAATTTGCCAGATTGGTTTCCTGGCCCTATGTTGAATTTGAGAGGTTATGGCAGCCCAGGTATGAAAAGTACCCCAACATGTCATACCATTTTGAAAAGTAGACAACCTAGGCTATTCAAAATGGTGTACGTTTCATTTTTTTTTATAGTAGTCAGTCGCAAACTTGGTCTTCATGTTTGTGTTTTGCAATTTTTTTACACAAAAACTGTTATTTTGCTGCTAATATCATGCTCAGTCAACCTTTTACTGGCCTACAACATTGATATTTGTGGTCGGCAATGTGTTATGAGTTCAACGGTACCCTCCATTTAGCATCTATATTTTGCTTTTTGGAAAGTTACACGATCAAATGTAGAGTTTGCCAGATTGGTTTGCTGGGCCTAGGTTGAATTTGAGAGGGTATGGCAGCCCAGGTATGAAAAGTACCCCATCATGGCATCTCATTTTAAGAAGTCGACAACTCAGAGTGTTGAAAATGGGGTATGTCCAGTTTTTTATAGTAGACACTTGGTCACAAACCCTGGCCACACTTAGTCTTCATGATTGTGTTTTGCATTTGTTTTACACGAAAACTGTTATTTTGCTGCTAATATCATGCTCAGTCAACCTTTTACTGGCCTAAAACATTGATATTTGTGTTCGGCAATGTGTTACGAATTCAACGGTACCCCACATGTTGCATTTTTATTTAGTTTTTTGGTAATTTAACCAGTGATTTTCAGGATTTATGTCAACTTTGAGAGAACATGGCACGCCAAGAAAGAATATTGCTCCAAAGATGACGTGCCAATGATTCTAAATTAGTATTTTGAGTTGTTTGGTGCAGCCACTTTAGAATAGCTGGGCTTCACGTTAACAGGGACAGGCCAAATTCAGGGGATTCCAGGAGTCAGAGTAGTCGTTATAACAAGCCAATGAGTCGGTACAGGCAGCAAACAAAGAGTAGTCGGTATAACAAGCCAGTGACAGTACAGGCAGCAAAGGGTAATCGGGACAAAGCAGAAAAGGGGATTTAGTAATTTAGCTCGGTATGATAAATTTTGAAGCACTCGGTTATGCAGAGGCCAGGTAGAGATGGGCAGGTAGGGCAATAATAACTAGAATCCTTTCGGATTCCTTTCTTGCGGCAGACACGACACTTTTTCTGGGGGGACTTTTTACAGCGGGTGGGAGGGACTCGGGAAGGAAAGTGTCTGCCACTTAATCTTTGGAGATCTCCTGATTCCAAAGCGGATGTAACGGGGGGCCGGGGTTAGGATAAGTTGGGATATGATCTCAAGCATGAATTCTAGGAAGGGATATGGTTTTTGTACTGCTGCCTGCTTGTAGAGCACGTACGCATTGAAAATTGCAATCTCTGTCAAATAGATGGCAATCTTCTTGTACCATGCCCTAGTCTTTCGGTTCACCAGATAAGGCTGTATACATTGATCAGCCAAATCTACTCCCCCCATAAACTTGCTGTAATCTACAATGCACTTCGGCTTTTCCAGTGGCTCAGTCCTCCCTCTCACAGGCAGTGGCACTGTACTTTCGTCGTGCACTGTAGATAGCATGTATACATCCTTCTTATCGGTGAACCGAAGGGCTAGCACTTCTTCCTGACGTAGAGCTGAAGAGGAGCCTCTACTTTTTTTGCCTGCTGTCAGGATTTGGGGAAAACCTCTGCGATTCTTCCGCACTTTGCCAAACGCAAGGGTCTCGAAACAATATACATTTTTAAATAGGTCGATACTGGTGTAATAGTTATCGACCCATAAATGGATAGACCAGAGCCCACACAATTTTTCCACTGGTGCCAATATAAATCGGGGCATCCTGGGGGGTCAAGGTGGCTAGCTTTCCCTTCGTATATTCAAAACGCCCATGTGTGGCCTGTTGTGGACTCACACAATTTATAAAATTTGACGCCATACCGGGATCGCTTGCTTGGGATATACCATATATACTCGCGTATAAGCCGAGTTTTTTGACTCAGATTTTGAGTAAAAAAAATGCGATTCGGCTTATACGCGAGTCAAGGTCCTGTACAGCGTGAGTCCGTCCGTGTTAAAGGGGATGCGGCTGCGTGCAGGCGCAGCCGGTCACGTGGTCCGAACCGCGTGACCTGCGCACGCACGCAGCCGCATCCCCTTCAACACGGACGGACTCGCGCTGTACAGGACCTTGTGAGAGCTGGCTGCCGCTGGGGCAAATCCATGAGCTGGGGCATATCCATGAGCTGGGGCATATCCATGAGCTGGGGCAAATCCATGAGCTGGGGCAGTGAGCTGGGGCAATATCCATGTCTGAGCTGGGGCAATATCCCACTTAGGCTTATATGCGAGTCAATAAGTTTTCACAGGTTTTTTGGGAAAAAGTAGGGGGGTCGGCTTATACACGGGTCGGCTTATACCCGAGTATATACGGTACTGCTTGAAGAGCAGTCTGCCTTTGAATTTCATAAGGGACTCGTCTACAGATATATTTTGGTCGGGAACATAATTATCCGTGAATTTGGCAGACATAAGACTGATAAGGGGCCGAATTTTATAGAGGCGGTCATGCATTGGGTCGTTTCTTGGTGGGCAGAGTGCGTTATCATTTAAAATGGAGGAATCGCATGAGATTTTCGTATCTCTCCCTCTTCATAACCCTTGGGAATAGTGGGTTAGCCAGGATGGGGTTTTTGTGCCAGTAAGACCGGATACTTGGCTTCTTCACTATTCCCATTACGAGGGTTAGAGCCCAATTTTTTTTTAACTCTATCACATCCGTTGGGTGCCACTTGTTACGTCTGTGGCGATGTGAATCCGGATGCGCATCAAGATACTGGTTGGCAAACAGGTTGGTTTGCTCAACCACCATCTCGAATACGTCGTCCGACATAAAGAGATTAAAAAAGCTCACTGGCTCACAGTCCTCTACCCTTACTGTGATGCCAGGAGTCGCTATAAATGGGGGTATTTCTGGGGCAGCCATATTTGGGGGTACCCAATTGCTCTCGCGCCTCCCAGTAGATGGTGGGGGGGTCACCATCACTGGAGGGTTCACTAAGGGGCTCTATATCAGAGGCTGTGAGGGTGTCACTGTCGGCGAGAGCGTCGCTCTCAGAGGCGGCCAGGATCTCATATGCCTCTTCTGGGGAATAAAAGCAGGAGGACATTTTTATGGGGATCTTGTTATAACTAATTAAATGGGAGGTCGGGGAACTGATGGGGTCAAGTACACAAATAAAATATTAGAACACCTAAACTAAGCCCTCCCGGTCCTTGTAGTGGCCGGTACTTCTATCTATCTAGACAAGGTAAGAATATTCCGAGGGGGGTCGTATGCCAATGCGGGTAGTCAGAAATGCCAGAGGGTCGTATGCCAATGCGGGTAGTCAGAAATGCCAGAGGGTCGTATGCCAATGCGGGTTCTCAATCGGGGGTACACTGCCAATCAGGGGTACACTGCAGGCCAGGGGGTACTGTGCCTGGGTTTTTTTTTAAAGTTTTTTTTTTTCTTTTCACTCGGGGTACTGTGCCAGGAGAGTACAGTGCCTGTTTTTTTTTTTCAGTTTTTACTTTTTTCTTTTCAGCCAGGGGGTACAGTGCCAGCCAGGGGGTACTGTGCCAGGAGGGTACTGTGTCTGCCAGGGGGTACTGTACCTGGGGTTTTTTTCAGGTTGGTTTTTTTTCCAGCCAGGGGGTACTGTGCCAGGGGGGTACTGTGCCTGCCAGGGGTACTGTGCCTGGGTTTTTTTTTTTTCTCTGCTCCTCTCTGCTCTGCCTCTCTCTCTGCTCCTCAGATCGCAATAAGGAACAGGAGAAAGGGGCAGAGACAATGTCTCAGCCAATGCAACAATCATTGGCAGAGACATTCTGACAGTTGCAGAGGTGACCGCTTGTCACCACTGCAACTGTCAAATCCAAGCGCCAGATTGGCTGCCTGGAGGTTTCCACAAGGGAAATGGCCCGCCTCCCTTCCCACAATGCCTATCGCCAGCTGGGAGGGTCTGCCCGGGTGTCAGGCAGACCCCCAGCCGGCGATCGGCATTGTGGGAAGGGAGGCGGGCCGTTTTTCAGCGCGCAAACGCCGCGGGGCGTACCATGCCGTCCTGCGGCATGAAAGCCCATGCGATGCAGGACAGCATGGTACGCCCTGCGTCGTTAAGGGGTTAAGGCAGGTCAGTTACGTCTTTCTTTCTTAGACATGGGAGGTTCCCCAGAGACTCTGCTGGGAGGAACCGCATAATTAAGCACACTGAGAGACAGCATTATCCTCTTCAGCTCTGTCAGCAGATCAAAAACCATCTGAAGCACAGAATTTAACACAGTAAGCTCACCTGCAGGCATGAATGGACGGTTTGTAATGTAACGGTTAGCCCCTGCTTGGGCCATTGTGGTGGTTAGGACCAAGGAGTGAAGCCCTTAAGGCAGGTGAGTTACTGACTGGACACAAGGACAGACTGATTGCTCCAAAACCAAAGGAGCATCAAAAAACAGAACTGAATTGCCACTAAGCTCCGAAGGTTTCAAGACCGACAGACCACTTAGGATACTTTCAGAAACACAAAGAGACGCCTGACAATCTGTGAATTAAGTAGGCTGCAGGGTAGTCAACAAAACAGACAGCAACACAATGATATACCTGACAATCCGTGAATTGAGCAGGCTGCAGGACAGTAAACAAAACAGACGGACTATACTAAAGAGGTCCTTTATAAGCGGCCTCTGAAAATATACTAAACTAAAGACAGACAAGGTACATAAAACATGAAACCTACAAGAATCGTCATACAGGCAGAGGTTGGCAACCGATCAGAAGGGATAGTCAGGAATAAAGCCGAGGTCAGAACCAGAAAATACTTGGACATGAATGCTTTGCAGCAACACAGGGAACACGAACCAGACAGAACCACCATGAAACTCCACAAACTGTCAATGAGGCTCTGTGCTGCTGGGATATTTATAGGGAGTGGATCTGTGTGATTGGGCCATGTGACCCCAGACCAGGAGATCACCACAGAGCCCCAGAACAGCCCCAAACAGCACGGCCAAAACACACTACAGGGGAAAAACAGACATGAAGGCCCTTCACCACCACGGGGCACAACCAAAACCAGGGAAAACGTAACAAAGATCAGTTAGAACAAAGGTTTAAAGGGATCTCAGCCAGCTACCGTTCCTGCAGTATACCAAGCGGTATATATGAGGGATGTCTGAATAGTCGTGCGCAGGGAGGGTGATGAGGATGGAAAGTAACAGTGCCACATTTGGACAAATTTTTGGGCTTCTAGTTCCCTATTGATTAATGTGTACAGTAGGGATGCACCGATACCACTTTTTTAAGACAGAGTACAAGTACCGATACTTTTTTAAAGTACTCACCGATACCGAGTACTGATACTTTTATTCAAAGTCATGTGACAGCTTTCCAATAAAAAATTTAGGATGTTGCTGTATGATTTATGTTAATACTGAAATGTATTGCCAGATACCCCATTTACCCCTACACACACATCACACCTATGTATACCCACTTATGTACATACAGTATATACAGACCAGACATACATATAAATAATACGCACACAGACCCCAGATCAGACGCAGACGTGTGTGTATATACATACATACCCACCCAATTTCTCAGCACTCACGCTTTGGAACTCACTTTTAGAATGTGCCACGGTGCCAGAAGATCCTCAGAAACATGTTCTATTAACCAGATAAGGAGCACTCACGGACTTTAGAAAAAATAAAATGCTTACTTTATTGGGAAGTCATTAAAAAAAGATCGACGTTTCGGCTCAAACAAGAGCCTTCATCAAGGATAAAATATAATAACAACAACCTGTATATTCATATCTTTAAGGAGGATATTACTCACCAACCATATGCCACGCTGTCTCTGACTGTGTTAACCCGAAACCCGGAAGTAACACTTCAATGCCGGCTCTGCGCGCGCTAAAAAAACGTAAACCCGTTTGCTTACTCCATTGCGTTGTGTTGCCATGACAGCCAGGCATATCGTAAGAGGCAGCCGAGTGGCGGAGGACTCGAATACTACAGGGGATCTAATCTGGACCCAAACAACTATAGAAAAAACTGTAAACTACCAATGCATATGTTACGTAACCATGGCCAACTGTACACAAAAGAATTTACTTAAATATCATAAATATTCAAAAAACTGGAATGGGCTGTTCTACTGCTGATATGTAAATGTGAACTATGTGTGAATGTGAGACTATGCACAAAATGAATGTAAAAAATTCTGAATGGATGTGGAAAAAGATCTATGTACCATGTGCCAATCATGGAAGTGACTACTAGCCTTAAATGAATTGATAAATAAAAAATCTAAATAATGTGTAAACAAAGACGCATTTTGCATTTTTCAATTGTTCAGGCATTTATTTATTTTTTATTTCTAATCTTCATATTTATTTTTATTTTTCACACACACTTTTTCAACACATTTGTTTGCACCACATATATTTTTTATGATTAACAGACACCTTGTTTTATACATATATTTTTTATTACATATTCATGCATTTTTTGGTTTCACATCTACATCACATACGTCCATCACATTATATGTTATATTGTTCCCATGACACTGCACACACCCTTTTTAACATATGGTAATCATTTAAGATTTTATATTATACACTAGGTGGCAAGCCTGCCCAGAGAGCAGTCTATTGATAAGTGTGGTGCACATGAATGTTGGTGGAAAGGAAAACACAGCAGCATCAAGAAAAGTTAAATATTTTTAGCGACTATTTTGAATAAATTTCTTTGAATACAACATTTTTAGTGAAGCATGCATCAGTCCCTGGTAATAAGTAGCCTTGTTCACGTCCATCGATGACTTTGATTTTAACGTCCGCAGAGCTCTTGACTCTCGAGAATGCAACATATAGTTGTCCATGGTTGAAGACGGGTTCTGGTAAATAGATGCCAACTCTGTCCAAGGTTTGTCCTTGGGATTTGTTAATAGTCATTGCAAATGCCAATTTAACAGGAAATTGTCTCCTTCGTAAAACAAATGGCAGTTCGGTGTTACTTGGGGCTAAATCAATTCTAGGAATGAAAACGTTTTTTCGCTCTGAGGTAGGTGTCAATACTTGAGCAATGATCAAATTTTGTCGCATAGCTGTCACAATGAGTCTTGTTCCATTACACAGGCCTCTCTTTGTATTCAGGTTACGCAGGAGCATAATAATACAGCCAATTTTGAGTTTCCGTTTATGAACTGGCATCCCAGAAGGAGCCAATTCATTTAAGAACTCAATGGGGTAATTATCCTTGTCTTCCTGGGATTCATTATCAATAGAATCAGTGCTTAAATAAGTGTAGCTCTCACCTTCTAACAAACTAAGCACTTCTTCATTGATGTTGTCCACATCACAATTTTTGGGGCATAAAATTGCAGTTTTCTCAAACGTTGAAATATCGTCAGGATGTAAATAGTCACCATAAATTTCCTTGACAATGGAGTTTTTGCAGATCATTTTGGATGGTATCTGAAAAATATCTTGGTGGAAGCTATGTTCGTTTGTGAGTTTTCCATCGTCAAGTTTTATTAGCCAAGAGCTGAACTGTGGATCCACAGATCTTACATTTGTTTGCCGCTTTATGATCTTAAATTTATCCCATAGAGTATTGAATTTAATGCTGGATTCAACGATTGCTGATCGACTGCCATGTGCCACAACAGGTAGAGTTTGTCGGAAATCGCCTCCGAGGATAATTGTTTTACCGCCAAAAGGTTTGTTGTTTTTCATGAGCTCTTGCAGTAGTTTGTCAACGCATCTGAGAGCATCACTTGGAGCCATGGTCGATTCATCCCAAATTATAATTTTTGTTTTTCTAAGGATTGTGGCATCATTAGATGTTTGCCTCATGGAAGATGTTGAAGTGTCCAACAAAGGAATAGGCAGTTTAAATTGTGAGTGATATGTGCGTCCACCCTCTAGCAAATTAGCAGCAATTCCAGTAGAAGCAACAGCTAATGCTACCTCTTTGTTTCCTCTAAAAGAATGCAATAAAGTTTGGTATAGGTATGTTTTGCCACTACCTCCAGGACCATCGAGAAAGTAACACCTTTGGGGTAATGTATCGTTTTGGGTGGCAGAAAAAATGTCTTCAAAAGTTTCTCTTTGTAGATCATTTAAAGCCGCCTGCATTTGTACTCCTATGTGACTTTCAAGAACTGCATCATAGATGTCTGTTGTTTTGCCGGTTGAATAGTCGGTAGGCGTTGGTAAACCGAAATCCTGACATTTTTTCCCGTTAACAATTAAAATGTCTTGAATGTCTAATAGAGCATTATTGAGACATGGTTGGCAGTCTGGTGTGTGGCCAGGGTGTCTTGATAAGTCTTCAATGAGTTGTTGTTTATATTTTTCAAATAGTTGTTTTGCATTTGGTGGAGATGCAAGGGCACAAATGTTGGCCAAAAGCTCTCGAAGCAGTTGAGGCATCATCTCACTTGAAGCTTCGTGAAGAGTCAAGTCCCATAATTCTTCATCCTGAAAAAGACCGAGTCTTTGAGCAGCTTCTTTAAATGTTGGAAATTGCACACCACCAACTGTTCGGATATGTTCAAATGAGGTGGCTCCTTTAACATGGAGTAAAAGTAATCTCAAGCAAAATCTCTCCACATCCGAGTTTATGTTATTTTCTCGATGTCTCAATCTTCTTTCCCATGTGGTATTTTTCCGTTGAAATACAAAATGTTGTGGAATATCAGTATACAGGAATTTGCGGGCAGCCACATCTTCTCTGTTTAAGGTAAACCAAGCTGTCAATGTTGTGTCTCTTGATTGGGTTCTTTCTATAGCGTTCCTGATGTTATCTTCATTAAAGTATACCGACTGTTCGCCAGGAAGATGGATTTGTAAGCGCACGATGGTATGTGTTTGATGGTGCATTTTGAAACCAAGAAGGCGCCATGCTGCTTCTGGAGCTGTCACATATCTGGAATCCATGAAGGAGGTGATCTCGTCATGATGGAGCGTTGCATGTTCTTTGATGGCAATATTTGCACAGTCATGTTCTTTTATAGATGTATTTGAATAAGTACTTTACACTTTTTATAGAAGCGCAGCTCTCAACGTTTATATGGCAGTTGTATTTTAAAGCTAATAATGGGTTGTATGGCACAACCCAAGGGTTATTATTTTTCCATTTACTTCAATTGAAGCAGCGGTTTGTGTTCTCCGGTACAGTGGATAGCCGTCCATGTTTTGAAAGTTTGATCTTGGTATGGTTTTGGGAAGTTTTTTGAGCAAACCCCATCAGCCATGCATGGCGAATTAATATTATGAGGCCCACATGGTCCATGTATCATGTGTTTGATGACTATTGCATGTAATCGGGGTTGTGCGTGAATGTCGGGGATTTCTGCTGAAATGAACCTATCAATAGCATCAGCATTTTTAAGCTTATCTTTGGTGATAATATGAGTAGAATATGTGCATGAGGTAATCCACGTTTTTTGAACTCTATTACATGAATTTTAGCAACAGGTTTACCTAACACATGTTTGTTTGTGATGTCGTGTAGTAGCTCTTTTAGCTTTAAGTTGAAAACTTTGGCAACCAAATCAGGGCGGTATTCCACTGCTTGACCTTCTGTAATATTTTCTACAATTTCTGTCCATTTTGGGTTGCATGTCATTGTTATGAAGAAGTCCGGCTTCCCATACTTTCGCACAATAGCCATGGCATCTTGGTAGTTTTGCAGCATGTTTCTGGGACTACCCTGGAATGTTGATGGAAGTATTACTGCTTTTCCTGGTATCAAGCCCTGTTCTTTGGCAGCGTTTTGTAGATGGTCCATGAGACCTGTGTATTTTTCAACTCGTAATTTGGACTGATTTTGTCGTACATAGTTTAGACGGTTACCTTCGGTTTTAACATGTGCGTCTACAAAGTACTGTTGAGTTAATTTGCCTGCATTTAGAAATGGGTTGAAATCTTTTCGGATGGAAAGCACGTAGCCATAAAATTGCATTTGAGTGACCCTTTCTCTTGGCTTAGCAGAAGAATGACTGCGTATGGTTTTTACAGTAGTAGGGGTGTAGTTAAGCTTAATGTGAGGTGACCAACTTTGGTCCCCAAATAGAAATAATAGTGGATAGAGCATCGGCTCTAAGTTTGGAACTAAAATGCTTATCCTTTCTGTTTTTCTGTCTGCGTTTTGAGTTCGACAATGAATAATAAGATCTCTTTCGAGAGGAGGTTCTCCATCATCATGTTGAAAAATAATAGCTACTTCATTACTGCGAGGTGCATTGTATCTGCGTTGATCGTCCGTGCGATCTTGTACTGACAGTTGGTGGTATAGTGCCATTTTGTATAGCCTCCTGTAAGGATTCTTGTTCAACCTCATATAACATTTTGCAGGCTTCTGCAAATGGATTGTTTTTATCCATAAAAGAGCTTAACTCTGTCATGAGCTCAGGGTTGCATTTTGAATTTGCATTAATCATGAGGCGTTGTTTAGCGGCCTCATCGGGATCAAGAATATATAGTTGTGCAAACTTTAGGTTATCCTCATTGTGCGGATGAAGAGATGCAGTTCGGTGGTAAATCTGGCCATTAATTCTAAAGCAGTAAGGTCCATAACCAGGAGGAGGAGTAATGTTTGCCCCCATGGAAGCAAATGCTAATGAACTGTTGATAGATCGAATATTTTGTTTGAAATTTTTGGAATGCTTATGAGTGCCTGTCATTAGACTTTCTATCAAAGGAGCAACTTTAACCCCTTAAAGACGGGAGTAATTTTACAACTTCGGCGCTGTTTCGGAAGTAGAAGTTTGCTGAGCGCATTTTGACCATTTTTAAGTCACGTATTCTTATACCACCCAGACAAATTATATATCGTTCTTTCCATCAGACTCGGCAGATTAATAATATATCATTATTATATGTATATGTTATGCCCTGCCAAAATGCTATAACAAAAAATGTAAAAAATTTTGAATTTTCAATAAAATTTCAATCTTCCACAGGTGTGTAAAGTGTTTTTTTTTTAAATTTTATTATCCGAGGCTCTGCGGTCATATTCTATTGGGTAGATTTGTTAAAAAAATTAGAACGGGGAACCCATTTTTTTTTTTGGGGAGAAATTGCGTGATTTTAGCTAAACCCCCCCAAAAAAAAAATCATTAGTGAAGCATCATTGTTCACATTATAATTGAAATGCGAACAATAGTGCTGCATTAAAAAAAACAATTTTTTTTTATTATTATATTTATTATTTTTTTATTATTTAATTTATTATTTTTTTATTATTTTTATTTTACTTTTTTTACACTTTTATTTTACTTTTACCATGGTCATGTTTGATATCATTGGAAAGGCCATGCTCTGGCCTTTCCAGCAACATCAGCCATGACCCCCTAGCTGCCACCGATCAGGAGATAGGGGGGTTCTTTGAACCCCTTTATCTCCTGCAAGGGATTTCCATAGGAAATCCCTTTGCAGCTAGGGGGTTCCCGGTTAACTGACATCATCGCGCATGGCGCGATGAGTCAGTTGACCGGGGGTGACCCAGAGGTGGGGGCTGCCATCCAAGATGGCGGCCCCCACCGGAAATAGGCCGCGATCGGGGACAAATTAGTGCCCGGTCGCGACCTGGCAACTAAGGGGTTAACCCCCCATACATCGCTGGAAAGGTCAGGCTGTGACCCTTCCAGCGATGCTGGCCACAGCCGCCGGGGACCAGGCGATCGGGAGATATAGGGATCCCCTCCAGGCGCTTCCCCTGCTCCGGCGGGGGGGGGGGACACCTGAAACTGACGTCATCGCGCCACCGACGCGATGACGTCACAGCGCCGGAGGAGGGATCACACTGATCTGACTCCGCGGGAGTCAGAGCAGCGTGGGAGCGACCGGAGAAGGTGAGTATCTCCCAGGGGGGCTGTAAACGCCGAGGACGTACATTTACGTCCTGCAGCGTCAAAGCCCGCCTAATGCAGGACGTAAATGTACGTCCTGCGGCGTTAAGGGGTTAATGGGCTCCATGTATACTTTTCCTTTGTTGCAGCATTGAGTGAATAGTCTGTCGGATGGCTGGTGTGTATTAAAATGCAGTGCATTGCCGTTGGTGCACAGAACATCGAGTTTTCCACAATAATGTTGTTGAACTGAAGCACCCTGTTCATTGTTAATGATTTTATTAAGTTTTGTTTGTGCACGTCGTACTTTGTGCGCTAATGTGTTTTTGATTCTTTCTTGACATCGTGCATTTTCATCCATATTAGCTCTTTCCTTTCTTTTCTGTTGTTTTTTTTTTTTATTTCTGAAATTTTGTTGTTGCTCGTTCGGCATGTCATTAGTGCTAGATTCTGTGTGATTTTCTCTCCTTTTAGCGACAGATTGTAGTTGTAAATCCATCTTTCTTTTGGGTGGCATTTTTTTTGTTTTAATTTTTTTTGTGTGTATGTGAATTTTTCTTGGTTTTATATTTAAAGGGTTAAGTGGTTTGTGGGGTCTTTGCAGGGGGGGGGGGCACAGTTTTTTTGTTAGGACCTCCAGAGGTGTTTTATTTGTTAAATTTTTTTGTTGTGTTAGTGCGGCGGTTTTTTTATTTTATTTATTTTTTTCTTGTTAGTAGGTGCTCAGTGGTGAGGGGGCACTGGTTTTGTGTATGCCCTCTGAGCTCTTGTTTAGGTGCTTTGGGGGCTCTTTGGAGTTTGGCACCGGTTTTGTTAGGTCCTCAGATTTGTTTTTTTTCGTTGTGTTAGTGTGTATGTGAGGTTTTTTATAAAACTTTCTTTGTTTTTTTTTATTCTTGGTGGTTGCTTTGTTAGGTCCTCATTTTATTTTTTTTCGTTCTGTTAGTGTGGCTGTGAGGTTTTTTAAAACCATTTCTTTGGGTTTTTTTTCTTGGTGGTTGCTCAGTGGTGTGGGGGCACTGGTTGTTAGGGGGCACTGGTTTTTTGTATGCCCTCTTGTTTAAGTGCTTTGGAGGCTCTTTGGAGGGGGCACCGTTTTTGGTAGGTCCTGTTTTTTTTTTTTTTGTTGTGTTAGTGTGGCTTAGGTTTTTTTTTTTACTTTTTCCTACTTTTTAAAAAAAAAAAAAAAATTTTTGGTGGTCGCTCAGTGGTGTGGGGGGTTGTTGGGGGGGGGCACTGGAGGTGTGTAATTATGGCCAAGATATAGGGGCCATTTGTGAGGGGTGCTCTGTGCTTTTTTTTTTTTTTTTTCCTTTGTATGCTGGTGTAAATTGGGCTGGGGGCTCAGTGCGCCGTTTATTCTTTTGTGTGCTCTGCTGCTCTGTGATCTGCTGCTCTGTTGCTCTGCTGCGCTGTTTTCTCTGAGGCGTTTTCGCGCGCCTCAAGTTACTTGTGGATGTGGCGGTTGGCTGCGTGCGCACCCTATTCCGCGCGCATCCAACCGCCCAAGCACGCTGTTGGCGTGCTGCGGCGGGTGGCTGCGTGCGCACCCGGCTGCGCGCGCATCCAACCTCCACAGCACCCTGTGGGCGTGGCCCAGGTTGGCTGCGTGCGCAGCCAACCGCCGCAGCACGCCCACACCATGCACATGCGCAGTACAGGCTTGGCGACGGACACGCCAAGCCTTACTGCATTATAGGATAGATAGCGTGTATATCTTTGTTTACACATTATTTAGATTTTTTATTTATCCATTTAAGGCTAGTAGTCACTTCCATAATTGGCACATGGTACATAGATCTTTTTCCACATCCATTCAGCATTTTTTACATTCATTTCATATCATGCCGGTACTGTACACTCTGCCTAAACTCCACAAGGACCCGCGGTCTCCTCCTGGCAGACCTATTGTGTCTGCCAGGGAAAGCCTGCTGGAACCCTTGGGGAAGTTTATCGATCATGTCTGTAAATTGTCCATTCAGGCTCTATCAACTTACCTGAAGGACACTCCACATTTCTTGTCTTTACTCGATGCATTCGATCTACCCTCTGAGAATATTATTTTGGCCACGTTAGACGTTAATAGTCTTTATACGATCATTCCACATGATGGTGGAATTCTGGCGTTACTTCAGACCCTGCAGGTATCTTCTACCTGTTATCGCGGTCCTCCGCTGGAATTTCTGAAAGAATTATTGCATATTACCTTAGGTTGTAATTTCTTTTGGTTTGAGAAAAATATTTATCTCCAACTTGCGGGGACTTCTATGGGGGTGTGTGTATATATATATATATATATAATCAACAGCATAGGCAGCACATCAGGATTTAAATAAAAGAAAAAAGTTTTATTGGTATACGGTAAAATACCTGTCCATTGACCGACGTTTCGGCCCCGGTGGGCCTTTATCAAGGTACCTTGCTAAAGGCCCACCTGGGCCGAAACGTCGGTCAATGGACAGGTATTTTACCGTATACCAATAAAACGTTTTTCTATCGGGCATTTGGCACTCAGGTGTGTTGATTCCACTTTTGGCGTTTTCTTGGGAGTTTTCTCATATGGCCAGTGCAGGTTGCCGCTGTTTTATCTAATATATAATATATATATATATATATATATATATATATTAGTTTCAGCGTAGATGGAGCCGCACACGTGTCCTTGTTAAAAACAATAAATTTTATTGATAAAACTTGGTTTTATTTTATGTTATCAATAAAATTTATTGTTTTTAACAAGGACACGTGTGCGGCTCCATCTACGCTGAAACTACAAATTTTCCATTGGAAGCAGGCACCGTGGCACTCAAAGTTGGTCTCCTTGAGAGAATGGAAAGGATTTGCGGGACTACGTTTGATATATATATATATATATCAATGTGGAAATTTAAAAAAAATCTACTTGTCCAACGGACTAAGTAGTAGTCCAATCTACTTGTCCCTCAGGACGATCAACTTGTGCTGATAATTTCAACAAAATAGTGTTTAAATAGGTCTTTATTCATAACAGCCTATAGAGGCAGCGTCAGATACATGTGATGAATAAAGACCTTTATTTAAACACTATTTTGTTTATGTATGTATGTACAGTTGTGTTCAAAATTATTCAACCCCCAATGCTGTAAAGGGTTTTAGGGAATTTAGTGTACATTTGTAATTGTATTCAGAATGAAATCCTACAATGACTTTTTAAAGAACCATATGCAACTAAAATGACATCAATTGGTTTTGTAATACAGTAGTAAATGTTTCTTTTGTGAATTCTTCATTGACACAATTATTCAACCCCTTAAAGACTACCACTCTGAAGAACAGAGGTTCATTCAAGTGTTTTCAATCAGGTATTGAAATCACCTGTGGATGTCACGGAGCAGCAATAAAGCATAATAAGCACCAATTCGGCAGCTTTAAAATGACTGTGATACTCAGTTCCTTCTAGACATTTACTGGTGTGGTTACAAACATGGTGAAGTCAAGAGAATGGTCCAGGAAGACAAGAGAGAAGAGGTGATTACTCTTCACAGGAAGGACAATGGCTATAAGAAGATTGCAAAGATGTTAAACATACCAAGAGAGACCATAGGAAGCATCATTCGCAAATTCAAGGCAAAGGGCACTGTTGAAACGCTACCTGGTCGTGGCAGAAGAAGATGCTGACTTCGACTGCTGTGCGCTACCTGAAGCGTAGAGTGGAGAAAAGTCCCCGTGTGACTGCTGAGGAACTGAGAAAAGATTTGTCAGATGTGGGTACTGAAGTTTCAGCTCAGACAATACGGCGGGAGGGCGTGTCCGACGGCGGATCGAAGCAGACGTGCGAGAGTGGAGCTCTGATCCCCCTTCTTTATATACACGGACTCTGAGACACTTTTGGATCGGGCTACCTGCCAATAAATGATCCCCAGCCGTTGGCCATAAGGTGAAGACGCTCCGGAGCCTGCTGGGACCCCCCCCTCCGGACTTGCGATCGGTGAGCGGGCCGCTGCGCTGCTTCCTGCTCGGACTGCTGGTGGCCATCTTGGGGCCTGGTGTTGGCGCGCTCTCTCTGTCCTGTTCTGGGTCGCGGTTTGCCCGGATGGGGAAGAAATCTAAAGCGAGCGGACCGGGGGAAGATACCGGAACCCGGGACATTCGAATCTCCCTTGGTGGGAGCCTGGGGCGGCGGGTGCCGCTTCGCGCGGGGCCTGACTCAGGGGCTCAGCAGGCGGCTGTACCTTCCGTCTCCCACGCGGTACCATCAGGCGAGGGAGAAGATGCGCTTCTCGCCACTAAAGGGGACATACGCACTTTGTTAGAGGATGCCAGGAAAGTGTGGCAGGCGGATTTTGAGTCGCTCGGGACGGCTGTAGAGGAGACATGGATCCAGGTGGAAGACCTCCGGGAACGCACACAAGCTGTGGAAGACACACAGGCCGCGGCCTCCACAAGTGTGCGCGCCCTACAAGCACAGGTTAGCAGTCTGCACTCGGCCGTGGTGGCGCTGGAGACGAGACACAGGCGACGGAACGTGAAATTACGCGGAATACCAGAATCAGTCCCGGACTCGGAACTGCTGCAATATACTACACGATTCCTGGAGACTGTGCTCGGTTCCTCGGAACCTCTTAGGGACCCTATTCACGTGCCCTTACGTGTACGAAAAGCCGCCATGGCACCCGCTAAGGCGCCGCGCGATGTTATCATCACGTTGCGAGATGTCACCCAGCATTCCTTTTTGTTCCGAGCTCTGAGGAACGTATCTACGGTCCCTTTTGACGGGGCCAATATTGCAGTGTACAGAGACGTCCCCTTTTTGGTATTAGCCACCCGGAGACAATTCAGGCCGGCCACGGTCACTCTTCGCACTCATGACGTAAGATATACTTGGGGCATTTCTGGCTCCCTTATAATTTCCCCGCAAGATGGGAGAGTATTGGTGGCTAATACGCTGGAGGAGGCTGAGGGACATCTTCACGCCCTGGGACTGCTTTCCGCCGCAGCGGAGCTACCTGCAGTGACCCAGCCCGCTGACTCTCCAGTGCCCCCACGTAACCTGGTCTGAGTTGGGATGTCCAGGTGGCCCCGGGATTACACGCTGTCTATGTCTTAACCTCTGTGTAAGGCTCACTGTCTCACCCCTGCAACGTTACTTTTTGGCGTAATTTATGCTGCATACAACTGCCTTTTGTTTATGCAAGCGATTATTATATTGTTTTCACGATAGCTGTTGTTATTACCCCCCAGTTGCGTTCCTCCTTTGCTTGGTGCTTGACCTGCAACTAATGGTGACCCCACTCCCCCCACCCTCACCTTTTTTTTTTTTTTTTTTTAAAGATGTCTCGGGGTGTGCCACCGTGGCAGTATTAGCCATGATTGGCCCTCGAGCCTCTTGGCTCTGTGACATTATCCCTCCATGGCCTCCCCTGGGAGTGCGCCAGGAGCGTCACGGCAAAGGCCACTATATTTCTCCCACCTCCCACTTTTTCCTTCTTTTTTCCTTCCCCTCTTTTTTCACTCCCTCCCCGAGGTCACCATCCCCGCAACACGTACCACTTAGCACCGTAATACCCCCCAACCACCCTTTGTTTATCTCCGCAATGTATTATGAATCAGGCCCTGCGAGGCCTTCTTTGTCGGTCAGCATGTGACACATTTTTCTTCAATAAAAATTATAATTATAAAGACCATACGGCGCACACTGCGTAATGAAGGCCTCCATGCCAGATCTCCCAGGCGCACCCCCTTGCTGTCTCCAAAGAATAAGAGTCGACTGCAGTATGCCAAAAGTCATGTGGACAAACCACAGAAGTTTTGGGATAGTGTTCTGTGGACTGATGAAACAAAATTAGAACTGTTTGGGCCCATGGATCAACGCTATATTTGGAGGAGGAAGAACAAGGCCTATGAAGAAAAGAACACCTTGCCTACTGTGAAGCATGGCGGGGGGTCAATCATGCTTTGGGGCTGTTTTGCTTCTGCAGGTACAGGGAAGCTTCAGCGTGTGCAAGGTACCATGAATTCTCTTCAGTACCAGGAGATATTGGATGACAATGTGATGCAGTCCGTCACAAACCTGAGGCTTGGGAGACGTTGGACCTTTCAACAGGACAATGATCCCAAGCATACCTCCAAGTCCACTAGAGCATGGTTGCAGATTAAAGGCTGGAACATTTTGGAGTGGCCATCGCAGTCACCTGACTTTAATCCAATTGAGAACCTCTGGTGGGACTTAAAGAAAGCAGTTGCAGTGCGCAAACCTAAGAATGTGACTGAACTGGAGGCTTTTGCCCATGACGAATGGGCGAAGATACCCGTAGATCGCTGCAAGACACTTGTGTCAAGCTATGCTTCACGTTTAAAAGCTGTTATAACTGTAAAAGGATGTTGTACTAAGATTGAATGTCACTTGGCGATTGAATAAAACTGATAATGATGTGAGCACAGAAAAGACATTTGTGGTTATTTCATTATAAATGTTATGTTATATTTGTCTGACCTACACGTGCCTCTTTGATTTAATTGTAAGCAAGATGACTGATCAAAATCAATGTCAAACTGGCCAAAACACTCAATTTCAGTGGGGGTTGAATAATTTTGAACACAACTGTATGTATATGTTAGGGAAGCACCGATTACCACTTTTTTAAGACCGAGTACCGATACTTTTTTCAAGTACTCACCAATACAGAGTACCGATACTTTTATTTTATGTCATGTGACCACTTTCCAATAAGAGCAGACTTCATAAAAATGCCCCCAGCTCACATGTATATATCCCCCCCGAGATATATGGATATTGCCCCAGCATATGGATATTGCCCCCAGCACATGGATATTGCCCCCAGCACATGTTTATTGCCCCAGCTCCTGGATATTGCCCCCAGCTCCTGGATATTGCCCCAGCACATGGATATTGCCCCAGCTCCTGGATATTGCCCCAGCACATGGCTATTGCCCCCAGCACATGGCTATTGCCCCCAGCACATGGCTATTGCCCAAGCTCATGGATATTGCCCAAGCTCCTGGATATTGCCCCCAGCTCATGGATATTGCCCCCAGCTCATGGATACTGCCCCCAGCTCATGGATACTGCCCCCAGCTCATGGATATACTGCACCCGCTCATGGATACTGCCCCAGATTATGGAGATATTGCCCCAGCTCATGGATATACTGCCCCAGCTCATGGATATACTGCCCCAGCACATGGATATACTGCCCCAGCACATGGATATACTGCCCCAGCACATGGATATACTGCCCCAGCTCATGGATATACTGCCCCAGCTCATGGATATACTGCCGCAGCTCATGGATATACTGCCGCAGCTCATGGATATACTGCCGCAGCTCATGGATATACTGCCGCAGCTCATGGATATACTGCCCCAGCTCATGGATATACTGCCGCAGCTCATGGATATACTGCCGCAGCTCATGGATATACTGCCCCAGCTCATGGATATACTGCCCCAGCTCATGGATATACTGCCCCCAAGCTCTCATGGATACTGCCCCCAAGCTCTCATGGATATACTGCCCCAGCTCATGGATATACTGCCCCAGCTCATGGATATACTGCCCCAGCTCATGGATATTGCTCCCCAGCTCATGGATATTTGCCCCCCCAAGCTCTCGTGGATATATGCCCCAGCTCATGGATATTGCCCCAGCTCATGGATACTGCCCCCAAGCTCTCATGGATATTTGCCCCCAAGCTCTTATGGATATTGCTCCCCAGCTCAGACCCCAGACCAGACATGGGGCGGCTGTTCGAATGCTCTATCGGCATTCGGACAGCCGTCCCTGGACCTCTCAGCATACTTACCTTCCTGAGCGGCGCAGTCAAAGTCTTCGCGCGTGCGCTCATTGAAGTACCCCCCAGCCGCGATCACGTGGGACTACCACGTGATCGCGGCTTGGGTCCTTCAACGAGCGGAAGCGCGAAGACTTTGTCTGCGCCGCTCAGGAAGGCAAGTATGCCGGAGAGGTCCAGGGGCGGCTGTCCGAATGCCGATAGAGCATTCGAACAGCCGCCCAAGCCCCTCGGATGCCGGCAAGCCG